>JACEFZ010008458.1:287500-355000 GCA_014155875.1 Cepaea nemoralis
GTATGTATGTATGTATGTATGTATGTATGTATGTATGTATGTATGTATGTATGTATGTCCGTTCTTTATGCATTCGCGAACGGTCCATCCGATTGAGATGAAATTTTCTACATGTTTTCTTTTCATTCCCGTGCAACCAACTGTTATAGTGTTTTAGTGTACAATCAGCTATTTACTTGCTAAAATGTAATATTTAAATTTACATTATCATTTCTATATAGCGAGGGTACTTAACATAAGAAAAATTATTTCAAAGGGCATAATTTTTAATAACGTTGCTATTATTTTATATATAGATTGTTGCATTGTTTTCAAAGATTTATAAACTCTTTGTCTACAGTTGTTTACAGGCATATGAGTTATAATTTAAAAAAATGATATAATCTTTAAGGCATTTTCATAGTTTTCATAAAATTAATGCATCTATTTAAATAGTGAAAATTTTCTAACTCATCTTTTTATTTTTCTTCAACATCACATTAATTTTTTTTTAACATTCTTATATGTATGGCGCTTTACACCCACATTGGGTAATTTATGATGCCCATGTTAAAAGTTACTTTTCATGTATTTTAATGCTTATTGTTCTTTTGTTGTGAAATAATTGCTTCATAAGAGATGTTTAATTAAAGAATGTATGAGAGGAAATAGAGAAGAAGGGCAGAATGTAGGACGGGCCTGCGAAAGATTTTCGTTCGTTAATAAAAAAAAAAGTGATATTTTGTAAGAGAAAGTTAGTTGCATATCGTTTGCAGTACTCTGCAGTCAACCCACCGCCCACCATTTATTGGCTGTTCTTGATATCTTGGTAAGTTTACTTTAGATAGATCTCTTCCAATCATATTTTCTACTATCAATCTATCTATTCTTCTATTCTATCTATATTTTAACGGGAACGGGCCGAACATAGACAGACAGACAGACAGACAGACAGACAGACAGACAGACAGACAGACAGACAGACAGACAGACAGACAGACAGACAGACAGACAGACAGACATATAGATAGATAGATAGATAGATAGATAGATAGATAGATAGATAGATAGATAGATAGATAGATAGATAGATAGATAGATAGATAGATAGATAGATAGATAGATAGATAGATAGATAGATAGATAGATAGATAGATAGATCTGGAACGGGAGCTTATATGACTACTTATATGAATTAAATGAGATGCTCCCCACCAGGGCCTGGGCGAAGTCGGGCCGGGTCGGACAGACAGATAGACAGACAGACAGATAGACAGACAGACAGATAGTCGGGAACGGGAGCTTATATGACTACTTATATGAATTAAATGAGATGCTCCCCATCAGGAGCTGGGCGAAGCCGGGCCGGGTCAAACAGACAGACAGACAGACGGACAGACAGACAGACAGACAGACAAGTAGACAAGCAGACAGACAGACAGACATATAGATAGATAGATAGATAGATAGATAGATAGATAGATAGATAGATAGATAGATAGATAGATAGATAGATAGATAGATAGATAGATAGATAGATAGATAGATAGATAGATAGATAGATAGATAGATAGATAGATAGATAGATAGATAGATAGATAGATAGATAGATAGATAGATAGATAGATAGATCTGGAACGCGAGCTTATATGACTACTTATATGAATTAAATGAGATGCTCCCCACCAGGGCCTTGGCGAAGTCGGGCCGGGTCGGACAGACAGATAGACAGACAGACAGATAGACAGACTGACAGATAGTCGGGAACGGGAGCTTATATGACTACTTATATGAATTAAATGAGATGCTCCCCATCAGGAGCTGGGCGAAGCCGGGCCGGGTCAAACAGACAGACAGACAGACAGACGGACAGACAGACAGACAGACAGACAAGTAGACAAGCAGACAGACAGACAGACATATAGATAGATAGATAGATAGATAGATAGATAGATAGATAGATAGATAGATAGATAGATAGATAGATAGATAGATAGATAGATAGATAGATAGATAGATAGATAGATAGATAGATAGATAGATAGATAGATAGATAGATAGATAGATAGATAGATAGATAGATAGATAGATAGATAGATAGATAGATAGATAGATAGATAGATAGATAGATAGATAGATAGATAGATAGATAGATAGATAGATAGATAGATAGATAGATAGATAGATAGATAGATAGATAGATCTGGAACGCGAGCTTATATGACTACTTATATGAATTAAATGAGATGCTCCCCACCAGGGCCTTGGCGAAGTCGGGCCGGGTCGGACAGACAGATAGACAGACAGACAGATAGACAGACTGACAGATAGTCGGGAACGGGAGCTTATATGACTACTTATATGAATTAAATGAGATGCTCCCCATCAGGAGCTGGGCGAAGCCGGGCCGGGTCAAACAGACAGACAGACAGACAGACAGACAGACAGACAGACAGACAGACGGACGGACAGACAGACAGACAGACAGACAGACAGACAAGTAGACAAGCAGACAGACAGACATATAGATAGATAGATAGATAGATAGATAGATAGATAGATAGATAGATAGATAGATAGATAGATAGATAGATAGATAGATAGATAGATAGATAGATAGATAGATAGATAGATAGATAGATAGATAGATAGATAGATAGATAGATCCCCGCCAGGGCCTGGGCGAAGACGGGCCGGGTCAGCTAGTATATATATATATATATATATATATATATATATATATATATATATATATATATATATATATATATATATATATATATCTTCTTCTTCTTCATCAGCTTTCCGAGCCATTGAGGTTCTTTGCTGCAAATACAATCCGTCTCCATTCGTCTCTCTGGTGGACCTTCTCTTGCCAGTCGTTGATTCCAAGTGCTTGTAGGTCTGTACATGTATTATCTCTCCACCGTCTTCTTGGTCTACCTCGGGGTCTACGGTCATTTATTTCCTGAGTGTAAGCGAGTTTTGTTTCCCTATTTTCTTCCATTCTTTCTATGTAGTATATTGCAGTATATTAGCCTTCATGATGCCAGTGATTAGCGCGGACTTAAACAGATCATAAATGTCTTTGTTGCTTCTTCTCAAAAGTTTGTAACAAGGCTTAATCTCCTTTAGTTGTACTCCAGGTTTCAGAACCATACCTGGAGTACAACTAAAGGAGACGATGGGAGGATAGCTAGAGAAAATAATTATGTACAAAGGGGAATGGTGAACATAGTTATCAAATTCTGAATCGATCAAGGTATTACTCAACCTGGAGACCGTGGGTGACAGGCATGGGTGAAGATGACACTGCTTATCTGGTAGTCTAAACCTTGAGCGCCCTATAATGAAGGATTGGAGAGTAACCAGTCATGGGGTTGATAACTATTGGAGAACACCAAGATCCTCTTCCTCCTGTGTTTATTTTTCATAGGATCAAAATTCCCTGTATTTATTTTCCTTGTTTTTTTTTTTTCTTGGGAGTTTGACTGTCTTCCATTTCTAATGTTCATTTTGATGATATCAGTAGATATATGTCTGATGCTGTAATTTCAGGTAATGGCTAGATCCATCTAGATCCAGACCTGACATTTGATTGAAGCACCTGGATAGAGTGATGCAGAAGACTATTCTAGAAAGCAACTACCTGCAGGATGTTCCTCTAATCTTTTAGGACAGGTAACATAGAGAAACTATACAGCCATGATTTCATTGTTAGACGTTAGAGTTGAACTAATGGTTATACTGGGCCGGCACTAAGCATATCGTGCTATTTGTTCTTAATGTCGCGAAATGCTTTGTGCCGGAATCTCAGTTTCTGCAGTGTTTCGCAGTAACGCTCATCATTCACCATTGGTGTTAATTTGAAATAAGCGTCCGTTAAATTGTTGTAAAAGTGGTACATAAATGGTATGTAAATTCAACTGGTAATTTGTATAAATTTCAGTTTTAGAAGCATCATTTTCCAGAACATATGCATTTTTAGTCTACGTTTACTCTAGTTCATATTATTTTTTAGTTTTTAATTGATCTTATATTTATTTATTTCAAATGAGTGGTGCAAGCAAGAAAAAAATTCGTCATTATTCGGAGGAATATTTAAAATTTGGTTTCATACCACGATCAACGTTCACTTTTTTGTTTTTAATGCCAACAATATTTGACCAAAGAATCAATGAAACGAAGTCATCTTAAGGCATATTTGAAGGCGAAACATAATGCTCATATTAATTCAGATTTGAATTACTTTCAAACTTTAAAGAAAAATTGTGAAAAACAGAATAACATTAAAGTCTTTATTTACTGCTCATAATGCAACTATCAATCGTACCCTTGAGGCTAGTTATCATATTTCATTACTCATCGCTAAATATGGGAAAAGTCATACTGTAGAGGAGAATTTAATCAATCCATCAATTTCAACATTTCTTAAAACTGTTCTGGAAAAAGATGACAAAGACGTTAAAGCTATGCCACTAAGTAACAATACCGTTAGCAGAAGAATGGACGAAATGAGTGAGGATATTGAAATACAACTTATTGAAAAGCTGATAACAAAAAAAAAATGCTCGGTGCAAATGGATGAATCAACTTTGAGAGACAGTGAGGCTGTGCTTATAACTTACGTAAGATATATTGATAAAGGTGATTTTGCTGAAGAAATGTTGTTCTGTAAATCATTAGAAAGCACCACTACCTCCAAAGATATATATATAGTAAGCTAAGACATTACTTAGATGTCAATAATATACCAATGAAAAATATAACATATTGTGCTGCATATGGTGCTCCTAATATGACGGTGAAGAAAAATGGTTGCTAAAAACATTTTGCCTGTTCTAAATGAAGTACTAAATTTAGTTATAAAGTGTATCAATGCTATTAAAACTAGTGTCAAATATGAACGTCTCTTCAAGTTATTCTGTGAAGAACAAAATGAAGACCATGTGATACTCATACTTCACACTGAAGTTAGAAAGGGAACTGCTTGAAACGATTTATGGAACTATTTGATACTCTTAGTGATTTTTAAAGCGACAAATCTGAAAATGTGTTAACGGTGGATTTGTCTGATATTTCAAATATGCAGTATCAAGAAGAACTCGCAGAAATGCAAAATGATGGGTCAATTAAAACTTTATTTAAACGAACAAACGAACAAACATTTTTAATATAAAAGAAGTCATGGCATGGCTTTGTGAGGAAACCGAAATCAAATATCCAAATGCAACCAAATGTGTAAGAGAACTATTGTTACCGCGTCCATCTTCATATTTAGCTGCTTGCGGATTTAGTGCCATAATTGATTTGCTGCTTTTAAAAACAAAAACGAAATCGGCTGGATATAATAAAACGGGGAGACTTGAGACTGAAGTTAACTAAATTGGAACCTGACATAAAATCTCTTTGCAGCAAGCATCAAGAGCAAGTACATCACTAAATTTAAATAATAAATAATAACTAATAATTAAAAAAATATAGAAAAATCTTTCATTAAATTCATTTTGTACTTGAATTTCAGTTATCCATTATATGTTTTGAAAATTTACTAACTGTGTTTGCTCAATAATTTCCTATTGATTTTTTCCTAAAACTTATCATTCAAGTTTCTTAAGTGAACATTTCAATATTTGAATATTAAACATTAAGTATAGTTTAGGGGGAGGGGCATAAGAATTTTAGAAAGGCTTAGGTGGGGCATAGCACAAAAAAGGTTGGGAAACAATGCAATATCCTATTAACCGGAATAGATCAACACTCAATATGAACAAATATTATATGTAATTCCAAGGGAAGGTTTGCCACAGGGATTCCATAGGTAAATCAACTGGAGTGTACCACCAGTTTCATAATTAATATACTCTAATGGAACATGTTCATAAAGCAATGGCAAACTACTGAATGTAACACTTGCCTAGTACATCAACAGTAGCTGCAAAATGCTGGTGTTGACTGCTTGCTTGCTTGTGTTCGTTGGCTTAAGCTCCAACGCAAAGTCCTGTATGTAGAATGAAGGCATCCTGTTGTCCAACATCAGTGTGATGTCATACAGGACCTGAGGTTTGAGTGAGTATCCGTTGTCCCATGTCTGGCTTATTGGTGTGCAGACTGGTGGTTCCTCGCCATACAGGCAGACACTCTCCGACTTCGGAGGAATCGGCGATCCTATTGACTTCAGCCAGGACCCCGAAGAGACCTGTTGCCCAGGACGCTCGGCGAGGACGCGTCAATAGGTCTTGGCCAGTATATAACCCGGCCCTGGTGCCTTGGAAACACCTCTGCGTCCCAATGCTGGTGTTGACTGCAACGTCCCGTAAGGGATACGCAACTTTAAAAAAAATGGACCATGTAAATTAAATAACTAGAGAAATGGGATAGGGATTGATGTTATTCAAATACAGGGTTGAGCATCAATGTTATTTATATATTATATATATGTATATATATATATATATATATATATATATATATATATATATATATATATATATATATATATACATATATATATATATATATATATATATATATATATATATATATATATATATATATATATATATATATATATATATATATATATATATATATATATATATATATATATCCTTTTTAATTGGATTGTTGTTTTTTAGTGAATTGAATGACCAATAACCCAGTTTATGTTTATTAAATTATGAAAAGAGGTAATTTCGTCTCTTGAGTATTTTTCTTGTCGTTGTTAAGTTGTTTAATTAAACACACTCTAGATATTAATTAATTAGCTGAGAGAGAGCAGAGGCAAGGAATCCCCGAAAGGATATTGTTGTTATTCACAGAAACATTTCCTTGTTTTCCTGGAGGAATTCCTTGGTTCCCTGAGACTCTATTTATGGACTCAAGCGAGAACTGGGAGCGGTTCGTCCCCCGCTGGTGACTTGCGGGATAACTGAGCCGGCCGCTCAGAAAGCAATGGCGAACTACTGAGCGTAATCTTGCCAAGAAATCAACAGACAGCTGAAAGATGCTGCTGTTGACAGCGATGTCCTGTAAAAGGATATGCGAATTGAGCGACAAATTAAGGATCGCATTGGGAACCTTTTCCATCATCATCACATCATCATTCCGACTCGACGCACTATCGAGATCAAGTCGCCTTATCGGATAACGCAGAGGATGCTTCGAGTTAAAAGTGCCGCGCAGCGACATGCGCTATATGCAGCCGGGAAGAAGAAGGTAGAGGCGAGGAAGGCCGCTACGACTGCTGAGCCGTCCCAATTGATGAAGAAACCACACCTCAAGCTAGCAGCAGCCGGGAAGTTCCAACCAGCTCCAAGACGATGCAGCCCAATCTTTTAGTGACCTCCACACAGGAGGAAACAACAGCAACATCTGAGGACTTCACCGGCAGAATACTGCTCAAACAGACAAGCGTGGGTGAAGCTAAACTGTCGGCGCTACCAACAGACAAGATAATCAGTCTGTTGAAAAACGAGCTGGGAAGACAGAGCATCAACCAGCTGCGCAAGACACCTGATGGAGTAGTGGTCTCCATCAATAAAAACTCAAAAACCACAGCACTTATCCAGAAGCCATCATACAGCTTCACCACGGCATAGTATTGGAAGCTGCCCGACACAGCACGATGAAACGATGGGTCATTAAACGAGTCAAGACCCATCTCACCAACGACCAGATCAGGGAGATGCTGACAATGGAGAACAATAAACTCAAGATCACCAGTGCCGAGAGGATCATCTGGAAGAACAACATCCCCTCCACAGTCGTCATAGTAACATCGGAGGACCGAGTGATCCCTCAATACATCAGATGGGACAAGAGAGACCAAGTTCCAGAGCACTACATACCGAGAGTGCTGCAGTGCTCTAAGTGCCAGAAGTTTTGGCACACCCGTGCCACCTGCAAGAGTGAGGTTGAGGTTTGCAGATACTGCTTTGGACCTCATCCATACAGCCAGTGCCAGCATGCAAAGATAGACAAGGACTTCAGGAGGCCTAACAATAACAGAGAGTGAGCCAACTGCCTCGGCAACCACGACGCCAGGTACCTCGGCTGCCCCTGCCACCAAGTCAGTAAGGAAGCCATGAAGATCGCCATCAAGACTAACCTGCCCTATGAAGAAGCTAGGAGGCAGTACGAGGCCATCAATCGACTCACAAAAAGCGACAAAGCGCAACTTGAAGGCCAACTGAAGGACCTGCTATAAAAGTTCATCGGCATGGAGGAAGGAAAATGCAAGACACAAGAGACTCAGATTGCAGCCGCTCAGCGCATCCTGGACGAAACGAAGCAAGTTCAGCAGAAGATTGAGCAGGATGTCGCTCGAATGGTTGCTATAAAGGCTTAAACGGACGAAACTCTTTTATAAAATCCAAGAAGAAAGAGTCAAGACAGACGAAACACTCAAACAGATGCAAGAAGAAAGAGCACATATAGAACTACTCAAGTCCAAGACCGAAATACCTGAGGTAGAAGATGCAAAGTCCCAGACAGAAGAAGGACTAAGAGACGAGGAGAGAGAATACCACAGCGACAGGGCGAAGAAGTGTGACCGGGAATGCGGACATATAAGCGCGACGGACGATTGACCTACGTAGCAGACCATCTGAGAAGATACGTACGACGCCAAGATAGACCAAGAACACCCAATCCATAAAATGCAAAGACCCAAACAAAAGAAGAAGCGACAGATGAAGGAGGAGAACTGGATAAAAATGGCAGCCTAAACCAAGAACAATGGCACTCTACACCAAGCCCGAACTGGCGAACACCAAGAAGATTCGAAGGCAAGCTAAGACGGGGAAACAGGAGGAACACCAGAAGAGACGACAACTGGTAAAGCTCCCTGAAGGAAACAGCACCATAAGACGGGGTGGGACCACAATTACTCCAGGCCTCAACAAGTGCGCGACTCTGCCTAGACATCATCAAGAAAGTAACGAACGCAATCAACCCATCAGACGCCGGGAAGCTGACAACAAGCAGCCCAAAGTACGACAGAGAAACTTCAAGCTACACCATAGACACCCTACATAGCCAAGTCGAAATGTCGAAGACTGAAAAGGGGTACTTGTACCAAAAAACGCGAAGCGAAACGAAGCGCATTGGGAAAGAGGAACTTTAGTGTCCTCTATCTATTTGAAGTTGCCACAACGCATCTGACAGTAATAAAATATAATTTATCTGGTTTTTTCTGGTTTTTATCTGGTAGTACTCTCCGGGGACTTCCATTTGATGAGTCTTCTTGTGTTTAATTTAAAGAGTGTGTTGGCTATCGTTAACTCATTTTCTGTGCAAAATTCAATTAATGTGTCACCTGCCTAATTTATGTTTCCCTGTCATCAAATTGGCTGGAGTTAAATCCCGGGTGGGCAACCACTCAGTCAAAAGTCATTTTCTCCTAATGTTGTTTAGTTCTGGGTGCTGTTGAGATCCCTTAACTCTGTCAGAAGGGACTAATTACCGCCCCAGATCTCAAAGAGAAAACGCGGAACAAATGTCTGTTATGCTGATTGAAGACACCGCCCTAGATACTCAAGAACACAGCCAAGAAGTGGCTCGTTGAAAAATAAAAATAAAAAGATGTAGCTGTTCTTGGTATCACCAGGAAGTAAGAAAGAGGAATTAAGATATGCAGATTAAGTTTGTTACTTAGGGGCTGCATAGGCAAGATACCTCCCTGACATAATCTACTCCTGGAATATATCTTCGAACCCCCACTAAATGATTTAACAATGTGTGTGCCAAATTGTGTCTGTGATATAACAATAAACATCAGCAAAACTCTCGTTGTCCAGGTGTAACCAAATTGACAGACTTCGAAAGTACTGTGCCAACGGCATCGACAACTAAAACCGACAGACATGTCCATGATTTCAATATTTATTTCCTGCGAACAGCTCGTGACAAATATGAATAATAATATGAATAATACTAATAATTATCAGAATACCGTTCCTGTACAGCCAGGAGGGTCGATATCGTAGCAATAAAGATAATCACACAGCTGAACCTAACTATTCAAATCCTACGACACTGTCTCACCGCCTAGCGTCAGTTTTACTGACTCCTATCGATTTACCTTTCTGTCACCTTGGCCATCTCGCTGAGTCCTGATTTCCACATTCATGGCCAGCTGTTGGTCCTGACTGAGAGGAATAATGCTTTAACGATCTAGCTCTTCTACGAAGTAGTTCCTAGCTATCACTGCCATGTCCTGAAGAATTGTTGACAACCTTCTCTCCTTTAACAAACTCATGCCTCCTTCCGTGCCGCCAGCCCAAGCTCTATCTGTTGTTGCTAAACTATCACGTTGTGACATTTCTACCTTCTCATGTCACGTAGCGAAATTTTCTATCTGTTGGTTCGAGATTACTTCTCAGATTCTATGTGACTTATCCATTACGTCATTCATTCTGACTCGCTACATGGCAGTGCGTACTTATTTAAACTGCACAAACATTTATAGACATTTAGAATTTATACGGACAAATTTAGTTTAAAATACAATAACTGTGTATATTATTTCTATTCCTGATGATAGTATGATGATGGTGATGATTATAATGAGGTTATACATAACTCAACTGGTGGGGCACGTAGGTCATGCTTCCCCCCCCCCTCCCCGTGAGATACAGTTCACTGTCAGCTTGAAGGAGTCCAAATTGGTCCCTTCACTAGGCTCAGTCACACCTTGATAGGAGTTGTTGACTATCCATGATTCCTAAGAGAGCTGAGGTAATAGCTTCGGAAATTCCGTCACAGGACTTCGTACAGAAGTCGAACAGAACGAAATTAAAACATTTCTGCCGTAGGTATCCTTTTGCTGTACTTGGGTTTTCGTCTCAGGGTTGTAGGCAATGCCTGCTGTTAAATACTCTGCTCTCCCATGACGAGATTTCTGCCTTCACTGCTTCCCTTTCCGAGTGAGCTAATTACTTGTGTCTCGTATTCGTTATCTCCACCTATTTTTTTACCGGGGTGTATTCAGCCCATAATTATGTTAATTCTTTTAACCCCTCCTCTCCTTTCCTGTCAATCAAATTGACCTACACTCCGCCACGTGTCTTGAAACTTGCTTCGGCGATGCAAAGAACGTTGCGTCATACCTACATTTCAATCTGCTGTTGCCTCCCCGCTTTCCCCGGAATTAACTAGCTTTATTTCCTGGGTTGCGGACGAAGTGTTAGGCCCGCATTATATTGTCTGTCTGCTGAACGCCCTATCTCCCCGACACGCAATTAAGTGCTAGGTATATGTTCCTATTCCGAACGCTTGCCGCTACGTCTGGACTTTTTCACCGACAACGTGTTAACTGACCAGTGTTAACCAGTGAAGTTTATGAAGTAGGACGGTCGCCCCTCTTCATTCCCTTCTCTTCTTCTGAAACAATGCGAGTTTGCAACCTTTGATAGAAAAGCCACCATGCTCCGGTTTGTCCGGGCCTTATGTTTGATCTGGACATCAAAGTTTTATCAGACTAGAGTTATAGCGCGGTCAACGTGTATTTTTCAATATTTCATTTCCGCTTGCGTTTTTATCTTTTTCTTGTGGACTCAATTACTTTCAAACTTGTGAAATTCCGATGCTGACGGAGGTGTCCCTCATATTCCCAGTCCAAATGTTCCTACAACATATCTCTCATTTTTAGTTCTTCCTGTGCCTATATTTGCGTTACAACCTCCCATTATTATAGTTATATCATTATGACCAATCTTATCATCTAATGTGTCTTGCCGTATGCTGTAAAAATCTTCAATTTCATCCTCCTCTGTTGTTGATTTAGATGCAAATATATGTATGAAAGCTCTCTCTCTCTCTCTCTCTCTCTCTCTCTCTCTCTCTCTCTCTCTCTCTCTCTCTCTCTCTCTCTCTCTGTGTGTGTGTGTGTGTGTGTGTGTGTGTGTGTGTGTTTTTTTGTTGTTTTTTTTTTTGGTGGGGGGGGGGGGGGGAATGGCCTCTAATTCTGATAGTGAGAATTCTATTATTAACCGGATTATATCCATTTAAAGCTTTTCTTGTTGCTTTTATCTAAACAAATTGCCATTCCACTGTGGCTCCGACGTCTCTACCAGAATATATGAAAAGTCTTCCATTTTCATTTTTAAAATATCCCTTGAATCTCCAGCGATGTTTACTAATTCCTAAAATTTTGATATGTAACATCTCGCATTTAGCTGCCATCAAAACAAAAATCAATGGTGATTTTTGTTCTGATGACAGCTAAATGCGAGTTTATTATATTTAGAAACCAATGGTGGTATTGAAAGTAAGTCAGTTAGACAGTTTACAGATAGCAGGAAAACACAGTTCACATGTATGTCAGCAAATGTGTGCTGGTTAGCTGGATCATGTTTTGTGACAGATACATTCCTAGCACAATGACAATCACTTGTGTGTGTCCATTTCTTCCCATACTGGTTAATACAGGAACTTATATACGGCAGATCGAACATGAAATGCACAAACTGTCTTCATGAGAAACAAGTGTAGATCCGCTGTCAAAATAGAGCTAGAAACGATATATAGTCACAATTTAGATCTTAGTGGTTAATAAAGAATGGACATCATAGCACGCCGGGCAAACCTATGGATGCGTCGTCTCCGTCAGCATATGTCACGAGATGTAGGTGCTGATTGCCGCAGTCACACTGGTGTCAATACGCCGGATTCGTTCCTCTATAGCCTTTTTTGCAGGAACCACTTCTTTTAAACTAAAGCATTTATAATAGGTTGTTGTCTATATTATTGCTTCTTCACCTGGCATTCTTTGAAAGATAGAGCTCAATACATTTCCGTTGTCGAATGTAAATGTTCAATTACTGAAATTTTAGAAGAGATCTGCACTGACTGGCACTCCAGCTTGACCCGTCACTATGGCTGTGTGGGTCTTTGTTTTTAAGAAAATGGTATCCATGATTGGAACCCCCCCCCCCCCCCCCCCCCCCCCACACACAAACCATATCTATTCACTGTGAACTGTATGTAGTAAGAACAAAGAATCAGACACAATGATTGCGCTGCGACAAGAGTACCAGTTGATCATATCAAAGCAGCCGTGTCCGCAGCCATCTCCAACTGCATGCTTGAGGTTATACCCCCCTTCCCCACCCCAAGCAGAGACCTTCCCCGGACTCTAGCGGATAATCTCCAATCTGATTTCGTGCCTTGATTCGTCGATGTATACTTTGCACCCAATGATCTACATTTACTAACCAATGTGATGACGATTTGATGGAAGCTGCTTTTGTATCTCTTGCAGTCAATCCAGTCTGTGAGCAATTTTATTCCCATGGTTTAAACACCATCAACAGATTCATAAACTTCCACCCACCGTTTTTCTACCTGATTGTGATAATCTGCTAGATCAGGGGTGGCCAACCTTTTCAGCAGGCGGGCCAAATTTCAGAAATAATATTTCCTGCCGGGCATGCACCTAATTATTTTTGTTTAATTGAAGTAAACAAGCAAGCGTGTTACAGCTTCGACCACATCGTCGTTACCCATTCCGCAGGCCGCAACATGACTACCGGCGGGCCGCATGCGACCCGCGGGCCTCGTGTTGGCCACCCCTGTGCTAGATGGTATCTCGTGTCTGCGCCAGCTATGTCTATCCTCTGTTTATTCAGCTTCCATTGGGGGTCATGTAAGTTAAATGAAGTGCTTGTCTATCGTATTTGGTGAAACGCATTCTAGTGCAAGCCTACACTATGCCTATATTAGCCCAAGTATTAGCCCATAAGGGAAGCAAAGAATAACAACACTGTAGCCTACCACGCATGTCGTAAGAGGCGACTAAGGAGGCTTGATGGTTCCGTCGCCCGCTACTGAGTGAGTGCGTGGCGCGACACTGTGAGCTGTGAGTTTCGTGTGAAATGCTTTTGAATTTGCCCAAGGATTTTTGGAACGTGGCTGCATGTTCGGAGCGATGGCAGTTGGCTATGTCCCAGAGTTGACCGGTTTTTGCCTTATGCAGAAATGCGTGGCTGCTGGGCTTCTGGTTGACTGCTACTGCCATCGACTATGAAAAGTGTTTTCGTGGACTGTGTGGGTCAACATCTAGGAAATATCCAGATGGGAAAATGACTGCTGATTCCATCAGAGATAAACTGGATGTTTCGTGGGGGACTATTGTGTTGACATTCTGGCGGCACCATTATGCACAGTGTATCTGTGAGGGCTGTTGTTTGTCGAGACTCCTGTCTTTTCCACTTTTCACATTGGGCAGTGGGGAGCGTTTTATGTGATATTCACTAGCACAGGAACGGAGCATAATGGGGACGATCCGTTGCTGTGAAGTTGGAACCATGACTAACTAACTAACTAACTAACTAACTAACTAACTAACTAGCCCAAGTATGTGTCTCATCGTTTTGATTAGGAAATCCTGTGTAAAACTCCAGATAATTATCACTCAGGTAGCATTTGTCCTACGTGAGTAGCTATATAAACGTCAGTACTTCCAGGACACGTTTACATTTACTAAAAGTCTGGTCCTCTGAATGCCTATAAAACATGCCGAACTGGCTGAATTTTGCGAATAAAGTGTTCTAAGGGATGGGGTAGTCTCACGTCCAACTTCCTCATTCGCCTCATTCAACATGCACTATATTTTGTTCGCTTGATGAGTGGCTAGATCGCCGGACTATCTTTCGGGAGACCCGGGTTCGATCCGGGAGTGTGAGATTTTTTTTCTATCGGGGGCAAAAAGAAAATCCTAATCTGCACAGTTTGCGGCGACTGCACTAGCCAGGCGGCCTTTATTCCTCAGGCTCAAAGACCCCTCTGCCATACACTGCAAGGTACTATATTGACAGTAAATGACTGCACTAGCCAGGCGGCCTTTATTCCTCAGGCTCAAAGACCCCTCTGCCATACACCGCAAGGTACTATATTGGCAGTAAATGACAGTGACAGATGAGCGCCGGTAACAAATGGGCGATTTGAAATTGTTACTCCTTTCAGTTTCCTGAATATATAGAGATATACTAGGCAGGTCTGCTTTCCCAATGGAATTATACTGCGAGCACCACAATACTCTGGCCTTCCCAGGATTCACCATTAAATTCGTCTCTTCATTCTGTGGCGGAAAAGATAAAGACGCAATTGTACACCCGGATACCCCGTTCGAGACACAGCTGCAGGCGATTTAGTAGCAGGCCGCCTTGCTTTGCTTTTCATAAAATGGTACGAGTGCCGGTCGTTTATAATACAGTGGCAAATTACTGAACGTAAAGTTGCCAAGAAAACATAAACAAGCCAAAAAGGGCTGAGGTTGACTGCGAAGTAGTGTAAAGGATATGCAACTATAGTGCGTTCATAAATGTCTTTCTTCATTTACGTTCAATTTTATTTTAAAATATATGTTGAATTGTTATGAAATTTTATCCTGCTGTCGTATATTTGCTCCCACCCAAGGAATATGTCTTTGATAGGTCCAAAGGCAACTGAAATCATGGAATACGACGAAATTTGTGTGATGCTTTTTTTTCATGAAAATGTATATAGTTCACGCTAACAAACTTGTTTTCGGTAATGCGCGTCAGTGTGGATAAAGACGCAAGGTATATCCGTGTCACTATGTGACGTGCTTCTCAACAGAAAAATCCCGTGCATCACGGAAAATATTCATTATTGAACACTGATGTTTCCGTGTGAAGATGTAATACATTTCACAATACGCACTTCATCTCTAGCCCGTAAATTATATACCGCATAAGCAAACATTGAGATCTGCTGTACAATCTCCAGAACAAACAATTTTTTTTTTCGAGGTGTACATAATGATAAGGCTATATACTATAATTTTCCTTTAGTTGGTTACTGAGTTATGGGTTTATATACGGAGGCAACATTTGTGAACGCACTATAACTTTTTAGAGAAAGACGTCATCATCGAGAGTCATAGTTCACCCTGACCCAGCGAGATGTAATCTGCCTGTTTCGTTGTATAGACGCTGAACGACACTGGTGTTGACGGGTAGGCCTGAAACCAGTCAGACAAGGGTTTCCATGTTTCCATACGACACGCTATTGTTCCCTCAACGAAAGCAGCTGCAATGAAACGTACAGCCCACAAAAGATTGCGTGATGTATGAAACATCTAAACAAGTGCATTAATCTGATTCGCAGACCAGAAGGAAATCGAGGGCCAAATGGCAGTTGTCGCGCACATCAGCAATGTATGCCTACGGGATGACCAAGACCTGGCTCAATTAGCAGGCCAAGAATCAACGAATCAAGGACGTATCGCATTTCGTGTTTGTGTGTGTGTGTCCAGATCTAACAGCCCTACTCAATAAGATAGTCGATAAAAGACACTCAATAAGACAGACAATAACAGACAGATAACCAGACAATCAGTAAGACTGTAATATAGCAGTTAACAACACAACCAAGAAGACAGACTAGGCAGTTAATACGACAGACAGTAAGACAGACAATAATATAGCCAATACGACAGCCAGTAAGAAGTCTATAAACATAATTTAGCTCAAACAATAAAAGCAACGGTGTATGACTGAGGAAATGTAAAGAATACCATGGACAAACAGATAAACCAATGAGCAATTTCTACAAGAAGCAAATGACAACCGTAAACTGATTAGAGAAATTAGACGGTCAATTTTTTTGGGAAATGTTATGAGGCGAAATAAACTGGAGAACTTGGTGACAACTGACGAGATTTATCGGAAAATAACAAAGGGAAGGCAGAGAAGTAAATATTTGGATGGCCAGGCCACATGGCATTGTCGAGACAGGAATACAGCGCTGATTCACGACTCCGGTGATCGTGTGAAATAGATAAACATGACCGACGACACTTATCGGCATTACATGATGATGATGATGATGATGATGATGATGATGATGATGATGATGATGATGATGATGATGATGATGATGATGATGATGATGATGATGATGATGATGATGATGATGATGATGATGATGATGTATAACTGTGGGAAAAGACCTTAGAATTCCAAGCTGATGGTCACATTTGGGGAAGCCATATCTGCGGACACATGCACACAAGACAGACTCAGTTGGGAAAACTAAGTATGTGCACACACACAAGACAGACTCAGTTGGGAAAACTAAGTATGTGGACACACACAAGACAGACTCAGTTGGGAAAACTAAGTATGTGGACACACACAAGACAGACTCAGTTGGGAAAACTAAGTATGTGGACACACACAAGACAGACTCAGTTGGGAAAACTAAGTATGTGGACACACACAAGACAGACTCAGTTGGGAAAACTAAGTATGTGGACACACACAAGACAGACTCAGTTGGGAAAACTAAGTATGTGGACACACACAAGACAGACTCAGTTGGGAAAACTAAGTATGTGGACACACACAAGACAGACTCAGTTGGGAAAACTAAGTATGTGGACACACACAAGACAGACTCAGTTGGGAAACCTTAGTATGTGGACACACACAAGACAGACTCAGTTGGGAAAACTAAGTATGTGGACACACACAAGACAGGCTCAGTTGGGAAAACTAAGTATGTGGACACACACAAGACAGGCTCAGTTGGGAAAACTAAGTATGTGGACACACACAAGACAGACTCAGTTGGGAAAACTAAGTATGTGGACACACACAAGACAGACTCAGTTGGGAAAACTAAGTATGTGGACACACACAAGACAGACTCAGTTGGGAAACCTAAGTATGTGGACACACACAAGACAGACTCAGTTGGGAAACTAAGTATGTAGACACACACAAGGACTCAGTTGGGAAAACTAAGTATGTGGACACACACAAGACAGACTCAGTTGGGAAAACTAAGTATGTGGACACACACACGACAGACTCAGTTGGGAAAACTAAGTATGTAGACACACACAAGACAGACTCAGTTAGGAAAACTAAGTATGTGGGGACACACTAGACAGACTCAGTTGGGAAAACTAAGTATGTGGACACACACAAGACAGACTCAGTTGGGAAAACTAAGTATGTGGACACACACAAGACAGACTTAGTTGGGAAAACTAAGTATGTGGACACACACAAGACAGACTCAGTTGGGAAACCTAAGTATGTGGACACACACAAGACAGACTCAGTTGGGAAAACTAAGTATGTAGACACACACAAGACAGACTCAGTTGGGAAAACTAAGTATGTGGACACACACAAGACAGACTCAGTTAGGAAAACTAAGTATGTAGACACACACAAGACATACTCAGTTGGGAAAACTAAGTATGTGGACACACACAAGACAGACTCAGATGGGAAAACTAAGTATGTAGACACACACAAGACAGACTCAGTTGGGAAAACTAAGTATGTGGACACACACAAGACAGACTCAGTTGGGAAAACTAAGTATGTGGACACACACAAGACAGACTCAGTTGGGAAAACTAAGTATGTGGACACACACAAGACAGACTCAGTTGGGAAAACTAAGTATGTGGACACACACAAGACAGACTCAGTTGGGAAAACTAAGTATGTGGACACACACAAGACAGACTCAGTTGGGAAAACTAAGTATGTGGACACACACAAGACAGACTCAGTTGGGAAAACTAAGTATGTGGACACACACAAGACAGACTCAGTTGGGAAACCTAAGTATGTGGACACACACAAGACAGACTCAGTTGGGAAAACTAAGTTTGTGGACACACACAAGACAGACTCAGTTGGGAAAACTAAGTATGTGGACACACACAAGACAGACTCAGTTGGGAAAACTAAGTATGTAGACATACACAAGACAGACTCAGTTGGGAAAACTAAGTATGTGGACACACACAAGACAGACTCAGTTGGGAAAACTAAGTATGTAGACACACACAAGACAGACTCAGTTGGGAAAACTAAGTATGTGGACACACACAAGACAGACTCAGTTGGGAAAACTAAGTATGTGGACACACACTAGACAGACTCAGTTGGGAAAACTAAGTATGTGGACACACACAAGACAGACTCAGTTGGGAAAACTAAGTATGTGGACACACACAAGACAGACTCAGTTGGGAAAACTAAGTATGTGGACACACACAAGACAGACTCAGTTGGGAAAACTAAGTATGTGGACACACACAAGACAGACTCAGTTGGGAAAACTAAGTATGTGGACACACACAAGACAGACTCAGTTGGGAAAACTAAGTATGTGGACACACACAAGACAGACTCAGTTGGGAAAACTAAGTATGTGGACACACACAAGACAGACTCAGTTGGGAAAACTAAGTATGTGGACACACACAATATGGTCTCAGTTAGGAAAACTAAGTATGTGGACACACACAAGATAGTCTCAGTTGGGAAAACTAAGTATGTGGACACACATAAGATAGTCTCAGTTGGGAAAACTAAGTATGTGGACACACACAAGACAGACTCAGTTGGGAAAACTAAGTATGTGGACACACACAAGACAGACTCAGTTGGGAAAACTAAGTATGTGGACACACACAAGACAGACTCAGTTGGGAAAACTAAGTATGTGGACACACACAAGACAGACTCAGTTGGGAAAACTAAGTATGTGGACACACACAAGACAGACTCAGTTGGGAAAACTAAGTATGTGGACACACACAAGACAGACTCAGTTGGGAAAACTAAGTATGTGGACACACACAAGACAGACTCAGTTGGGAAAACTAAGTATGTGGACACACACAATATGGTCTCAGTTAGGAAAACTAAGTATGTGGACACACACAAGATAGTCTCAGTTGGGAAAACTAAGTATGTGGACACACATAAGATAGTCTCAGTTGGGAAAACTAAGTATGTGGACACACACAAGATAGTCTCATTTGGAAAACGACGTCTATCGATACGCACGCACACAAGATAAAATCAACTGAATAAAGAAAGCAAAGAAGTACTCACGACATTAAACTATGGAGGACAGTTGCGATTTTGCTTAAGGATGGCCGTTTGGTTGGATCTTCGTGCCAGCATTGCTTCATCAGTATCTCCAGCTGTATTAGGTCTGGCGGGGTGTTGACTGCGGGGCGAAATGGTGGGTCCAGACACGTGCGGATTCTGTTCAAGACTTCTGTAAGTGCAGTGATTTTTTGAGGATGTTAAAACACAAATCTACTGCTAAATGTTGAATCTTTGCTTCTTTCACCAAGCTAGAAATGCCTGGATCAGGACTGGAAATGCGTACAGAAACATGACCACATTATTATACAGCAAAATGGTGAATTTGGAAATTACAAAATTGTAGCGTACTACACATTCGGATACTGGTGAGTTTATAATCAAATCAATACAATACAGCTAGGCATAGGGAGGAAAATGACGAATAAATCGGTAGGTACACTTAGATATGTAGGCAATGTCATGTCAACTTATTCGGTGTCCAGGTAAGTTGTTAATATAATAGGTTCCCTATGGCTTTCACATCAACACAGCAGAGCACATACTCCAGGATTGCCCAAACTACAACATATCCAGGCGAACCTTCTGGCCTAGAGAGACAACAGTGGAAGATAAACTCTATGGACCGCTGAATGAACTAAAAAAGACTGTTAGATTCATACAAGAGACAACATTGAAGTTATAAACATATTTTAGGCGAACGAAAGAAGAAGAAGAACATCAACACACATTGAATAACGGCCAATAATGTGTGAAAATTTTACCAAAGCATCGACAAATAACAGCCTACACTTTACGATTCCCAACTGCTAGTGACCTTCATAGGATCTCCTGTGTGTACCAGATGCTGAAGATTGTAACTTGTTCTCGTCAGTGAATATCCATCAACTTTCTGGTGGCTTGGGTGACCTGAGTTATATTTGGCACTAACATTGTTTCTTATCTCGTTAGTTTAAATAATCTATCAACATCTGTGTCAGCCTGTAGCAACCTGTTCTATCTGACTTGTATTGTGTGTCCTTTGACCATTCTTCATTTACCCAAAGAATTTACCTTCAGGCTAACATATTAACTCGCACTTCACCTCTCCGCTTGATCAAAAAGAGGTCTTGAGTGGTCTTAAATGGTGCTATATGTATTCAAATGAACAATTTGCCACCCAAGATGGACCTTCTCAAGCACACATTGTGAATCAGGCATAGTGGTCAGTCCCGGGTATGAGGTCTCAGATGACAGTGAAACATTGACGTGACTGCCTCTACTTCCGTGTTCGTGCCGGATGTGGTGGCTACACGTACACCACCTTGTGCCAGAAATTGCTCTCGGTATCTAGTTCAGAATCACCAACCTGACCTTTCAATCTACTTATTTAGTTTGGACGGGAATAGAACAGACAGCTAATCTGTTGGAGACATATGCGCACGGACTAAGGTTTATGTATTCAGTTAGATGGACAGAATTGCACAGATATAGAGAAAGCATTAGTTTCGTGGGTATTCACTCTGTATTCACATTCTTAACTTGTGTGAAATTATATACTTTTGCTCTAGTATTTAGACGTTTTTTTTCCTTGTTTACCTTAGAAATACTGTCTGATTTCGGCTCTTTCTTGTCTTATTCATTTACTCTTGGTCATTGCTCATGTAAATTTTTTTTTTTTTTAAATCTCTCCGTGTCAAAATATAATTTATTTTCTATCATGAACTAGCATATTTTTCACTATTAGCTGTGCACTATAGATCAACTTCCTCAAGTGCCATCTCCGAATTAATGAATATAGTAGGCGATGATAGTAGACGCTCAGCACTCACGTCTTGCACTCGCCGCCTGGAGAGCTCCTACGCTAGCTGGAAACAAATGTATTGCTTGCCCTTCATAATGAAGCGAGCCAGCCTCAGTTCCAAGTTCTTCAAGTCGTGATAGGACCTGGCGGAGTTAGATACTCCCATATGAAAGATATGAGCACAGAAGATCTGGAGCAGATGACTACTTGTTTTAATCTGAGCACAGCATCTGTGCTCCAAGAGTGGATAAACGGCTATTTAATCCCAATACCCAAGCCAGGCATGAACCATTCAAGACTTGATTGCTATAGAATTATCATCTTGCAGAATACATGTGGCAAGTTATTGGATATGATTGTTGCTGTTAAGCTGCAGATATTCACGGAAAGAGATAAGAGTTACCCTCCAGGGAAAGACACATGGTCAAACGCAAGTAGTGGTCTTTGTGTGCACTAACCAGTTTTGAAGATGAGGCTGATGCTGTGGAAGATGCTGTGGAATTCTGGGTCGTGGGACATTTTTGGAAATTCGTAGCGGTGAAAAACATCTGGGTCGGGAAAGTCGGGGAAATATATTTTTTGAAAACGCGTGGCTGTGGGAGAAAAAAATGTGTCTGAGTTGAAGTGCGTGAGCGTAAAATAGAAGGGTTGGAAAAGTCATTAAGAAATGTGAGAGGAGTGGGGTGTAGAAGGAATATACTAGTGGAAATAGTAGTAAATAGTATATGGTGTGTCGAGTTATGAAAAAGTAAAGATTTTCGTAGTGGTTCATTGTCATTAGTTGATAAGAGGTGGGTGGTAGGTATTAGTCGTCAAGCAGTGGTCAAGCAGTGGTCATGTGGTCAAGTGAGGAAATTTTAGAGGACAATAGGTGTGCTGATATTGTGATGATCAAGAGGTGGTCAAGTAGTTGTTAAGTAGTAGTCAAGCAGTGGTCAAGTAGTCTAGTGACCACTTAAATAGTAGAGGAGGATGCGCTTCAGACTATTGTAGTGGTTAAAGTGATCGATGACGCGGTCAAGTAGTGGTCAAGTAGTGGTCAAGTGGTCGAGTGTTCACTAAAATTGTCGAGGAAAGTACGTGTAGTGAAACGGAGGTGGGTAAAGTGAGGAGGAAGCAGTAGTAGTGATAATAGTAGTAGTAATAGTAATATTAGCTGTAGCGACATCAATAGTAGCGGGTGCATTGGTAGAGATACAAGTCTCTTTATTGGAATGTGTTAAAGTCATACAAACACAAAGACAAACAAGAACAGAGATCAATACACACTCACACAACCACAACCACACACATGCAGACACATAAACACAAAGATACATACACACTCACACAGACAGACACGCGTAGAAACAAGAACAAAGACATATACACACTTGTACATACAGACATGAACAGGGACAAATACACACACACACACACACAAACACATAAAGATACAAACACACACGCACAGAAACATCTCACGAGAAGACACACGTTCACACTTATAAGAGCAAAGACAAACATACACAAACACACACACACTCACAAGAACAAAGGCAAATACACACATACACACAAAGACAGACACACGTACAAACACAAAGACAGACAAGTACAGAGACGTAAACAAAAACACAAAAGCACAATCGAGCAGAGACACACACACAATCACATACACACTCAGAAGAAATACACACAATGAAGCAGACACACACAATCACATAGACACACCACAACCACAACCACACACATACAGACAAGAATAAAGATCCATACACACACAACCACACATACGTACAAACAAGAACAAATATCCATACACACTCACACAACCACAGACACGTACAAACAAGAACAAAGACACATACACACTTGCACATACAGATATGAACAGAGACAAATACACACAAACACATACCACAAACACACACACGCATAAACAATACGACACACTCACACAGACAGACACACCCGCATAAACAAACGCACACACACAACAACAACAACAACAACAACAACAACAACAACAATAACAACAACAAAAACAACAACAACAACAGCTATACACTTGATACACACATTCAGAAAAGTACACACATCTACCATTACTACTGGCACCACAACAACAGATATACTCAAGTACACCCACGATCACAGCCTCTTCTTTGCCCACAAGAACATCACAAGAGCAGACACAAACGCATGACAAATACACAAAGAGACGGCGCAAAGCCTTCCCCGTGTTTTGTAAACATGTCCGAGAAAACGCCGTAGCAGTAGAGTTGGCGGGTCCCTACGGCGCCATATGCAAAAGTGATTAAGTGGGCGGTCGGTGGCGTGATTCATCGGTCGCGTGGAGGCGGGCGAGCAGTTGCGTGAGAAGAATTGTCTAGCGTTGTCTACAAAATCGCCACATCAGCCCTGTAGTGTCGTGTGCACAAGGCAGATAGTGTATAAAATAGACGGTGTCGCTTGTGAACTCTGTGTCAGTCGTTCGTGCTACAGAAAATATTTCACTATTGAAACAGGCTGGTATGATAGTACTAACATATCGCTTAGCATTGTTCGTGTAGTGACATGTCGGCTTCTGATTGTTGATAAAATAGTGAAACATATATTGTTGTGTATTGAGACCAGTGCTTATAGAAAAGCAGTCTTCGAAAAAAGAAAATATTGGTCGAGCTTACACCAGAACTTTTTGCGGTGTTACAAGTGTGGAACTTTCGTGAGAGCTTTGTAAAACTTGACAGTACAGAACAACACAGTTGTGTGACTTATTCATGTACAAGCAATATTAGCAGCACGTTTATCAATATGGCCAAAACTACCAAAGCTACTTTCATGTGTTCAGTGTGCGACAAAGCCTTTTGTGATAAGTATGAGTTCACTCGCAACATTCGGACCATTCACACCCATGAGGATCAAGCACACTTATGGCATATCTGTGGACAACTTTTCAATAGAATAGACAATGTACAAAGACAAATACGAACACAGCATCAGACACCTATGAATACAGCTGCACCAGAATCAATTACTACAACAGCTGAGCCGACACCATCATCATCACCACACCCGAAGACAGTGCCACGTGTATATTTTCGGTATCCTCGTAGTGTAATATCTACCCAAGTAGCAGACCACTGGTGTGCCACTTGCGACAAATCCTTCAGTGATAAGTATAAGCTTACCCGCCACTGTGGGGCCATTCACATCCATAAAGATGAAATATATATCTGTCAGTTATATAACAATCTATATAATAGGAAGGATAACCTACAACGTCACTTACGAACACACCAACAAACATCCACAGTACCATCACGAAAAAGGACGACACCCTTATACAGCCATACCTCTAAAACACAGATAGACACTACTGCTCACACAGTAGCATAGGATATCCAACAAAAGATAGGGTCCAGTTTGGCAGCCCTTAGGGCGTACTGCAAGGAGCTGTCTATCATGCTACTCAATCAGGTGGTGGTATTAGAAGAAAATGACGACCACCACCATAGGGTGATGTTAGTATGATACGTACACTTGGACCTAACCGGGTTCATAAAAAGAAGTATTCGGATATCTTTGCCTGATGGTTAATTCCAACTCTCATGCGTGTCTTCATTCTGGATCCTAAACAAACAAGGTATAGGGCTGTGTTGATGACCTCGACAACACCATCGCTGATTTGATAGTCAACCAATCTATAGTCAGATGTGTGAATCAGAGCCAGCCAGCCCGGAAACAGGCAGCCCTGGACTACTCAGACAACTGTATACCAATGGGGAACCCCAGAAATAAGACCAATAAACCAGAATCAAATTGTGGTCTCATTAAATGTTATATATATATTTTTTTTCACTAACCATTGATGTCATTGATTATGATTTTTCTTATGATAGTGATATCACTAAACTGTTTTGTTGAATATGTTGTGGACACTATTGACACATTATCGCCCCACATATTTTGGTCATAAAATATTGAAACCAAGATTTTTATGTTTGTTGATTTTTTAAAGGTTTGTTTTCATGACGTTGTCCTCTTCTTGTCTTTTCTTGTCGGAGAGGCATGAGCAGAGATACATACAGACAAGTACAGAGACATAAACAAAAACACACACAAGTACGGAGACATGAACAAAGTCGAATACACTTATACAATATCACACACACACACACACACACACACACACACACACACACACACACACACACACACACACACACACACAAGTACAGAGAAACATGTGCAGAGACAAATACTACCAGAAAAGAAGGGGGGAAAGTCAAAGACACTCATACCTATATTATACTACAACTATACATAGATCGCAAAGCAGTACTACACACGCCATCAAAATGATCACCACATTCACACTACTCCAACACAAAGTATAACGCATGACACATCTTATTCTAATATACACTTTACATGAAATTTACCAAATTTGGGGATCTATTAAAGAATACGTAATAGAATGAGATACTCAAAGACAACAAGAACATATCATACAAAACAACTCACAAAATAGACTGACAGACCCACTACCATATCAGATGAACCTCCCAGCCAACAAACACAACTAATAGCAGAGCACAAACATATCATAATATATATCACAATAGACATGAAAAGAATCACAGGCAACACATGACACAGATAAGGACATACAAAGCTTACATTAGCAGACAAAACACATGGACTCAAGCAAATTTTGTCTCTTGTACTGTAGAATTCTACCCACACTTCTTTCCTATCACCAAAACTAAAAGTCTACCAAGAAGTTTTTTCACAAACACTGGCCACTTGTCCAACATAATATTCATACCCAAGTAAACATAAACCAACACAAGATTTTCCCATACTTACCCACCAGAAAGACTGTCCCTCTCGTCCTTAGACCAGGAGAATGCAGAATTTCACACTCATACTTACACATTGTCAGAATTGTCAGACAGTGGATTCAAATCCACTACAGCTACTAATACCATATCACACGTGTCGAATTGCCATGGCAACTTGCTCACTGGCTCTCACAAATTACCTACTGAGAGATTTTATGAAAGTTGTGATGCTGGGAAATATGTTTCACAAACCAAAAACATCCTTTTGTCAGCTGACAATTGTTGCTGGCGTGAAAGCTATTACAGCTGTCCACAATTACACAGAATTGTGAGTTACTCATGGAATCTACACTCCCAGTGGATGAGCGTACATCCCAGTCTCCTTACATCCCATGTTAAATCCGACGTTAATTTTGTCAGCCCTAGAAAAATTGTCAAGAAAGGACGCCCTTCTTCCAAAAAGCTAAAGAAATGTCAAAGACAAAAACGAAATCAGGGATTACAACCCTGGCCAACGAAAGAAATTCCCGACTCCACTCACACTGGCGTATCTGTGGTATGGGTGTGCGATGAGAGAAATAAATTAGATTCTTCCACATTATCACCTTGTAATCCTAAATTTGAAACTGCTCATGAAACCTTCAACTCACCATGCACAATGACACGTTTAATTGGTAGACTGATATCGTGTTCAGAAGATGAGAAGTGTTTTGAAGATGACAGTCTTTACAACACTAGCAGAACTTCTACTTACTCTGAGTTTTTCACCCCAGCTCTATCATTCGACATTTTGTTCTGCCAGAAATCTACTCGTTGCAGTCAAACAGCTTTCGATGTGCCAGAGACATCATTTGATTGGGCTGATGATTTGTCTTCAGATGAAAATATTGACCTTCTGCGTAGTAGTCATGGCCCAGAATCTGAATCTCTCAAGAAAATTAACGCTGTGTGGAATTAAAACTATCCTACTAATGGTTTCCGAAGTTCTGGCTCTTCAGATGAAATACAACACCCAACGATTAAGGTTTGTGTAAATAGTAATGATCATAGTTCTCGTGTCTATTTTTTCATTCCATTACCTGGTACTCTTTACTTTACATGTCCAGTACGGAAGACCTAACTGCTATAAATATATGTTTTCTATGTACATCTCTCTATGTTTATACTATTACAATCCGGCGGAGTTGTAGCTCATCCTGTCATCATTCACTGCTGGTTCACATTCTAAGATCATTCGCACATTTTCCCTTTCTCATTCTGCTTATCGTAGTTTAATATAGTCACTGTAGTGTCATCTCTCTGATTTATATATGATTCTTAATGAAGGCTTGTCGCCACGGCATCCTTTTGTATTTTCATAATTCTACTTTGTAAAGATGCAATGTACTTCATATTTTCATAGCATTTCCAGAACTTTATCACAACTCAACTCATTTCATTCGTACCGTAATCATTGTCACGATATACTATAACTTTTCCCTTTCTCAAGGCGTAACCAAAAGAATGTCGACAGTCTGCTATTGATGCACTTTACCAGTTCTCTTTGTGAGTTAACTACTTTCAAGATATCTTTACTGAAGTACTAGCTGTTAAAGTCGTGTAAGTTTCAATGTGATTTTCTCCTCCACAAGTTAATTTTGCAGCAGAGCCTCATTCTTGACAGTTCATATTGTTGGCACCGAAGGCCGCAATGGTAACTGGCATCATGTAATCAGAGAACGTGAGAATTGAAGGCGTATACTAGAGTTGGAACAAATTTTGACCCCAGTCCTGGAGGCCAGTCTCAGAACAAACGTCATCCAGCAGAGAAAAAGTCAAAGAACAGCAGTGAAGAAAGCAGATATAGTCTAATTACCTTGCACATCTTTCTCTCTGCCATAATAAAACAGTTATAACCAGAAATAAAATCGTATGTGGATTCTTAATGTCGTTGGCGAGGGTTGTAATCTCTGATTTCGTTTTTGTCTTTGGCGTTTCTTTAGCTTTTTGGAAGAAGGACTTCCTTTCTTGACAATTTAGGGGCTGACAAAATTGATGTCGGATTTAACATGGGATGTAAGGCAGACTGGGATGTACGCTCATCCACTGGGAGTGTAGATTCTATGAGTAACTCACAATTCTGTGTAATTGTGGACTTCTGTAATGGCTTCCACGCCAGCAACAAATGTCAACTGACAAAAGGATGTTTTTGTTTTGTAAAACATATTGTCCAGCATCACAACTTTCATAAAATCTCTCAGTGGGTGATTTGTGAGAGCCAGTGAGCAAGTTGTCATGGCAATTCGACACGTGCGATATGGTATTAGTAGCTGTAGTGGATTTGAATCCAATGTCTGACAATTCTGACAATGTGTAAATATGAGTGTGAAATTCTGCCTTCTCCTGGTCTAAGGACTAGAGGGACAGTCTTTCTGGTGGGTAAGTATGGGAAAATCTTCTGTTGTTGTATGTTTATTTGGGTATGAGTATTATGGTTGACAAGTGGCCAGAGTTTGTGAAAAAAAACTTCTTGGTAGACTTTTAGTTTTGGTGATAGGAAAGAAGTGTGGGTAGAATTCTACAGTGCAAGAGGCAAACTTTGCTTGAGTCCTCGTGTTTTGTCTGCTAATGTAAGTTCTGTATGTCCTTATCTGTGTCATGTGTTGCCTGTGTTTCTTTTCATGTCTATTGTGATACATATTATGATATGTTTATGCTCTACTAGTAGTTGTTTTTGTTGGCTGGGAGGTTCATCTGATATGGTAGTGGGTCTGTCAGTCTATTTTGTGAGTTGTTTTGTATGATATGTTCCTGTTGTCTTTGTGTATCTCATTCTATTACGTATTCTTTAATGGATCCTCAAATTAGGTAAATTTCATGTAAAGTGTATGTTAGAATAAGATGTGTCATGCGTTGTACTGTGTGTTCGAGTAGTGTGTTGGGGTAGTGTGAATGTGGTGATTATTTTGATGGCGTGTGTAGTACTGCTGTCAAAGATCTAAATATGAGTTTACAGAGTTAAGAATATAAGTAATAGAGCTAAGACAGAGTGTATTAAAGGACACCAGACAGGAGAGACACCAGCGCTATAAATAGCTTCACAACGGGACACACTTGTGTCAACCAAGAGAGCATTGAGTGCAAGTTTCCCAAAACACTAGGAAACTAACCACCTCGACGAGTAACCATGGAGTACAGGTTACTCGAGTTAAGTGACCAGCGTGCTGGGACACCACGCACGCAAGACTCGTCAGCGCACGGAGGATCCAACGTCCGTGTTCGAACACGCAATTAGAAGCGTGGCTCAGACTGGGACTGAGACGACTGGAGAGTAGACGTGTTCCTTATGAATACTATAAGTTTATAGACAATAGTGATTGTTAGGCTTTAGATTCCATTCAGTGATTAATAGTATCATTATCACCTCTTCATTGCATCTGTGTAACGTACCATGATGTTTATTGTCAATGAAGTATTCCGCTCGCGGAGCTTGTTTGTAATCAGCTCTAAATAAATTGTACCTTTTGCAAATGACACGAGTTATTATTTCGTGTGGTGCAAAAGTAGGGGAGTCCTGAAATACCTGTCGCAAATAAGTTGCTGACAACTGCTTTGCGATCTATGTATAGTTGTAGTATAGTATAGGTATGGGTGTCTTTGACATTTTCCCCTTCTTTTCTGGTACGTATTTATCTCTGCTCATGTTTCTCTGTACGTGTGTGTGTGTGTGTGTGTGTGTGTGTGTGTGTGTGTGTGTGTGTGTGTGTGTGTGTTTGTGTGTGTGTGTGTGTGATATTGTACAAGTGTATTCGACTTTGTTCATGTCTCCGTACTTGTGTGTTTTTGTCTTTGTTTATGTCTCTGTACTTGTCTGTATGTGTCTCTGTTCATTCCTCTCCGACAAGAAAAGACAAGACGAGGACAACATCATGAAATCAAACCACTAAAAAAAAATCAACAAAAAAAAAAACTTGGTTTCAAGATTTTATGACCAAAATATGTGGGGCTATAATGTGTCAATAGTGTCCACAACATATTTTTTAAAAAAAGACAGTTTTCTTCTTGGTCAGTGGTCTTCTTTCTTGGGTCATCCATTGGTATACAGTTGTCTGGGTAGTCCTGGGCTGTCTGTCTCCGGGTTAGCGGGCTCTGATCACACAGCTGACTATAGATTGGTTGACTACCAAACAGCGATGGTGATGTCGAGGTTATCACACAGCCCTATACCTTGTTTGTTTAGGATCCAGAATAAAGACACTCATGAGGGTTGGAGTGAACCATCATGCCAAGATATCCGAATACTTCTTTTTATGAAGGTCCAGGTGTATGTATCATACCAAAATCACCGGTGGCGTTGGTCGTCACTTTCTTCTAATACCACCACCTGATTGGGTAGCATGATAGACAGCTCCTTGCAGTACGCCTTAAGGGCTGCCAAATTGGTCCTGTCTTTGTGTTGGATATCCTCTGTTACTGTGTGAGCAGTTGTGTCTTTCTGTGTTTTAGAAGTATGGCTCACTAAGGGTGTCGTCCTTTCTTGTGATTGTACTGTGGATGTCAGGTGGTTTGTTCGTAACTGACGTTGTAGGTTATCCTTCCTATTATATAGATTGTCACATAACTGACAGGCATATATTTCATCATTTTGGCTGTGAATGGTCCCGCTGTGGCGGGTAAGCTTATACTTATAACTGAAGGATTTGTCACAAGTTGCACACTGGTGGTCTGCTACTTGAGTAGATATTACACTACGAGGATGCCGAAAATGTACATGTGGCGCTGTCCTCGGGTGTGGTGATGAAGATGGTGTCGTCTCTGCTGTTGTAGTAATTGATTCTGGTGTAGCTGTATCCAAACGTGTCGGATGCTGTGTTCGTATGTGTCGTTGTAGATTGTCTGTTCTATTGAAAAGTTGTCCACAGATATGACATAAGTGTGCTTGATCCTCATGGGTGTGAATGGTCCGAATGTGGCGAGCAAACTTATACTTATCACATAACGCTTTGTCACACTGAACACATGAAAGTAGGTTTGGTAGTACTGGCCATATTGATAAACGTGCTGCTAATATTGCTTGTATATGAATAAGTCACACAACTGTGTTGTTCTGTACTGTCAAGTTTTACAAAGCACTGACGAAAGTTCCACAGTTGTAACACCGCAAACAGTTCTGGTGTAAGCACGAGCAATATTTTGTTTTTGCGAAGACTGCTTTTCTATAAGCACTGGTCTCAATACACAACCATATATTTTTCACTCTTTTATCAACAATCAGATGCCGACATGTCACTACACGAACAATGCTTAGCGTTATATTAGTACTATCATACCAGCCTGTTTCAATGGTGAAATATTTGCTGTAGCACGAACGACGAACGACTGACACAGAGTTCACAAGAGACACCGTCTATTTTATACACTATCTTCCTTATGCACACGACACTATAGGTCTGATGTGGCGGTTTTGAAGACAACGCCAGACAACTTTTCTCACGTAATCGCTCGCACGCCTCCGCGCGACCGATGAATCACGCCACCGACCGCCCACTTAATGACTGTTGCATATGGTGCCGTAGGGACTCGCCAACTCTACTACTACAGCGTTTTCTTGGATATCCGCACATGTTTACAAAACACGGAGGAGGCTGTGTGCCGTCTCTTTATGTATTTGTAAAGTGTTTGTGTCTTCTCTTGTGATGTTCTTGTGGGCAAAGAAGAGGCTGTGGGTGTCGGTGTACTTGTGTATATTTGTTGTTGTGGTGACAAAATGGTAGGAGATGTGTGTAATTGTCTGAATGTGTGTATCAAGTGTGTAACTGTTGTTGTTTGTGTGTGTTCATTTGTTTATGTGGGTGTGTCTGTATGTGTGTGTGTCGTATTGTTTATGCGTGTGTGTTTTTGTGGTATGTGTTTGTGTGTATTTGTCTATGTTCATATCTCTATGTGCAAGTGTTTATGTGTCTTTGTTCTTGTTTGTACGTGTGTGTGGTTGTGTGAGTTTGTGTGGATCTTTGTTCTTGTCTGTATGTGTGTGGTTGTGGTTGTGGTGTGTTTATGTGTTTGTGTGTATCTGCTCCATAGTGTGTCTTTCTTGTGAGTGTGTATGTGGTTGTGTGTGTCTCTCTGCTTGATTGTACGTTTGTGTTTTTGTTTACATCTCTGTACTTGTCTGTCTTTGTGTCTGTACTTGTGTCTGTCTTTGTGTTTATTTGTGTATTTGTCTTTGCTTTTGTTAGTGTGTGTGTGTTCTTGTGTATTTGTCTTTGCTCTTATGAGTGTGTATGTGTGTCTATTCTTGTGATGTTTCTGTGATTGTGTGTTTGTATATTTATGTGTGTGTGTGCGCGCGTGTGTGTGTGTGCGCGCGCGTGTGTGTGTATTGTCACTGGTCATGTCTGTACAAGTGTATATTTGTCTTTGTTCTTTTTTGTGCGTGTGTCTGTCTGTGTTAGTGTATATAGATCTTTGTGTTTATTTGTCTGTATGTGTGTGGTTGTGGTTGTGTGAGTATGTATGGATCTTTTTGTTCTTGTCTGTCTTTGTGTTTGTATGCTTTTTATACATTCCAATAAAGAGACTTATATCTCTATCAATGCACCAGCTACTATTGCTGTCGCTACAACTAATATTACTATTACTACTACTATTATCACTTTACCCACCACCGTTTCACTACACGTACTTTCCTCGACAATTTTAGTGAACACTCAACCACCTGACCACTACTTAACCACTAATTGACCGCGTCATCGATCACATAACCACTACCATAGTCTTAAGCGCATCCTCCTACCATTTGAGTGGTCAATCGACCACTTGACCACTGCTTGACCACTACTTGACCACTATGTTGACCACCTCTTGATCATCACCATATAACTACACCCATTTTTCTGCAAAATGTCTTTCCCTTGACCACTTTATCACTGCTAGACCACTGCTTGAACACCTCTTGATCATCACAATATCACTACACCTATTTTCCTCTAAAATTTCCTCACTTGAACACTGCTTGACCACGTCTTGACCACCTCTTGATCATCACCATAACACCACACCTACTTTCCGCTAAAATGTCCTCACTTGACCGCTTGACGACTGCTTGACCACTGGTTGACCACCTCTTGATAATCACCATGTCACTACACCTACTTTCCTCTAAAAGTCCTCACTTAACCACATGACCACTGCTTGACCACTGCTTGACCACTAAAAAATAATTACCCACCTCTTATCAACTAATGACAATAAACCACTACGACCATCTTTACTTTTTCAGATGATAGTGAATATGACCCTCTACATAACACTAATAACTACTACCCACCTCTTATCAACTAATGACAATAAACCACTACGACCATCTTTACTTTTTCATACTCGACACACCATATACTATTTACTACTATTTCTACTAGTTCCTACTACACCCCACTTCTCTCACATTTCTTAATGACTTCTCCAACCCTTCTATTTTACGCTCACACACTTCAACTCAGACACATTTTTTTTCTCCCACAGCCCCGCGTTTCCCAAAAAATATTTCCCCGACTTTCTCGGCCCAGATTTTTTTTTTTCACCGCTACGAATTTGAAAAAAATTTCCCACGACCCAGAATTCCACAGCATTTTCCACAGCATCAGCCTCATCTTCACAATTGGTTAGTACACAACAAAGATCACTACTAACGCAGCAGCATTTGCTTATGTGATGGCACAGGCAGAACTTTCTATACGACAGGTATGTGATCTAGAGACCATCAATCGTGGAAGATTGGGTTGAAGTTCCGAAAGACATGACGGACTGGAACAATGTAATAATAACACTGGGTCGTGAGTGCAGAGAATGGGCAGCGGGCCGCACTGAGTTTGAAGTGCAACAGCTGATCCAAAGTAACACACTTCAAGGAGACATAGTCATATACACCGATGGGTCAGTGATGAAAATCAGACGTAGTGGTTGGGGCTTTATTGCAAAAGCTAATGGGCTAGACTGGAAAAAGGAGAGTCTGGCATATGAGACTCCATCCATCATGTGCCATGCCGGTAAGCGTGGGCGGTCATGTTCTGCCATCTCACTCGATCACCAGAATCGTGGATCAGCTCTGTGTTCTTGTCTCGACCATGCCATGTGGCCAAGCCATCCAGGTATTTGCTTCTACGTCTTCCCCTTGGTCTCTTCCCTTCGATCTTGCCAGTTGTCACCAAGTTTTCCAATTCATTTCTTCTCATAACATGCCCAAAATAATTTCATAGTCTACGTCTGATGACTCCAATCAGTTTACGATCTTCATTTGTTTCTTGAAGGACTTGTTCGTTGGTTTTTCTATCTGTCCATGGTATTCTTTGCATTTTCCTCAGAAACCACATTTCCACGGCCATTAGCTGTTTTTCAGCTTGACTGCTTATTGTCCACGCTTCACATCCATACAAAAGTATAGGTTCTATGTAGCATCTCAACACTCTGTTTCTGGTTTCAATTGATATCTTTTTGTTGGTCAGTATGTTTTTCATCTTGCAAAAGGCTACCTTCGCAATGGCAATTCTTGTTCTAATCTCTTCAAGGCATCTCCCACCATCAGATGTTATGACTGTGCCGAGATAACAATATCGATTCACTTGTTTAAGAATATGTCCATCTACTCGTATATCACATTGTGGTATTTCCTTCTTCCTAGTGATGACCATAATCTGTGTCTTCTTAATATTCAGTTCTAACCCTAGTTGTTCACTGTGTGCAACAACCGCATCTACTAAATTTTGCAGGTCCTGTTCATTGTCTGCAATCAGGACTGTATCATCTGCATATCTAATATTATTGATGTATCGTCCCCCAATGTTGATTCCTTCCATATCTTCTATATTTCTAAATATATTTTCGCTGTACAGGGAAAAAAGATCTGGGGACATTACACATCCCTGTCTCACACCTCTTTTAATAGGCTGATATTGACCTACATCGTTATCAATTCTGATGGCAGATTGTTGTTTCCAATATATGTTTTTTACAAGTCTAAGGTCTTTTCCATCAATTTGTAGATCTTCAAGCATCCTTATCATGTCGACATGTCTCACTTTATCGAAAGCCTTTGTGTAGTCAATAAAGCAAAGATATAGATCTTTGTTTACTTCTATAGAACGCTCAATTACTGTTCTCAGTATATACACAGCATTTACTGTGCCCTTGCCTTCTACAAACCCACATTGTTCTTCTCCTATTTCGGGTTGTATTTTCTTCCTAACTCTTTGCATGATAATTCTCAGCAGAATCTTTGTGATGTGGCTCATTATACTAATTGTTCTATGTTGATCGCATTCCATGGCTCCTGATTTCTTCGGGATTGCAATAAATATAGAATTACAAAATTCAGGAGGTATATCCCCAGTATCGTATATTGCGTTCAGCAGCCTGGTGACTTGGTCAATTCCATATGCTTCTAAGGCATTGATCATTTCTACTGTGATGTTATCTGTACCCGGGGTCTTGCCAGTTTTCATATGGTTAAGTGCATTCTGAACTTCTATCTTCAAAATCGATGGTCCTTCATTATTATTCCGATGATCATATTGTTCTTCTCTTATATCATCATAAAGGTCTTTCACATAATCTGACCATGCATGTAAAATCTGATCTTTTTCTATTATGATTTTGCCATCTTTGGTTTTTAGGCAACCCGTTGATGTGTGTGTTCTTTTGTTAGTGATGTCATTAATTCTTTTGTGCATTAATTTAGTATTCCGGGTATTGTGTTGGTGTTCAATTTCCTTGCAATTTTCCTCAAGCCATGTTTCTTTTGCCTCTTTGCTCATATGAGACTACGACCTCCAGTATTAGAATGGAGGTGGAGGCAGTAACAGCGGCATTCCATTGGCTAGAGGAGACTACTGCAACACACGTTGTATTCGTTACGTATTCAAAATGCATGCTTAGTAAAGCGGAGAAAGGAATGTCTCGTGTGGAATGGCTCTTGACGCTTAAGAGGTCACAGATTATGAGAATTGTATGGATATTTTGCCCTGGCTATGCGGGGGTGCGGGGGAATGAACAGGCTTATAAGCTATAGTCTGTTTACTTTTTTCTGCCCCAATATAAAATTCCCTATCTCAGTAACCAACTGAGGGAAAATGATGAGATATAGCATACAACCTTATCACCACCCAACAAAAAAAAATTTGTTCTGGAGATTGTACAGCAGAGTTCAATGTTTGTTTATATGCGGTATATAATTTACGGGTCAGAGATTAAGTCCACATTTTAAAATGTATTACACCTTCACCCAGACACACCCGCGCTTTTTTCAAAATTTCCCTCGTGGTACACGTTATTGGCACCGTTAAATGGGAGTGTTCAGAGGTGTCGTCGCAATGTGGGTTCTTTCATGAAAGGTTATTATTTTATGAATCACAAACATCGGAATGTGTGAATATTGTTGAATGGGATTGATTGTGAAATTTTGCACACTTCAAAGCATCGCTATGAAGTTTACACATATTTTTGTCAAGAAGCTGATCGCAGGAAACTGTTTCATACAGTTACAAATCCCGAGAAAAGAACAGTGCATGCATTGGGTGTGAGTAAACTGTAATTTCGTCGATTAGTGCAAGAATCAGGAATGAAACCAACACGCGATAAGCAAACGTTACGTAGAAAGGCAATTGTAGACAGCTTTGACAAGGATGTCATAAGGCAAGCTATTATAAAAATGCTGGATGCCAAAGAAACAGTGACTGTAAGAAAGATTATAGCTTGGTTGAGAAAGAACAATAACATAGAGCTATCCAAAAGAACGGACATTAGGCTTCACTTTTAGAAACTACAAGGGAGGTAGAAATATCCTTAGCGAGCATTTAGGAACATTTAGGAGCCATGAGAAGCATATACCTACGTGAAATCTTGGAAATGCGCAAAGGAAAATTATGACATAGTGTATTTAGATGAGACGTAGATCAATGCGCACCACACAAGTGAAAAGGAATGGCAATCAGTGGATGGAAAGATAAAGCAACATGTGCCCAGTAGTAAAGGACAGCGTTTGGTCATAGCCTATGCTGGTAGTACTCATAATGGCTTACTACAGAATGCTGGACTCGTGTTCGTATCAAAGCCTACAGACTATAGGGATTATCATAATGAGATGAATGGTAATGTATTTTGGCTCCAGAATACAGTACTTCCATCCCTTGATAGACCGTCTTGTCTAATCATGGACAATGCATCATATCAAAATGCTGTTGCCCAAGAAGACAAAATACCTACGGCATCGAGCACAAAGGCAGCAATAAAGATATGACTCCGAAGGGAAAATATACCATTTCCAGAAATATATTTCAAGCTACACTTGTTGTCCCTTGTAAAACAGGCGCAAAAAAAGCAAGAAATATCAAATCGAAAAGTTGATAGAAGAGCATGACCGTAGGTGCTTGAGACTTCCGCCGTACCATTCTCATTTAAACACTATAGAACTTGTGTGGGCTAAAATTAAAGGACAGGTGGCAGTTGACAATACTATATTCAAATTGTCTGACGTCAAGATACTAATCAAGTCCGCGCTGTTAAATATTGATAAGTTAACGGGGGAAAATGTGAGGACCATGTGTTGGAAGAGGAAGAGGACTATTGGGGAAAGGATGGATTGAATTTTATGCAACCGATAGCAGTCATCAACCTACTGGAATCGTCCGACACAGAATAAGGTATGGGCAGATTGCAGACCTTAATCCACGTGCACACTTACTGGGATATTTTGCTCCAACTATTCAGACGAATTGCAGGCCCTAAACATTACAGCATCAGCACAATGTCAATGGCAACAGTTTGTATTCCATAGTGATGAATTTTCAATTCCGCAAGCCCTAAGCCGTGACAAACAACTGGTATTGAAAAAGAAAACACCACTAAACGCATTGAATACTAACAGAAGAGTAATATTGCCGTGCAAACTGACATAGTGTGGCATTCCAAGAAACGTGAGAACAAACACGTTGTCAAATGAGGGGACAACACACGAACATACGAATCAATCTATAAATTGCAATGGTAAGAGGGCCAACAGCTTTGCCGTTAAGAAGGAAGTCCACTACAGAAACTATTTTCATAGTGCAAAACAAGTAATAATCATGTTCCGTCTCTGAAAGGTAAACAGTAGAGTAGACAATCTTTCTCGAAGACTCAAAGCGGGTCTGTCACCCATTTGTACGTGTGAACAAACTACACAGACAGCTGAACAGATCCTTAAAAATTTACACATGATAACTACATTGCGGTATCATTTCACTCCATACGCACATTAACGCATAGCTATTTTGAAACTTTCACGAACTCAATATAAAAAGCTAAATGCATCCTAGTAACATGACTCCTTGTGTACACATTATTAACCAGCAGCTGAAGAAACAGGAAGGAAAGAAAAATAAGGTAAGAAATATATTCCTTCTACTTTCCGTTCAATCTCATCTCATCATGTTCCTCTTGTACCTTGCGGTGTCGAGGTGAAGTATAAACTTCGTGAGAGTGCCCGGTTATGGGCTTTCGTATATCGACATTCCCATGGATTCTGTTATTCCCTCAGTCCAACGTTTACGTGGTCGGCCTCTTCCTCTGTTTCCATCTGGTCTGTACATCATTGCTTGTTGTGGCATGCTGGTGACTGGTAGCCTACTTGCATGGCCAAACCATTTGACTAGCTGCTTTCTAATAAAATCTAGAGCAGCTTTAACCCCTACTTTAGTCCTGATTTCTTCATTTCTGATCTTATCTCTTCTTGATACGTTGAGTATTCTTCTCAGAAACCTCATTTCTGTTGTTGTGATTTTTCTTTTCTCTTTTTCTGTCATTGTCCAGGTTTGGCATTGGTAGCAGAGAGTTGGTAGGAAGATTGTGTTGTAAAGTGCTTTCTTAGTAGTTATTGATACATGTTTGTTCTTTAGTATTGGTGCCATTTGTCCAATGAGTTGATTTGCCTTATTGCACCTATTTTCGATCTCGTCTTCTGATCTGCCATTTGATGATATTATACTTCCTAGGTACTTGAAGCTCTTTACTTGTTTCAAGGGATGTTCGTTTAGGTGAATTGTTGCTGTTTGTTCTTCTTTAGTTATAGTCCGTTTATACTTCTTGGTTTTCCGTTCAATTTACACATTATTTACCCCATGCCTCTGTAAATTCTGTCTTTACTAATATTACACATTGCACCCCTCTCAGGAGTCTCCGTGGTGAAGTGGTCAAGTCGTCTGACTCGGGCTCCGAAGGTTGTGTGTTCGATTCCGGGCCTCGTCCTTCATTTCACGACTGCCTTTTTTCGGAGACTTCCGAGGGTCGTCGTTGGAGCTACTGAGTTCGTGCTTTGTGCGACGCTTTTCGTGCTGCGGAAAGAGACTGAGCCATATGGGATAAAAACCCGGTGCAATCCAGTCGACCCTGTAGACTTTTAAGCGACTTTTTTTTTATTGCACCCACTCTCATACGAATCTGGCTTCACCTTGTACTTGTGTCGTTACCCGAAATGACGTGCTTTACTGTAAAGCTAGTTTGTTAGCATGAATTCACTACATTTTCATCAAAACATCAAAGAAATGTCGCCGCTTTCGATGATTTAAGTTGCCTTTGGACCTATCAAATAAATATACCTTGGGTGGGGGTAAATATAAGACGGCAGGAAAACTTTCATAATAATGCAACAGACAGTTTTCATAAAAATTGATCGTGAATGAAGGCATACTTTTCCGAACAGACTATAGCATGGATGCACCTATTGGGCGCAGATTGCCTATGGCACAAGGGGGATGTGGTTGTGCGCTTGTGGTACCAGTTGGAGAAGGCGGAGAAACAGATTGAGAACCCATATGTGGAAAGAAGGTTGGTGGTTGTGCGCTTGTGGTACCAGGTGGAGAAGGCGGAGGAACAGATTGAGAACCCATATGTGGAAAGAATGAGATTGCGGGGGATCGGCAGGGGTTCTTGAATAATCTCAGAACTGAGAGGGAAGACCAGGAGAACTTTTAACCAGATAGCGGTGGGAACGATTAGTAGTGTGACTCTTCGCTGGCTGTTGAACGAGAAGACGGAGCAAGTATGGGAATTTCCTGAGAGCAGTGATGTCGGTTCTTAACTCAACTCAACTCAACTCATTCAGGGTCCATATTTCTGCACTATAGCTTAGTACATACAATATATTTGAAACGTGATCATTCTTCATTTTAATTCGTAACTTAGCGGTTTAGATGTGAGGTTGTTTCATATTGTTGAATGTTTCTTTGCCATTTATAATTTCTTAGATATCTCAGGTATCACAAATGTCATCACCAGTTATTAATTGTCCAAGGTAAGGAAAAGCATTGACCTGTTCCCTGCATTTTAATTTTCAAAAATAGCTTTTTATTGTCATTGTTCATATTCATGAATTTTGTTTTCATTATATAATGTGCAAGCCATATTCATTTCTTGAATTTCACTAGACTGACGATTTTTTGAAGACACTCTTCCGTTTCCTCCACCAAAACCATTGTCTGCATTTCATTTTACGTGAATATATTCTCCAGCACCGTTGAGTATAGGCTTTTTCTACCCCTGAACATATTGTTGTCCTGACATAAAGGCAGTCCCATTGCAGGTATTGCCTTTGGGGTGTGCATGTGTATGCCTTCACATATTTTAGGCCACGATATTTGAGGTAAAAGGTCAGCTCCCTTTGTCGTGGCCTGTCTTTCCCCATACAATTTCTAGAAATTCTGAAAATTGTCAGGTACTAATGATATGAAGTTGGGTCTGACTAGGAAAAAATAATCATGCCTTTGCTGGGGGTTACTGTCTCGGCATTCAAGCACATTAACAACTATGCCATATCGGTTCCATTGTAATACTGCCTTGCTTACCTTGCGTGGTTAGGTATTCTTTATCATTGCTATAGGGTTCCTCTCTAGAGATAACCTCAGACATTATAATTGCAAGACCGTAAACATCTCCTTCTGGGCTGCCTTTCCCCTCGGATTTAAGTATCTCGGGGGCTTTCCACAGGCAATCTAGATGGAAAGTGTAGCATATGAATATGTATGATATACGCTACGTTAACATATATTTCATGGTGCAGTTCTAAACACGTTCACGTAATGCGGTGGTAAATACAATAGATAATTCTACTGTTACCTGTCGTCTTGACATTGTGCTACTAAACAAAATGCATAATAACTGCAACCCATGGAAATTGGATATGGATGGAGTTATACCTCACCATAGCTCAAAGTCTGGACTGAATTGTAGAGACAATTTGTTGTCCATGCAGCATGATCACTCCCTGGACTTGTCTAATTTATTCCATAGGTAGTATAACACCAATACATCTGGAACAAGACAAGCTGCAGAAGCTGCCGAAACAACAACGCAATGATCTAACTGTCCGTCTGTCGGAATTTTTATCTCCGACCAGTTGCCGAAAAAGGCTTACAATCTAGTCTGCCCTGTTTTGACATTTAGTCTTTACGTTGTATTTCCTCGCACCAGGAAAAGGCTTTTACCCTCCCATTTGTTCTCCTCCACACGAAGCTGTTAGCACAATATGGGGTGTCGGGTTTGGTGAGCTCCGCAATACGTTCGACGCAAGCAGAATGATGTTACATATACAAACAATCATGAGCAAGAATGCGATGACTTCTACGAAGACATCCCTGACGTGCTACATAAAATAGATAAGCGGGACAACATCATAGTCATGGGAGACTTCAATGCAAGACTAGGACACAACAGAGCTGGCATAGAAAAACATCTTGGAGCATTTGGAGACCAACATAATGAAAGAAATGATAACGGAAGTAGACTGATAGAGCTATGCAGCCAACACGACCTCTATATAACAAATACATTCTTTAAACACAAAGACTCACAAATATACACATGATATAAATGGAACTATCTAGATACTAACAGCCGAATTGATTTTATATTAACAAGAAACAACTGAAAAAGAAATATATTAGATGCAAGGGCAGTGCCAATTTAGGTATAAACACAGACCACAAAGCAGTAGTTGCCACAATAAGAATCCTCAGCAGAAGGAAGCAAAGACCAGGAAAATACATGCCATGCGAATCAGTAAACTTAAAAAACCTCAAAGACGAGGCAGTGAGGGAAAATTATGAAAAAGAGCTAATTGAAATCTGTGTAAAATTACCTATAGAAAGAAAGACAGTGGAAGAAAAATTAAAGATGTTCAAATCAAGCATTTTAAATATTGCAAAGATAACATGTGGAACCACGAAAAAACCAAAACACGGATAAAGAAAATAACAAGTTGGTGGGACGCAGAAGTAAAGAAAGTTGTGAAAGACAAAAAGGAAAAATATAAAAAGTGGTCGAAGAGCAGACAGGAATGCGATTACATAGAATATAGAATAGCGAGAGGACAAGTGAATAGAATAGTAAAGAGAGAAAAACAAAAAGACTGGGAGGAGTATGGAGAAACTCTAAATAAAAACTACAAGGAGGCAACTAGAAACTTCTATAAAAAGATAAGTGCAATGAGAACCAGAGGAGAACCCTTTGACCCAACTGAAATAATTAACAACGAAAATGGAGAACCAATAAGTGAACAAAAACAAATCCTAATAAGATGGAAACAGTACTTCGAACAACTTCTCAACATCCCATCAGATGTCACAGGAATTCAAGAAACCGACACAGATGCCACCGAAGAACTAGAACCAGACATACTGAAAGAAGAAATTATAGAAGCCATCAGATTAGCCCCATTGAACAAATCACCAGGACAAGATGAAATACCAAATGAACTAATTAAAGCAGCAAGAGAAGTAGGAACAGCATGGCTACATAGACTATTCAACCACTGTTTGGGTAGAACAACAGACACCACGAGACTGGGGAAACGCCATAATTATCCCAATTTGGAAAAACAAAGGCAGCAAAAGAGACTGCACACAATACAGAGGCATTTCACTGTTGAGTCATACTGGGAAAATATTTTGCAAAATTCTTGAGAAAAGATTACGAACTATTATAGAACCCCAGCTAAGCGAAATACAACTTGGATTTAGGAAAAACAAAGGATGCACAGATGCCATTTTTGCTCTTAGACAACTTATAGAAAAATCAATCGAATTCAATGAAACACTCTACTTAGCCTTTGTCGACCAAGAAAAGGCATTTGATAGAGTAGATAGAAACAAGCTGTGGGAAATCCTTAAACAATATGGAGTGAGTACACATCTAACAAACCTATGTAGAAGCTTATACAACAACAGTGAATGCATAGTGAGAGCAACTGGAGGACACTCAGAACCCTTCACCATAAGATCCGGAGTACGACAAGGTTGTGTCCTGTCCCCTCTCTTGTTTATAACATATATAGACAACATATGTAAAGAAACCAGCCAAACAGAGACCGCAAGAACACCGCATGACGAGAACACAGAAGAAGAACCATCTGCAAATCTAACCATTAGAGAACTCCTGTTTGCGGACGACCAAGCACTAATAGCAAAATCAGAAGCTGAATTACAAGACCACATGAATAGTCTAAACGAAATGTGTAGGGAACATAACATGAAAATTAGCACAAGTAAAACAGAGTTATTGACTATAACTAAAGAAGAAAAAGGAACAACGATTCACCTAAACGAACATCCCTTGAAACAAGTAAAGAGTTTCAAATACCTAGGAAGTATAAAATCATCAAATGACAAATCAGAAGACGAGATCGAAAATAGATGCAATAAGGCAAACCAACTCATTGGACAAATGGCACCAATACTAAAGAACAAACATGTATCAATAACTACTAAGAAAGCACTTTACAACACAATCTTCCTACCAACTCTATGTTACCAATGCCAAACCTGGACAATGACAGAAAAAGAGAAAAGAAAAATCACAACAACAGAAATGAGATTCCTGAGAAGAATACTCAATGTATCAAGAAGAGATAAGATCAGAAATAAAGAAATCAGGACTAAAATGGGGGATGCACTAGATTTTATTAGAAGGCAGCAAGTCAAATGGTTTGGCTATGCAGGTAGGCTACCAACTAACAGTATACCACAACAAGCAATGATGTACAGACAAGAGGGAAGCAGAGGAAGAAGCCAACCATGTAAACGACGGACGTAAGGAATAACAGAGTCCATGGGAATATCGATACATGAAGCCCATAAGCGGGCACTCTCCCGCTGTTTATACTTTACCTCGACACCGCAAGGTACAAGAGGTACATGATGAGATGAGATTATTATATATATATATATATATATATATATATATATATATATATATATATATATGTATATATATATATATATATATATATATATATATATATATATATATATATATATATATATATATATATATATATATATATCTTCTTCTTCTTCAGCATTCCGAGCCATTGAGGTTCTTTGCTGCAGATACAAGCCGTCTCCACTCGACTCCCTGGCGGACCTTCTCTTGCCAGTCGTTGATTCCAATTGCTTGTAGATCTTTTTGTATATTATCTCTCCACCGTCTTCTTGGTCTACCTCGGGGTCTACAGTCACTTATTTCTTGAGTGTAGGCGAGTTTGTTTCCCTATTATCTTCCATCCTTTCTATATGCCCCAATCATATATATATATATATATATATATATATATATATATATATATATATATATATATATATATATATATATATGCGTGTGTGTGTAAACATATATACGTGTTTACGTGTGGTGTGTGTGTCTGTGTGTGTCTGTGTCTGTGTGTGTGTCTCTGTATGATTGTACATTCAGTCTTACCTTTCTCCTTGCTCTGCTCCTTACTTTGTAACTGAACAACGTCGTATATCGTAGAAAGACCGTAGTAACCAACTTTGACGGAGAATCTGGAGTCAATCATGCAAATCTCACTAGTAAGACGGCCATGGAAGCGCATGGAGCGCTTGTGGATATAGATTAATGCCTGTTTGGATATTGTTTTGTAGAGTGGTTATCAGTAACTTTATATAGTTTAAATACATGTAAGTCGAGTTAACAAAAGAGCAGTAGGAGAAAATGGATTAAATAGATTAAATACATACACGTCGAGTTAACAAAAGGATGATTTTTTTTTTTTAAAAGCGATCCAATAAAAGACCGAGAAGCTCAAAGACTTGTTTTGACATAGATCGTTATATGACATGGAAGAGTAGCACCTTGATGCTATGAGGTAATGCTGATGAGAACGAAAACAAGTACATGAAATTAAAAATTCTACCAGACTATAGAAACACTATGTTAACTAAACACATCTTGATAAAAGTACGCGGGTGAGTCAATAAGTAAGTCACACAGTTCTGTGGCATGGCAGGTAAATGTAGTTGGTGTTTTGTACAGGTGTCATTAGGTGACAGCAAAATCGAACTTTATATTCCCGTTCGTCAGGTGGCGCTAGGTGTCTCATGCGCATGCGCAGTGCATAAAAAAATGGCGACTGTACTTACGGAGTGTACAAACAAAGAGCTACGTGTTGTTGTGCGTTTTTGTGTGGGTAAAATGATGATGATGATGATGATGATGATGATGATGATGATGATGATGATGATGATGATGATGATGATGATGATGATGATGATGATGATGATGATGATGATGATGATGATGATGATGATGATGATGATGATGATGATGATGATGATGATGATGATGATGATGATGATGATGGAGATAAGGTATCTAGGCAATTGGAGCCCTTCAATGCCTGCTGATTGCTGTTGGACTGTGACAAGAAACTACAAAAGCAAGCAAAGAGAGCTCGAAGAGCGACTGAATAATGACGAAACTGTTTCAAATGTGCCTTTTTAAAACATTATATGTGAACTTTAATTGAGTATGTAATCACAATTTTTTATAATGCTAAAGTATAAAGACTAACTGTTCACCCCTGTGAATGAAACAAGCATGCATTATTTGTATTACTATAATGTAAATAGATAATTTGTTTGTTAAAAACAGAGCCTATTGTTGAATTTCATTATGATATTTGAAATCAGCATGTCAAGATCTATCAGAAATAGTGTATTTAATTTCTGATCCAACTTCATTTATTCATTCAGTAGCATTCAGTAGCAAAAATTGCCATTGTGAAGGTAGCCGTTTGCAAGATGAAAAGCATACTAACCAATAAAAAGATGTCAATTGAAACGAGAAAAAGAGTGTTGATGTGCTACATAGAACCTGTGCTTTTGTATGGATGTGAAGCGTGGACAATAAGCAGTCAAGCTGAAAAACAGCTGATGGCTGTGGAAATGTGGTTTCTGAGGAAAATGCAAAGAATACCATGGACGGACAGAAAAACCAATGAGCAAGTCCTTCAAGAAACAAATGAAGATCGTAAACTGATTGGAGTCATTAGACGCAGACAGTCAAAATTTTTTGGGCATGTTATGAGAAGAAATGTCTTGGGGAACTTGGTGACAACTGGCAATATCGAAGGGAAGAGACCAAGGGGGAGACCGAGAAGTAAATACCTGGATGGCTTGGTCACGTGGCATGGTTGAGACAGGAACACGGAGCTGATCCACGACTCTGGTGATCGAGTGAGATGGCAGAACATGACCGCCCACGCTTACCGGCATGGCACATGATGGATGGATGGAGCATGTCCTTTGCAGAACATCGTTCCCATAACAACCTTCCGGAAAACCTCTCGATCTCAAGCCAACCTCTGGAGCTCAAGCCAACGAACACAAGCAAGCAAGCAAGCAAGCTTGTTAAGTAAATGTCCAGGTCTCACAGGCGTATGTTGCAATGGGAAAGATGCATGTTCTTAAATATCTAATTTGTGTAGTTATATCTGTCCTTCTCCACAATTTATTCAGTTGTGTTAGTCTTTGAAGAGTAATAGATATTTGCCTTTTAACTTCTTTCATTGTGTTACCATTGTTGGTAATCAATGACCCAAGATATTCGAAATTGTCCACCACCTCCAATTTTTTCTCATTAATATATATTTCTTTCTGCATAATATTTTTATCTGTATGCACTATCTTTGTTTTTGCTATGTTAAGATATAAGTTGTGATTTACACTATCCACTTGGGTTAAGGCCATGACCATCGATATTTAGGGCATCATATAGCTCCCTGTTTCTATCGTCTCTGACATTTCTCATTATATTTTCGGCGTACAGGTTAAACAAATGTAGGGATCGCACACAGCCCTGACGGACTAAATGTTTGATGTCAAACCAATCTGATGTCTCGCCATCTATTCTAACCGCTGCTTGTTGGTCTAGATAGAGCATTTTTATGAGCTGTATTACATAGTTATTTTTCCGTTGTGTAGTGACTTTAATTATGTAGTATGTAATATTTCATAGATATTGTATGACATTGGTTTTTCCCCTATACATGTAGCTACTATGTTCACCAGGAATGAGGCACTGGAACCTCTTGCCCCCGGGTAGATTGGGCCCGTTAGCTATTACAGCGGCCAATCTAGGAGATGGAAAACTCTGATTACAAACTCCCAAGTTTAAGGTGGACCGACGTGCCGAGGACTGAATGGCCACGGGTGAGCTGGTCGTGAACGTGGAACGTCTGGTGTGTAGGCGGGGCGGCGTTAGGCGTATGGACTCCTGAGAGACATCCCCTGCCCCTTCCCTAGCAGGCAGGCTCTACTAGGGTGACCGATTATATCCTTCCGTCATATCTAACCAACTATGAATAATACAAAGAACTATCGCCAAAGCAACGGAGTACGTGCTTTGTGCTCGATACCTTTGACAACAGCCAGCGGGGAGAGAATGAAGCGGAGGAGGGGCGGTAGGGGAGAGGGGGGAAGAAAAAGGAAGAAGAGGACTGGAGCCAGAAGGGGTAGAAGAAAACGGATCGTTTGGGACTCAAAAATGTACGGGTTGGGTATTAGAATTGTCGTAGTGCAAAGCAAAGAGGACCAATACTGGAGAAACTGGTCTACGATTTTGATGTCCTGATGTTACAAGAACTGAACACAAACTCTGTTAAGTGCCCTGGCTATACATGTTACTTCAACCCAACTGGGCAGGGATGACATGGTTTACAGCATTCAATACTGGATATGAGTGGGTGGGGTCAGGAGAGTAAAGAGGTGCAGGGAATGCGGATACAAATCGGCAGATACAGCTGGAACCTGATAAATGTATATGTAAGTGGGGAATCTTGCATAAGCAGAGAGAGAGAGTTGGGACTGGTTGAAAGGTTCAGTGGACACCAAGGTACCAGGTATCTGATATTTGGTATTTTAACGCCCGCGCCAAGGAATGGGACAGGTCGGGAGAGAACAGACAGGGTACTTCTCTTGCCGAGGCCTTGCTTGAGACGGATGTTGTCTGTCTAAATGACGGGACACCCACTAGGCTAGCAATGAGACCGGGGGACCCTGACACGGCCATCGACCTGGCGCTTGTATCCCAAGAGGCGGCATCAGATATAAAATGGAGTGTCCTTGGAGACCATGGAAATGACCACCTCCCCTGTTCTGTGCTGATACCTAAGTCCAGCACATTTAGGGCTATAAGAGCTCGCAGGGCATTCCGTTATGAGCTGACCACTCTTCGCTCTTGGAGCGCCTTAGATCACAGAGAAGATCTAAACCAACAAGAAGAATATTCACCCACCCACCATGGTGGACACCGGAGGTAGAGAATTCATGGAGGGAAAAGAGGGCGGCCATAAGGAATTGGCAGAGGGTGCGGAGAGCAACCAATTCAGTTGACACAGAATTGGAAGTGGCTGGAAGATATAAAAAAGTGAAGGTGTAGGATTTTAAACTCCAGGCAGCAGAGGTATAGAGGATTAAGTGGGAACAGTTTATCAATCAAGTCGGTGGGGATGTGACATTGGGAAAATGCTGGAGGATGCACCGGCAGATAAAGAGACATGAGATTTCTGGTACACATGGTACCGTTTATGATGATAACAACCGAACTATGACAACTTCTTGCGGGATTTTTAAAACAGACGGATTAGCAAGATAGGGCTATTAGAGATAATGTCAGAGAAGCCTTGTCACGGGTCACTAGGAAGGAGGACTGTGAGATTAAAGTGGAGAACATTAGACGGGTACTGAAGCGGACTAAAGACACAGCGTCAGGTCCGGATTGGGTGAGGTACTCCCATATGAGGAACATAAATAATGGGGACTTGGAGGAGATGACTCTTTGTTTCAATCTAAGCATCAATACGGCTGAAATACCCCACGATTGGCTGCATAGCTACCTGGTCCAACTCCCAAAGCCAGGTACGGATCACTCCAGATACCGAATCAATACCCTGCAAAATACGTATGGCAAAGTCCTCGAAAAGATAGTAGCACGCAGGCTCCAGCGACATTTGGAAAGTCTTAATCTGTACCCTCAAGGACTCGGGAGTTACCGGCCTGGGAAGGACATCTGGGCCAATACTGCGACTTTTGCATTTGATGTCTACGAGGGCTTCCAGGATAAACAAGAGACAGTTGCGGTAGCTCGTGACCTGGAGGATGCGTATAACAGGGTCAGGTATGATCGGTTGATACACACACTGTTGGGTATGGAAGTCTGCCCTTGCCTTGTTAGAAGGGTTGCGGCAGTCCTTTATAAGCGTAAAGTTGCTTTGCGCATGGGTTCCTGGACTTCTGATCCTTGTACTATTAGGGTCAGGTATGATCGGTTGATACACATACTGTTGGGTATGGAAGTCTGCCCTTGCCTTGTTAGAAGGGTTGCGGCAGTCCTTTATAAGCGTAAAGTTGCTCTGCGCATGGGTTCCTGGACTTCTGATCCCTGTACTATTACACCTGGGTTGCCGCAGGGATCTGCCTTGTCCCCGGTGCTCTTTAATGTCTACACCAGCAAAATCGCAGCTATTGAGACACCAGATGTTGGTAGAATCTTGACATTTGCAGATGATGTGCTGGTGTACAGACAGGGCAGAGACAGGGCCAGTTTGGCGAAAGACTTACAGATGGCAGCAAACGGGGTAGTGGAGTGGTGCAGGGACGCAGGGGCCATTATAAACCCAGACAAGGCATCGGTTGTATGGTACTCCCTGGATAACCGGATCGTCAAGGCAGATGTCCCAGGTATCATGTTGAATTAGTGTCCTCTTAGTCGAAGGAGTAAATTGAAGTATTTGGGTATCACCTTTGACAGGTGTTTGTCTTTTAAGAATCATGTGGAGGCTATAGTGGTGAAGGCTGGTAGGGGACTTAATGCATTGAGGGCTATGGCAGCAACCGGGGTAGATCAGAGGATGCTGTACAGGCTCTTTCAGCAGTTAATGATTTCTGTCATTGAGTATGGTTTGGGGCGGCTGACAGTATCAAAGAGCCAGCTTGAAAGGTTGGGGCGCATACAGAATGCTGCCATGCGGTTAATTCTGGGGTGCACAATGGACACACCAATTATATGCATGAGGCATATCCTGGCGCTACCAAAAATGACGGACAGGCATAGGGTCCTTTAGGCCAAATGATACCTGAGAGTTGCCACAGACAGGGATCACCCGCTGCATGCAGCCATTGATATGGTCAAGTGTCATAGACTAAGACGAGGCAGGTCCTGGATGGCACAGGCAGAACTTTCTACACGTCAGGTATGTGATCTAGAGACCATCAATCGTGGAAGAGAGTGGATTGAAGTTCCGGAAGACATCACGGACAGTCACACTGTCTTAATAACACTGGGTCGCGAGTGCAGAGGGACTCACTGAGTTTGAAGTGCAACAGCTGATCCAGAGTAACACACATCAAGGTGACATAGTCATCTACACCGATGGGTCAGTGGTGAGAAACAGACGTAGTGGCTGGGGCTTTATTGCAAAGCCTAATGGACGAGACTTTAAAAAGGAGAGTCTGGCATATGAGACTACGACCTCAAGCATGAGAATGGAGGTGGAGGCAGTAATAGCGGCATTCCGGTGGCTAGAGGAGACCACTGCAACACACGCTGTATTCATTACGGATTCAAAGAGTATGCTTAGTAAGGTGGAGAAAGGAATGTTTCATATGGAATGGCTCTCGCCGCTTCAGAGATCACAGATTGTGAGAGTTGTATGGATATTTTTCCTTGGCCATGCGGGGGTACGGGGGAATGAACAGGCTGATAGGCTAGCAGGGAATGCACCTCTTGGTGGTAGTTTGCCTATGGACAATGGGGGGGGGGGGGGGTCGTCATGGGCTTGTGGGACCAGGTAGAGAAAGCGGAGGAACAGATCTAGAACCCATATGTGGAAAGAATGAGATTGCGGGGGATCGGCAGGGGTTCTGGAAGAATCTCAAAACTGAGAGTGAAGACCATGAGAACTTTTAAACAGATAGCGGTGCGAACGATTAGTAGTATGACTCTTCGCTGGCTGTTGAACGAGGGGACGGAGCACGTATGGGAATTTCCTGAGTGCAGTGATGTCGGTTTTTAACTCAACTCAACTCAATCTGCTGCTAATAACTGATGATCTGTATCACAGTCTACACTTCGTAAGGTTTTTACCGATGTTATACTTGGTCTTCATCTTCTTTGTATTAAAAAATAATCTATCTGGTTTTTGATAATAATGTCCGGGGACTTCCACATGAAGAGTCTTCTTGTGTGTTGTTTAAAAAGTGTGTTGGTTATCGTTAACTCATTGGTGTGTGAGTGTGGGGATATGTGTGGGTGGGGGTATGCATTTGGATGGGTTGGGGTGTGTGGGTTTTGGTGGGTAGTGGTATTTGTGGGGTTGGTGGGATGTGTGGATGGATGTGTGGGGGTGAAAGTAGGGGTGTTGGAATGGGTGTGGGGGATGTGTGTATGGGTGGAGGATATGTGTATGGGACGGAGGCAGGGGATGTGTGTTTATGTGGGTGGAGATGTGTGGATGGTTTGAGGAAGTATGTGTGGGAGGCCGGGTTGTGTGGGTAGGGGATTGTGTTGGGTGGATTTGGGATGGAAGGGCGGGTGGGGGAGAAGAGTATGGTGTGTGGGTTTGAGATATGTGTGCGGTGTGTTGGTGGGGGATGTGTGAATGATGTGTGGGTGGAGGGTATGTTTGTGGTGGTATGGGTGGAGGATAGTGTGTGGTGTCGGGGATGTGTGTGATGGGTGTGGGGAATGTGCGTATGGGTGGGGTATATGTGTGGGTGAGCAGGGGATTGTGGTGGTTGGGGGAAGTATGTGGGGGAGTGTGGGTGGGAGATGTGTGTATGTGGATGGGGAATGTGTGGGTGGGGGTGTGTGAGTGGCTTAGGGATGTGTAGGTGGGTGAGGGAGTTGTATGTGTCGGGGTGGGATGTGTGAGTGGGTGGAGGATGTGTGTGGGGGTAGGGGTATTGTGATCGAAAGATGTTTGGTTGGGAGTGGGTGGGTGGGGGTGTGTGGGTGCGTAGTGGAGGATGTATGCGTGAGTGAATGTGTGTTGGTGGACGGGTAGGGAATGCGTGTGTGGGTGGGGAGAGGTGTGTGGTGTGTTGGTTGGTGATATTGTGTGGGTGAGGTATGTGTGTGTGGGTGGGTGGGGGATTTTTGTGGTGTGTGAGTGGGGGTATGTGGGGTGGATGGGTAAGGGTATCTGTGTGGGTGTGGGTGGGAATAGTGTGTGGTATCTGGGTGGGGGATATATGTGTGGTGTGTAAGTGGGGATGTGTTGGTGAGGGATATGTGTGTGTGTGGTGCGTGGGTTGGGAATAGTGCGTGGTAGGGGGTGTATGTGATGTGCGGGTGGGGGATTGTGTGGTGGGGGATTAGGTTAAGGCATGTGTGGGTGGGTGGAAGTTGTATGTATGGGTGGTGGGGTGTGTGTGAGTGGATTGGGGATGTATGGGTGGTTAGGGAGATGTGTGTGTGTGTGGTGGGGGGGGGGGGTAGGGACATGTCAGTTGGTGGGGATGTGTGTGTATGGTTTGGGGATGTGTGAGTGGATGTGCGATGTGTGGGTTGGTGGGGGATTGTGTGTGTGGGTGGGGAATATGTTGTCGATGGAGATGTGGCTGGGGGATGGGTGGTTTGAGGTGTGGGTGGGGAGAGGATGTGTGGGGTAGGATGTGGATGGGCGTGGGATGTGTGGGTTGGTGGGGGAATGTTTGTGGGTGGCGAGTGTGTTTTGGTTGGGGGATCAGGTGAGGGCAGTGTGTGTGGGTGGGGGATGTGCGGGAGGGGGATGGGTCGGTAGGTGTGGGTGTGTATGTGTCCCTTGGTGCGCGTGTGTGTGGGTAGGTGGGGGTGTTGTGTGGGTGGGGTGATGTATGGATAGGTGGGAGATGGGCTTCATAACATGGTAATTAGCCTTGTTTATGTTTACAACATTCATTTCACAATGTTTATTTTTCTTCCTATGTAAATGTATAATGCTCTTGATGAACGAAAGACGAGTGATTGGAAGGGCCGAATGTAAGACGGGCCTGCGCGCCCAATTTGTGACCCTAATAAAGTTGATTTGATTTGATTTGATTTGATTTGTCTTTGCAAAATTCAATTAATTTGTCACATGCATCATTTCTTCTTCTTTTTCTTCTTCTTCTGCGTTCATCCGGAGAGTTTTTGCGGACGTGATTGCATTGTGCCTGTTTACAGCAGAGTTGCGTTCTTGCGCCGTTAGGCGGACACATCCGACTTCTGCGGGCATTTGTTGACCGGGTTAAACGTCCGGGGGGTTTCTTAGGACGTTTGACTCTCACTGTTGTGGTGTTATCCCACATCCCAGCTGGCCCATTTAGAACATCAGAAGACATCCTGGTCAGCCCTCAAGAGAAGGCAGGGGCAGACCATGGGCATTCCCCGCCATCCAAGGAGGCTTCCATAATTGCAGAGCCGATACATAGCGCTCTTGTACTTAGCTCACCCAAGGAATCGTCACGTCCTGCACATGGCTGCTTAGCCTCATTTCCGTATATCGGGGTTTCCAGTCATCACAGTCTATTCCTCCGGAAACAAGAGGAATGTAGTCTGCAGATGACATCCACACAGTTAGCTTTCGATTCGGACTTTCCATGTAATGGATTTGCATTCCAAGCAATATTCCATTTCGTGCCACTAGGGCACTTTTTCCATCTTTAATGACACCCACACTTAGCTTTCGATTCGGACTTTCCACGTAATGGATTTGCTATCCAAGCAATATTCTATTTCGTGCCACTAGGACGCTTTTTCCACCTGTGATGATGCCCACACAATGACTTTCCATGTAAAGGATTTCACATCATTATTTAAAATAATCGAAGGTCTTACACTTCATAGTCTAATGTCAGTATCTGTCTTTGGACCTTTGCCTTTACTTTTGTACACCACGTGCTCACTGACATATGCATATCCACACGATGTTCGTAAGTATAGACAAGAGACATACCCGCACGATGTCCGTGAGTATAGATAAGCAGAAGACATTGTCCAGTTTGAATGTTTCATCCATGATAACTTCCTGTAACAGAACAGAAGCACATTTCTTATATCGCATGCACATATATTGAACAATTTTGCTGTTCCTGTTATTAGCATTCATTATGTACACATATACATTTGTATTACTATTGGTTACTTTCTTTATTAATTGTTTTCCGTGCGTTTTGTCTTATAATATGTATTTCTGTATGGCTGTTCCTTTTTATCTTGTCCTTGAAAAGTACGAAATGTTGGACCTGCTTTGCGTCCTTTATAAAATGAAAACAGCTAGGTATGTTTGACACCTGCGAAAAAGTAAGAGATAATAAAACAGACACGGTGTACATACCTTGCAACGAACGCAAATCCTGCAAACGGAAATCAAAATTGATTATTTGGTTGTTTCGGGATTTGAAATTTAAATATTGAGCACAACCCACTACTGGCAACGCTGATCGTATTCTGGTATGAACCTAAGGTCCATCCACGTCAATATGAAAGAATTATACTCGAGTTTCGCTCTCGTTTGAGCTCTTCAGCAGTGCATATCACTGACCGGATCCGGTAACAAGCCCCGGATCACTGGCGTGTGAAGCGGGTGTGTAACCACGCGGCACACGCTGGATACGCCAAATTATCATAACAGAATATTACAACGCTACCAATCGTAGGCTATGCTCAAGATTGCCCAATCGCCGCGACTGATGTCCGTCAATCGATGTGGACCCGAACGATCAGGACTTCTCACTGGCAAGGAACACCGGGACTCCTAAAATCCAGTGAGCAATAATCAAATTGATTATTTGGTTGTTTCGGGATTTGAAATTTAAATATTGAGCACAACCCACTACTGGCAACGCTGATCATATTCTGGTATGAACCTAAGGCAAATCAAAATAACAATGAAACTAATGTACACGGCTCCTGATGATAGTGACACCCCGCCAGGTGGAACAGCGAAACGGCTTGAAAAAATAAGGGGAGGCTATCCCAGCCACACTATAAAAAAGCAGACGAGGGCATTATTGGCCTCTTTTCTCATAGCCACCACGTAGTCCAAGATAGGCACTTATGCCTGTAGTCGGATGTGTTTGATCCATTTTAGTGTTTGATGCCGAGTGCTGAGCTGCTACTTTGGTATGCAAGCATTTTTATTTTCTCATATCCTTTACAGGACATCGCTGTCAACATCAGCATCTTTCAGCTGATTGTTGATTTCTTGGCAAGATTACGCTCAGTAGTTTGCCATTGCTTTCTGAGCGACCTGCTCACATATCCCGTAAGTTACCGACGCGGAGAGAACCGCTACCAATTCTCGCGCACATCATGTTATTACGAGAGTATATGGGATTACGGAGAAAGTCGTGTAACCCTTAGACCAGGGAAAGTCCAATAGTAAAGAAGTATGGAGCGATTTTCAATCTAACCAGCAGTTATTAAATATAGCTCATCTCATTTTTCCCATAGTATGTGCAAGTAACATATTTGTATTGAAGGAAGAGACATAATGGTGGAAAGCTGTGGACCATCAGCTACGGAGCGTATGCTATAATATACTTCTAATACGTCCGGATGCAGAATAGTCATAATTACATCAAATGATATATCAGTATAGGATACAGGGATACAAGTATTTACAACTGGTGGTGGTAAACATATAAAGTGTAGTAGGAGATATGGAATATATAAGATATGGTTACACGAGAAGGGTAATTTGTTGATATATGAAGTGTTTCATAGTAGGAAGAAGAGCACTGTGACTTTACGGTATGATAGATCAGAGCACCATAATTTCCAGTGTACAATAGTTGTTTGTGAGCAGAGGGGCGAACAGAGAAACTCGAAATGGTTGATTGTAAAGTGCATCATAGTATGAGGAAGATAACTGTGGACTTATGGTATAATACTCAAGACATCGTAATGCTCATCATGGGCTAGTTGTTGTTTGTGTGCATAGCAGCAAAGAAATTGTAGAGTATTTGACTATGTGGTAATATATTGTTTGATTTTGGCTGTAATGTGTATTAAGCAGTGGTAGTGATTCTGGATTCCTAAATGACGTTAACATAGGCAAGAACTAAGTGGGAAGTATGTGGGAAGCCACATGTTGTGCATTGCGATGGCTGTAACACGAGATGAATTAATGCATAACATATTTGATAGTGTGTGGGCCGTGAGCTTATTATAATTACCTCCATAAATGCTTGGAACAGGTGATGTGGAGAAATGTAGCTCTTTTGTGAAATTATGTAGGAGAAGTAGATTGATTATTACCACTATAAATGCAATGTTCATGTTAGTTAGGTAAACTCAATCACTGTTCAGATATTGTGTCTTCCTAAGTAAGCCATCGCAATAAACTGTTTTACTGGGTGCATAGTAAAGAGTACACATATATTTCAGAAAATTGTACAGCAAGTGAAAAAGGGTAAACTTAAGGAAACTCTTTACAAAACAGCGGTAGGGGTTTACGGCACTATGGATCATAAGAGGCAGGACTGTTTTGCGGCAAACAGCCAGACACTGCAGCCCTTGATTGATTAAATGAAAATAGCTCTCTTACGAAACAAGGAAAGAACAACGCATTAACACTCTCGGTGAGCTGAAGCAAGCTAGGAAGGGTGGTCAAAAGGCTTCCAGTAACTATTGGATAAAGTTAGTTATGTGAGTCCATTCAAAATACAAGTGATGAGGGAAACATCAAAAGCATATATGTGAGGGATAAATAATGCCTGTGCTTCAATGGTCAAAAGAAGTGCACATTGAAAACCTTCACAGGAAAAATCATCACTGACAAGAAACAGCAGATGGATAGATGGGTAGAGCACTATTTGGAGCTTCACTCAAGTGAGACCAAACTAGCGGATGATGCCCTCAACGCCATAGAGGCCCTATGACCACCTGGATACACTTGCCACCATAACAGATTTGTGCTATAAATGAACTTGCATCTGGCAAGGCCCCAAGTAAGGATGAGATTGCAATAGAGGTTATCAGGAGTGGGCAATACACACTCACTCTACAGATCCACCAGCTAATAGAGCTATGCTGGAGAGAAGGACAAGCCCCAGAGGATTTCAAAGATTCAAGCATCAAAACACTGTACAAGAACAAGAGCGATCGGAGCGACTGTAACAACTATAGGGGTATCTCACTTCTGTGTATTGTTGGGAAAGAATTTGCCAGAATTGTTCTGCGCAGACTTCAAGTCCTAGGAGATCAAATCTACCCCGAATCACAGTGTGGCTTCGGACAGAACCGGTCTACCATTGATATGACATTCTCATTGCGACAAATGCAAGAAAAATGTCGTGAACTGAATCAACCACTATTTATTGCCTTCATCGACCTCACAAAGGCATTTGATTTGGTCAGTCGTGAGGGTCTGTTCAAAGCACTAAAGAAGATTGGCTGCCCACCAACTCTTCTGTCAATTGTGGAATCGTTCCACACAGGCATGAAGGGTATAATCAAGTTTGATGATATAACGTCAGAAGAAGTTGAAATCAAGAGTGGAGTTAAGAAAGGTTGTGTACTAGCCCCCACCCTCTTTGGAATATACTTTTCACTTCTACTGAAATATGCCTTTTGTGATCAGGATGGTGGTATATACATTCACTCACGCTCAGATGCTGGCCTCTACAATGCTCAGAGATTGAAGGTCAAGGCCAAAATTAGGAGGGTATTGATCAAAGAGTTGCTTTGTGCAGATTATGCTGCAATTACGACCCACTCTGAGAAAGAATTTCGTCTACTATCTGCAATGCTTGTTCTGAATTTGGTTTAACAATTAGCAAAAAGAAGACAGATTATGTCACAAGGTGCACATGGGGTACCATCAATCTTTATTGACGACGCCGAACTAGAGATAGTAGACCATTTTACATAGCTAGGATCAGGGATAAATAGCAAATTATCCCTAGATCAGGAAATCAACACCAGGATTGGTAAGGCAGCAACAACAATGAACAGGTTAAGAAAAAGAGTCTGGGAGAACAGGAAGCTTACTGCCAAAACAAAAGTCTGTGTCTATCAATCCTGTGTCCTTGGTACTCTTCTTTATGGACACTGTGCTGGACACTGCACTAACATATGACCACCCGTGGACGGCAAGCAATATGACTGGACACTACACTTCTTCTTCTTCTTTCGTTCGCTTGAAATATGTCTATAATTGCAATGCTGTCTCTTATATGAATTTAACTGTCTTTTTCAGTTCACACAGCGGTCCATAGAGTTTATCTTCAACTGTCGTCTCTCTAGGCCAGAATGTTTGCCTAGATATTTTATATTTTGGGCAGTCTTGGAGTATGTGCTTTGCTGTCTACGACGCCAATCCACATGTGCACATGGCTGTTTCACCAATCTTGAATTTTGTAGACATATGGTTGCGTAATTTATTGTGTCCTGTTCTGAGGCGCAGAATAATAACTTGTTCTGGTCTGTCCATAATGTGGTAGTCATCTTGAGCAGGTTTTGGTGGCTTTCTGACTGATTTGATCATTCTTTTCTTTTGGTGGTATGTAACGGGCACATCAGGCTGTTCTTCTTTGCTCCTTCCTTAGCCAATTGATCAGCTCTGTCGTTTCCGGGTACTCCACAGTGGGATGGTATCCACTGTATGGTGACCTTATGCTGACTGCTAAGTTCAGAAAGTAGTGTCCTTAGTACTGGCAATTTCCCAGACAGGAGCGCCTCGAGTACTGATTTTGCATCTGTCAATAGCACCACAGGTTGTGTACCATTGCTGGTATTTAGTAATTTCTCTGTTGCTATCTTGATTGCCTCAATTTCAGCATCATAGTTATGGCAGTACTTTCCTGTCGGTACTCTGGATGTGTCCCTAGTATTATTTGGGTATTCTATGTACACTCCCGCTCCTCCATTTCGAACAGCATTTTGTGCTGACCCATCTGTGTAGACTCGGATCCAGAGGTCCTGTGGGTATTCTTCATCAAGGAAGCTGAGAGTGGCTGTTCTGCGCTGCACACTGTTCTGTTCTTCCTTGTCAAATATTCCTCTCACTTTTGTCTGGATTTGTAATGATAGTCTATGCTCATCTTTCCATGGAGTTCGCTCTGGAATAGTTGTTAGGGGGATACCAACTGTGGGCAGATCGGTGGTTTCTCTGCAGAGTCGTTTGGCCTGGTAGATAAAACTATTTCTTTTCAACCGCCCCATAGCTAGGTTTTCAAATCCGTTCTTTATAGGGTGGCCTGGCAAGCTGGGGAACTTTTCTGCTTGTATTAGTATTTTCGTATCTCTGCGCTCTCTCAGAGCTTGTGTCCTCCCCCATCTTCTCCATTTCCACTACAGGGGTTGATCTCATCCCTCCTGTGGTGACTCTAAGTGCTTGATTTTGCACCTTGTCCAGCTCTTGTGGTGTGGTTTTTTATGCCGAACACCACGTAGTTGACCTGTATTCCAGGTGTAGTCGTATGCTCTGTTGATAAACTTTGCTAAGTATTTTCCCACTGGCTCCCCATGTGGTTCCACTTAGCTTTCTCAGGATGGCTATTTTCCTTCTGGCTTTTGCTACTGCTTTGTTGATGTGCTTTCTCCATGACAACCTGCCATCAAATGTTACTCCAAGGTATGTTGGTTTTTTATCTTCTCTTAGGGGTGTCCATTTATCTGGATAATCCTTTTTGTTAGGATTTTTTCTTTTTTTTCTGGATAATGCCTTTTGTTTTGGAGAGAGGGTAAACAGGGTGGTGCTGCACTTGTCAGTGTTTATGCTGACACACCATCTATTTGCCCATGCAACAAATGTATCTACAGCTCTTTGTAGCAATCTGGTGGCCACTGATGCATGTTCATTTGTGCTCCATAGAACCAGGTCATCGGCGTACATTGCCGCTTTAATTCTATGCGGTAGATTAGCAACGAGATCATTGATGAAGATTAGAAAAAGTGTTGGGGACAGGACTCCGCCCTGGGGAACACCGTGACGCAATAGTACTTTCTTCCTCTTGAGAACGTCTATCTGTACTCGGGCTTTTCTGTTGTGCAAGTATGCTTTCACCCATTTGTACATTCTCCCACTGACTTTACAGTTTCCCAGTTTCTTCATCAGACCTTCTTTCCAGACTTTGTCAAAGGCTTTCTTCAGATCTATCCAAGCCCCAAGTACCAGCTTCTTCTCTTGGAATGCATCCTCAACTTCTTGAGAGAGGTAGTTTGTCTGATCTTCCGTAGAGTAGCACTGCCTAAAGGCAGCCTGTTGTGGCACAAGGATGTTTTCACTTTCAATGTACCACTATAGTCTGTGATTGATGACGCGTTCCTTTGTTTTGCAGAGACAGCTGGTGAGGCTAATGGGTCTGTAGCTGGAGGCAATGGAACTGTCTTTCCCAGATTTTAGAAGGGGTATCATGATTGTTTCTCTCCAGACTTGTGGAACACTGCCTAAGTTCCATGTGTTATTAAAGATCTGTAGCAGCTTTGCTTTGGCCTCTGTTCCTAGGTTCCTGATCATTTCATTGGAGATACCATCAGCTCCTGGTGACTTTCGCATTTTAAGTTTTGATATGGCTAGCTCCAGCTCACTGAATGTGATAGGTGTTATTCAAGATGAATCTTTTCTCATCCTGCCAGTCTTCCAGTCTCTCTCCTCTCGTAGCCCCAACTCTGCGAGTGGCTGTTGAAGTCGCCACATACAATCATTTTTTCTGTTAATGGTAGTGTGTCCAGTGCCTGTGGGTGATCACTTGGACAGTAGTAATTGATCAGATGTAGGTCTGTATTGCCTGTCTTAAGTTTAAATGTCTGATACTCAGCCCCTTCCATGTAGACTTCGATTTGGGAAGCAGTGATGTTATTTTTTACAAGGGTCAGTATCCCACCTTTTCGCCTGTCCTTTCGGTCAGATCGGTAACACTGGTAGCCTCTGATTTGGAAGGCTATATTTTCGTTGAGGTGAGTTTCTTGCAAGGAACATATGCTTACTTTTTCTTAGTCCAGGATGTTTTCCAATTCTTTTTTTTTTTTTTTTTTTTTTTTTTTTTTTTAATTTGCTGACTCCCTCCGCATTCCAGTGCATTATTTTAAGTCTTTGTTTAGTATGTTTAGTATGGCCAGCCGTTCTAGTCTCATGTCCCCTGGCTCCACATGACATCTGAAAAGGACCTCCAGTAGTTGGGGTTAGACCCTTTCGAGACATAGAGCCTGGCACTGCACCTGCCTGGGGGTCCAAAGCAGGGCTAGCACCATAACATTTAGCAGTAGTCGACATATTCCATTTTGCGTAATTGCGTGGCATCCTGATTTCTGTGGTGCGCCTCCTGGCTGGTTCCCTCCGTCTTCAGCATCTTTCCTTTGCTAGAGCAGACTGTGGTCTCACTCGAGTTTAGATGTGTATGCGCGAACACACGTGTTTGGACACTGCACTAATACATGACCACCCGGGGACGGCAGGCAATATGGCTGGAAACTGCACTAACATATGACCACCCGGGGACGACAGGCAATATGGCTGGACACTGCACTAACATATGACCACCCGAGGACGGCAAGCAATATGGCTGGACACTGCACTAATACATGTCCACCCGGGGACGGCAGGCAATATGGCTAGACACTGTATTAACATATGACCACCCGGGGACGACAGGCAATATGGCTGAACACTGCACTAATACATGACCACCCGGGGACGGCAGGCAATATGGCTGGACACTGCACTAACATATGACCACCCGGGGACAGCAGGCAATATGGCTGGACACTGCACTAACATATGACCACCCGGGGACGGCAGGCAATATTGCTGGACACTGTACTAACATATGACAACCCGGGGACGGCAGGTAACATGGCTGGACACTGCACTAATACATAACCACCCGGGGACGGCAGGCAATATGGCTGGACACTGCACTAACATATGACCACCCGGGGACGGCAGGTAACATGGCTGGACACTGCACTAATACATGACCACCCGGGGACGGCAGGCAATATGGCTGGACACTGCACTAACATATGACCACCCGGGGACAGCAGGCAATATGGCTGGACACTGCACTAATACATGACCACCCGGGACGGTAGGCAATATGGCTGGACACTGTACTAACATATGACCACCCGGGGACGGCAGGTAATATGGCTGGACACTGTACTAACATATGACCACCCGGGGACGGCAGGCAATATTGCTGGGCACTGCACTAATACATGACCACCCGGGGACGGCAGGAAATATGGCTGGACACTGCACTAATACATGACCACCCGGGGACGGCAGGCAATATGGCTGGACACTGCACTAACAAATTGCAAACTGGGGACGGCAGGCAATATGGCTGGACACTGTACTAACATATGACCACCCGGGGACGGCAGGCAATATGGCTGGACACTGCACTAATACATGACCACCCGGGGACGGCAGGCAATATGGCTGGACACTGCACTAACATATGACCACCCGGGGACAGCAGGCAATATGGCTGGACACTGCACTAATACATGACCACCCGGGGACAGCAGGCAATATGGCTGGTCACTGTACTAACATATGATCACCCGGGGACGGCAGGCAATATGGCTGGACACTGTACTAATACATGACCACCCGGGGACGGCAGGCAATATGGCTGGAAACTGCACTAACATATGACCACCCGGGGACGACAGGCAATATGGCTGGACACTGCACTAACATATGACCACCCGAGGACGGCAAGCAATATGGCTGGACACTGCACTAATACATGTCCACCCGGGGACGGCAGGCAATATGGCTAGACACTGCACTAATACATGACCACCCGGGGACGGCAGGCAATATGGCTGGACACTGCACTAACATATGACCACCCGGGGACAGCAGGCAATATGGCTGGACACTGCACTAACATATGACCACCCGGGGACAGCAGGCAATATGGCTGGACACTGCACTAATACATGACCACCCGGGGACGGCAGGTAATATGGCTGGACACTGTACTAACATATGACCACCCGGGGACGGCAGGCAATATTGCTGGACACTGTACTAACATATGACAACCCGGGGACGGCAGGTAACATGGCTGGACACTGCACTAATACATGACCACCCGGGGACGGCAGGCAATATGGTTGGACACTGCACTAACATATGACCACCCGGGGACAGCAGGCAATATGGCTGGACACTGCACTAATACATGACCACCCGGGACGGTAGGCAATATGGCTGGACACTGTACTAACATATGACCACCCGGGGACGGCAGGTAATATGGCTGGACACTGTACTAACATATGACCACCCGGGGACGGCAGGCAATATTGCTGGGCACTGCACTAATACATGACCACCCGGGGACGGCAGGAAATATGGCTGGACACTGCACTAATACATGACCACCCGGGGACGGCAGGCAATATGGCTGGACACTGCACTAACAAATTGCAAACTGGGGACGGCAGGCAATATGGCTGGACACTGTACTAACATATGACCACCCGGGGACGGCAGGCAATATGGCTGGACACTGCACTAATACATGACCACCCGGGGACGGCAGGCAATATGGCTGGACACTGCACTAACATATGACCACCCGGGGACAGCAGGCAATATGGCTGGACACTGCACTAATACATGACCACCCGGGGACAGCAGGCAATATGGCTGGTCACTGTACTAACATATGATCACCCGGGGACGGCAGGCAATATGGCTGGACACTGTACTAATACATGACCACCCGGGGACGGCAGGCATTATGGCTGGACACTGTACTAACATATGATCACCCGGGGACGGCAGGCAATATGGCTGGACACTGTACTAACATATGATCACCCGGGGATGGCAGGCAATATGGCTGGACACTGCACTAACTGTCATCACCACCCGGGAACGGCAGGCAATATAGCTGGACACTGCACTAACATATGACCACCCGTGGACGGCAAGCAATATGGCTGGACACTGCACTAACATAAGACCACCCGAGGACGACAGGCAATATGGCTGGACACTGCACTAACATATGACCACCCGCGGACGGCAGGCAATATGGCTGGACATTGCACTAATACATGACCACCCGGGGATGGCAGGCAATATGGCTGGACACTGTACTAACATATGACCACCCGGGGACGGCAGGCAATATGGCTGGACACTGCTTTAACGAGGTCCTCTATTTATATGTATGTGAGAGTCTGTGTGTGTGTGTGTGCAATATGGCTGGACACTGTACTAACATATGACCACCCGGGGACGGCAGGCAATATGGCTGGACACTGATTTAACGAGGTCCTCTATTTATATGTATGTGAGAGTCTCTGTGTGTGTGTGTTGTGTGTGTGTTTGTGTTTGTGTGTGTGTGAGAGAGAGAGAGAAAGAGAGAGAGAGAGAGAGAGAGAGAGAGAGAGAGAGAGAGAGAGAGAGAGAGAGAGAGAGAGAGAGAGAGTTTGTGTCGTTTCATCTTCTTCCATTCTTTCCGCAATAATTTTCGTTTTCAAATGTTAACTGACTGTCATTAATTCCCTTTTAACACCCTCTATGCCTATTGTAAACTACTGTAAAATTCCTTAAATTGCATCCTCTTCTGAAGCAGTTGTTGGATCATGAACGTATATCACTGTGATATTGTTCTTCTTTGTCTTAGGTCTAAACATGTAGATCACTGACTGGACTGTATCTGTGAAGCGCTGAAGAAACTTTCCCTGTCAAGAAGAAACCAACCCCGCTTTGTCTGCCCTTTTCTTTCCCTGACTACATAAATGTGTCTCCTGTTTAGGTCACACCGGTGTTGTCCTCACCGGGGCTGGTCCTTGCTCGGGCCTACTACGTGCTTGTTGTTTCTTGTGTTGTCATCACCGGGGCTGGTCCTTGCTCGGCCTACTACGTGCTTGTTGTTTCTTGTGTTGTCATCACCGGGGCTGGTCCTTGCTCGGGCCAACTACGTGATTGTTGTTTCTTGTGTTGTCCTCACCGGGGCTGGTCCTTGCTCGGGTCTTCTACGTGCTTGTTGTTTCTTGTGTTGTCATCACCAGCGCTGGTCCTTGCTCGGGCTTACTACGTGCTTGTTGTTTCTTGTGTTGTCCTCACCGGGGCTGGTCCTTGCTCAGGCCAACTACGTGCTTGTTGTTTCTTGTGTTGTCCTCACCGGGGCTGGTCCTTGCTCGGGCCTACTACGTGCTTGTTGTTTCTTGTGTTGTCATCACCGGGGCTGGTCCTTGGTCGGGCCTACTACGTGCTTGTGTTTCTTGTGTTGTCATCATCGGGGCTGGTCCTTGGTCGGGCCTACTACGTGCTTGTTGTTTCTTGTGTTGTCATCACCGGGGCTGGTCCTTGGTCGGGCCTACTACGTGCTTGTTGTTTCTTGTGTTGTCCTTACCGGGGCTGGTCCTTGGTCGGGCCTACTACGTGCTTGTTGTTTCTTGTGTTGTCATCACCGGGGCTGGTCCTTGGTCGGGCCTACTACGTGCTTGTTGTTTCTTGTGTTGTCATCACCGGGGCTGGTCCTTGGTCGGGCCTACTACGTGCTTGTTGTTTCTTGTGTTGTCCTCACCGGGGCTGGTCCTTGGTCGGGCCTACTACGTGCTTGTTGTTTCTTGTGTTGTCATCACCGGGGCTGGTCCCGGTCATGCAGCTTTAATCCGTGTAATATATTTATAGGCAACCGCGTTAATTCAGTAGCTAGTGCACTTTTCTCTCTATTAGTTGTCACGAGTTTGAATCCCCTTGTCGTGGGAGATTTCATTAAACTGAGCTGCCAGGTCAGCCCAACCTAAAATTGTTACCATACAATTATCTGGGAAGTACAGTCGGTCGCTGTGTCTCGGAAGCTATTCAGAAATCACAGTGTGGGACATGTGTGATGTTTTCAGCGTTTGTTTTCTAGCTGTCTAACGATAAGTTGCAAACTGCACTGAACCCGAGTAATCAAGAATGCAGCGTTGTCTAATTTGTGATGTCTGTGAAATCAGTTTCCCTTGATCATATCAATTTGTCACTAATTGTCCTGACGCTATTTTAAACCTGACTAAAACATGTCAAATCCCCGTGTCAACATTGCACCTGAGTTCTGTGATTACCAAAGCACTGATGACAACACGGCGGTCGTCGCAGATCTAAGATAGTGAACATAACACCAGACCTCATTTGACACAGTTTGTATCTGTTTCTTTGGTTTCCAACACCATTTACTAGATCTTGAATTGTCAAGCATTAATTGATTGAGTAATAACTCGTTCATTCCTTTGCCGTTGTTGTAGATGTGTGCTTTAACACACACTATGGGATGGGTGGAGGATGTGTGGGTGGGGAGATGTGTGAAGGTGGGAGATGTGTGAAGGTGGGAGATGTGTGGGTGGCTTATGGACGCGTGGATGCATGCATGTGTGCCTGGGTTTGTGTGTGAGTGGGTGGGGGATGTGTGGTGGGTGGGAGATGTGTGTGTGGGGGGGGGGGAGATTGTGTATGTGGAGTGTATGTGGGAGTGTGTGTGGGATGTGTGGGTTGAGGGATGGGTGGATGGATGGGGATGTGTATGTGCCTGTGGGTATGTGTGTGGTTGGGTGGTGGATGTTTTGTGGGGGACAAGCGGATGGATAGGGGATGGGTGTATAGGTGGGTGGGTGGGAGGAATTTGTCTCATAACATGGTAACATGCATTGTTTTTGTTTACAACATTCATTTGACAATGTTTTTATTTCATATGCGAATGCACTATGCACTGATGAACGAAAGATGAGTGAT
>JACEFZ010008458.1:360000-640215 GCA_014155875.1 Cepaea nemoralis
AAGATGCTATATTGTTACTTGGAAGTCCATTCTACATCATCATTTCATTCCACCACCTTAAAACCATTCTGAGAAGAACCATTGTCAACACCTGACAGATTGATTCTTATCATCATTGAAGCATGGACTGAGAACAAATTTAATGTGAACTCTAGTCAAAGTTTCATATAATACTTTTATTCTGAACCATGGATCCTATAGAGAAGAACGATCTTATCACCACCTACATTAATCACAGTAGAGAGGAGTAGGCTGTGTGAAGAGAACTAGGTGTGGGACCTTATGAACAATGCATATTTCACGGTGCCAGCTATTGTTATTAATGTTCTATGTTAACATTATATATTCATATATGCTGTGTGTATTGATATGTAATTTGTGTTCAATGGCCTACCAAATGTTTCTGCCTTCCACAGGATTTTTATTCAGTATTAAACTGGTGAAATTTAACTCTCTTCTTATTGAATGACTCGTGATGTGCCAGTTTTCATTATATGTTTTATTAAACCATTAATTAACATATTGAAGAATTTGGAACGGTATGTGGCTGGGTAACCACGAGTGGACAGTAAATTCCTGATTTCACTGTAATCTCCCAGGTTCCAAATTGTTCATTGAGGAGAACTCCATATTAAACAAAATTCTTGTAACCGTTTCACCTTCAAGGATAAATTGATACAGGTGGGGGTTCATAATGAGTCAACTTTAGTTCTCCTTAATTTGGGAATAAATAAACAGGTGTGAATTCATCAATATATCCGGGAATTCCCTAGACGTTCCGAGTTCATTTGGGTCACATTGGCTTCCAATGACCTATCCACTCTGTTAGAAATTAGTCCCATCGCTCTAGCGTTACTTCACTACGGGGGATGCTTTGGTGGGTACTGATCTTAACTTCCCAACATGCCACAGGGATCATGCTACATGGGCAACACATGTTCTCTGATTTCATGCCCAAGCAATGTGCTTTGGAGTTCTAGCTCTGTTCCAATTCACATACTCTCGTCTGCAAAGATGGCAAGGTGTCACTTACTTACTTACACTTATATATATATATATATATAAGGCAAGAAGGAAATACCACAATGTGATAGACGAGTAAATGGGCATATTCTTAAGCAAGTGAATCGATACAGTTATCTCGGCACAGTCATAACAACTGATGGGATGATGCCTTGAAGAGATTAGAACAAGAATTGCCATTGCGAATGTAGGCTTTTGAAGGATGAAAAACATTCTTACTAATAAAAATATATCAATTGAAACGAGAAAAAGAGTGTTGAAGTGCTACATAGAACCTATACTTTTGTATGCATGTGAAGCGTGGACAATAAGCAGTCAAGCTGAAAAACAGCTGATGGCTGTGGAAATATGGTTTCTGAAGAAAATGCAAATAATACCATGGGCAGACAGAAAAAAACAATGAACAAGTCCTTCAAGAAACCACTAGACCACGCGGCACAAGCTGGACGCGACCAAATTATCACAACAGAACTTCAGCACTTTAAGTTGGGAAGACTACCTAGTGTGTGTGTGTGTGTGAGAGAGAGAGAGAGAGAGAGAGAGAGAGAGAGAGAGAGAGAGAGAGAGAGAGAGAGAGAGAGAGAGAGCGCGAGAGAGAGAGCGTGTGAGTATGTGTGAAACACATAGGCCTGCATCTAAAAGTCATTACATCCGAAGGAAGGTATCTTGTAGAGATTAGAACGAGAATCTATATGGCAATGGTAGCCTTTAGCAAGGTGGGAAATAAGCTGACGCTTGAAAAGCTGTGTATTCTAATGCAAAAAATACGGAAGTGTCATATACAATCTACACTGTATTATGGATGTGAATAAAGAACAATAAGCAGATAAACTAATAATAAGCAGATAAATCTAATTACAGTGGCAATGCAGTTTTCGAGGAAAATGCAAAGAATACCATTGGCAATCAGAAAAACCATCGAGCAAATCATACAAGAAACAAATTAAAACCGTCAACAGATTCGGTAAATTAAAAGTAGACAGTCCAGATTATGTGAGTACTGTATGAGAAGAAATAAACTGGAACACATGGTGACAACTGGCAAGATTGATTGTATAAGGGGCGTTCATTTGAAATCCGTTCGTGCCGCACCGCGCGTAATTGCGTACGTTGAACATGATCATGTCATGGTCATGTGATAAGTACTGACTAATGAATAAAAGAGCACGTGCTTATCGTCCCATAATGCATAGGTTCTGTTTCTGACCGTTGAGTAAATGGCCGGGTTGATCCAAAATCCGTCCAATGAAGCTCAAAGAGCGATGATTCAGTTTCTTTCATTTGAAGGATGTCGAACAGTGGACATTTATTGAAGAATGCAGGAAGCGTAAGGTAACAAATGTGTGTCGAAGACAACAGTGACAGACTGGGCATGAATGTTTCGGAAAGGACGTCAGTTCACGACAGATCTTCGACGGCCGGGTCAAACGCATATTGTTGCAAAAAAAAAAAAAAAACATCGCCAAAATTGATGCAGCAGTACAGATGAACCGTTGTCGAAGCATACGTTCGCTAGAGAAAGAATTTGATGTGTCAATTGGGACAATTCAAACGGTCGATCGTAAGAAACTGCAATATCGGAAGGTGTGTTCACAGTGGGTACCACGGATGTTGACCGACCACCAAAAAGAAGAACGCATGGGATGGTGTTTAAACCACTTGCTGCGTTACAGAGTGGAGGGTGGTGCATTTCTCTTCCCCACAGTGGCAGGCGATGAATCATGGTGTCACTACTTTGAGCCTAGCAGCAAAAATGTGATCAACATAGAACAATTAGTATAATGAGTCACATCACAAAGATTTTGCTAAGAATTATCATGCAAAGAATGAGGAAGAAGATACAACCTGAAATAGGGAAGAGCAATGCGGGTTTGTAGAAGGAAAGGGTACAGTAAATGCTGTGTATATGCTGCGAACAGTTATTGAACGTGCTATAGAAGTAAACAAGGATACACATCTTTGCTTTATTGACTATACAAAGGCTTTTGATAGCGTTAGACATGTCAGCATGGTGGATATGTTTGCAGATCTACAAATTGATGGGAAAGACATTAGACTTATAAAAAAACATATATTGGAAACAACAAGCTGCAATAAGGATTGATAATGAAGTGGGACAGTATCAGCCAATTAAGAGAGGTGTTAGGCAGGGATGTGTGATGTCTCCAGATCTTTTTTTCCCTGTACAGTGAAAATATTTTCAGAAATGTAGAGGATATAAATGGAATCAGCATTGGAGGACGAAACATCAATAACATTAGATATGCAGATGATACAGTATTAATTGCAGACAATGCGCAGGACCTGCAACAATTAGTAGATGCGGTTGTTGTACACAGTGAGCAACTGGGGTTAGAATTAAATTGTAAAAAGACTCAGGTTATGGTCGTCAGTAGGAAGGAAGAAGTGCCACAATGTAATATACAAGTAAATGGAAATATTCTTCAACAAGTGAATCGGTACAATTATCTTGGAACAGTTATAACATCTGATGGGAGATGCCTTGAAGAGATTAGAACAAGAATCGCCATGGCGAAAGTAGCCTTTAGCAAGATGAAAAACATTCTGACCAATAAAAAGATGTCAATTGAAACGAAAAATAGAGTGTTGAGGGGATACATAGAGCCTGTTCTTTTGTATGGATGTGAAACTTGGACAATGAGCAGTCAAGCTGAAAAGCATCTGATGGCTGCAGAAATGTGATTTATGAGGAAAATGCAAAGAATACCATGGACAGACAGAAAAACCAATGACCAAGTACTACAGGAGACAAATGAACATCATAAACTGATTAGAGAAATTAGACGTAGACAGTCAAAATTTTTTGGACATGTTATGAGAAGAAATGGGTTGGAGAACTTAGTGACAACTGGCAAGATCGAGGGGAACAGACCAAGAGGAAGACCGAGAGGAAAATACCTGGATGGCTTGGCCACATGACATGGACGAGACAGGAACACTGAGCTGATCCACGACACTGGTGATCGAGTGAAATGGCGAGTCATGACCGCCCACGCTTTCCGGCATGGCACTTGATTGATTGAGCAAAAGAGAGAGCATGCAATGGAAGCATGCTGGATCACCAAAAGCCAAAATATTCAAGTTACAGGTTTCCGCTGGTAAGGTTATGCTGAGCGCATTTTTTGACCATGAAGGGCTATTATTGGCCGACTTTAAAGAACCTGGTGTCAACATCAACTCTACCCACTACTTGCAAACACTAGACAAGCTGCAAAAAGCCATCAAGAATAAACGACCCGGCATGCTGATTTTGTTGCATGATAATGCTCGTCCGATTGTCGCAAAGATTGTGCAGGAAGCATTAGCAAGGAAGAAGTTGGAAATTCTGCAACATCCAGCCTATAGTCCTGATTTGTCACCACGTGATTTTCATTTGTTCGGACCTCAAAAAAAAAAAAACTCTCAAGGGGCAACGATTTCACACAGATGCAGAATTAATGAACGCGGTACACTCTTGGTTCATTGAGCAACAACAATCCATTTTTGCAGACGGCATTCGACGCCTTCCTAAGCAATGGGATGCTTGCCTGAATGTCTACGGTGACTTCTTCTGACCAACCCATGGTGCATGATATGATTCATTCAAAATGAATGCTCTGTTTAATTCTACTACACCTGTTAATGTTTCTTTCATGCTTTTGTAATAAAGTCATTGGAACGGATTTTAAATGAACTTCGCTAATTTAAAAAAAGCTTAAAGAAAAGAGAGAGAGAGAGAGAGAGAGAGAGAGAGAGAGAGAGAGAGAGAGAGAGAGAGAGAGAGAGAGAGAGAGAGAGAGATAATTATCTGGATGACACCACGTGACATAATCGGAACACGAACACAGATCTGATCCAAGGCTCGGGGGATCGTGTGAGATGGCAAACAATAATCACCCACGCTTATCGCCATGACACATGATGATGATGATGATTTACCCGTGGGTAATTATTACATTAGCAGTGCTCTTAAATTCTTAATCCTGTCCCTACGGCCTTGATTCTCAGCTGCTGTATTTCTATTGACAGTGTCGCGATTGGTGTTATATACAGTACACAAATACACCTTTAGTCTTCAGCAATAACAATACGATGGAAAAGACAATTACCAACAATGGGATGGCAAATGAAGAGCAACTCAACAATCGGAACAAGCTAAAGTCTAGAATTATGTGCAAAACACTCAACACTCGGAACAAGTTCAAGTCTAGAATTATGTGCAAAACACTCAACACTCGGAACAAGTTCAAGTCTAGAATTATGTGCAATACACACAACAGTAGGAACAAAGCTAAAGTTTAGAATTATGTGCAATATAATCAACAGTAGGAACAAGTTCAAGTCTAGAATTATGTGCAATACACTCAACAGTAGGAACAAGCTAAAGTTTAGAATTATATACAATATAATCAACAGTAGGAACAAGTTCAAGTCTAGAATTATGTGCAATACACTCAACAGTAGGAACAAGCTAAAGTTTAGAATTATATACAATATAATCAACAGTAGGAACAAGTTCAAGTTTAGAATTGTGTGCAATACACACAACAGTAGGAACAAGTTCAAGTCTAGAATTATGTGCAATACAACAACAGTAGGAACAAGTTCAAGTCTAGAATTATGTGCAATACACACAACAGTAGGAACAAAGCTAAAGTTTAGAATTATGTGCAATATAATCAACAATAGGAACAATTTCAAGTTTAGAATTGTGTGCAATACACACAACAGTAGGAACAAGCTAAAGTTTAGAATGTGCAATACACTCAACAGTAGGAACAATTTCAAGTCTAGAATTATGTGCTATACACTTAACAGTAGGAACAAGTTCAAGTCTAGAATTGTGTGCAATACGCTCAAGACTAGGAAGAAACTACAGTCTAGAATTGTGTGCTATACACTCAGCAGTCGGAACAACTTTCAGTCTAGAATTATGTCCTATACACTCAACAAAAGGAACAAGTTCAAGTCTATAATTGTGTGCAATACACACAACAGTAGGAACAAGTTAACGTCTAGAAATATGTGCAATACAATAAATAGTAGGAAAAAGTTAAAGTCTAGAATTATGTGCAATGCACTCACGTCTAGGAAGAAGCTAAAGTCTAGAATCATGTGCAATACACTCACGACTAGGAAGAAGCTAAAGTCAAAACAATAACAAAGTTGAAATCAGAAACCAGGATCATTGTGAAAAATAATGTCGCAAGAAGACTATAACATTGACAAATAGACTCACCTCTTCAAACTCCTTCAGCAGCCGGGCATTAACTGGGAAGTCAGACTGACACATGGGATGTTGTCTGACTAAAAAGCCCTGTTTGTTCATTGTACAAATAAAGTTGTAGATTTATAGTATTACAAATTATTTATTATATTATATATTATAATATTTATAATACCACATTCCCAGTTTAGTCGCTTTGTTAGAATCGATGGGTTTCATGCAACAGCTGTCCAGTCCACGAGGGTAACTTATATAACATATATATATATATATATATATATATATATATATATATATATATATATATATATATATATATATATATATATATATATATATATATATATATATCATTCCATCATTGGCACCTAGCCATCTTGCCAGACGATAGTTTTTGTGCTTCAGAAAATCTTAATAACTCAACCCATGGCGATGACGAATGTCACTGATAAGGCCAAATGGCGCTGTAAATATTCTTCCACAGTGGGTGCATGTGAACACATGCTCATTTTCACCATCATGCACCATCTTACGTCTCACACGCTTGGTGTGTGACTTATCTGCAACAATTTTCTCCTTTGTCTTTATTCAATTTCTGATATTTGCCCTCCATGCAACACGTTAAGCGGCGACTTGATCCCAGTGTACATTAGCAATGCCTATACCAGTCATGTGCCGCTTACACACATCTTTGTATCATAGTAGAGGCCGACCCTGAGATCTCTTACCCATCTGTAATTCAACAAAAAAAGAGGTCCTATGATATTCTACCATCAGCCATCCTCCTAAGATGTCCTATCCATCTAAGTCTACGAAGACTGAGCATCTGTCACACAACCTGATCTTTCCAATACTTCAGTATTTATGATTTTGTCTTGAAACATAATACCAAGAATTCTTCGCAGACACCGCATATGAAAGCTGTTTAAATGTTTCTCTTGGTGTGAGTAAGTTGTCCAGGTTTCACTGCCATAAAGAAGAGTACTAAGGACACAGGCTTGATAGACAAGGACTTTTGTTTTGGCAGTAAGCTTCCTGTTCTCCCAGACTCTTTTTCTTAACCTGTTCATTGTTGTTGCTGCCATACCGATTCTGATGTTGATTTCCTGATCTAGGGATAATTTGCTATTTACCACTGATCCTAGATATGTAAAATGGTCTACCATCTCTAGTTCAGCGTCGTCAATAAAGATTGATGGTACCCCAATGTGCACCTTGTGACATAATCTGTCTTCTTTTTGCTAATTGTTAAACCAAATTCAGAAGAAGCATTGGAGAATGCAGATAGTAGACTAATTCTTTCTAGGTGTGGGTGTAATTGCAGCATCATCCGCAAAAAAAAAAACAATTCTCCGATCAGTACCCTCCTAATTTTGGTCTTGGCCTTCATTTTCTGAGCATTGTAGAAGCCGTAATCTGAGCGTTAGTGAAGTGAGTGAATGTATACACCTCATCCTGATCACGAAAGGCATATTTCAATAGAAGTGAAAAGTATATTCCAAAGAGTATGGGAGATAGTACACAACTTTGCATAACTCCACTTTTGATTTCAAACTCTTCTAAAGTTGCTCCATCACACTTAATTATACCCTGCATGCCTGTGTGGAAAGATTCCATAATGAACATAAGAGTTGGTGGGCAGCAAATCTCTTCTTTAGTGCCGTGAACAGACCCTCACGACTGACCAAATCAAATGCCTTTGTGAGGTCGATAAAGGCAATAAACAGTAGTTGATTCTGTCCACGACATTTGTCTTGCATTTGTCGCAATGAAAATATCATATCAATGGTAGACCGGTTCTGTCGAAAGCCACACTGTGATTCGGGGTAGACTTGATCTCCCAGGACTTGAAGTCTGCGCAGAACAATTCTGGCAAATATTTTCCCAACAATGCACAGAAGTGAGATACCCTGTAGTTTGTTACAGTCGCTCCGATCGCCCTTGTTCTTTTACATTGCTATGATGCTTGAGTCTGTGACATCCAGTGAGACTTATCCTTCTCGCCAGCATAGCTCTATTTCCTGGTGGATCTGTAAAGTGAGTGTATCTTGCTCACTCCTGATAACCTCTATTGGAATCCCATCCTTACCTGGAGCCTTGCCAGATGCAAGTTCATTTATAGCACACTTAACTTCTGTTATGATAGGAAGCGTGTAAAGGCGGTCAAGAGTTGGCAAGGCCTCTATGGCGTTGAGGGCATCATCAGCTAATTTTGTCTCACTTGAGTATATATATATATAGTGCTCTACCCATCTATCCATCTGCTGTTTCTTATCAGTGGTGATTTCTCCAGTGAAGGTTTTAAATGGTGCACTTCTTTTGATCATTGGACCACAGGCTTTCTTTATCCCTTCATACATGCTTCTGGTGTTTCCCTTATCACTTGCATTTTGAATGGACTCACATAACTTGATCCAATAGTCATTTGCACACAGACTGGCAGCCTTTTGCATACCCTTCCTTTCTTGCTTCAGCTCAATCAGAGTTTTACGCGTTGTTATTTCCTTGCTTCTTAAGCTAGCTATCCTCTTTTGATCAATCAAAGACTGCAATCTCTGGCAGTTTGCCGCAAACCAGTCCTGCCTCTTATGATCCACAGTGGCGTAAAACCCCTATCGCTGTTTTATAAAGAGTCTCAGTCTAACTCTTGCAACAACCAAAGATTGATCCGTATCACAGTCAGCACTGTGGTAACTTCGAGTTAATGCTGTTTGGTTCAGATATTGTCTCCGTGTGATGATGAAGTCCAGCTGATGCAAATGGCCGGATCTTGGATGTTTCCATGTGACCTTATGCAGCTATTTTGTTTTAAAAAAGGAGTTTATAATACATAGATCATTTGTGGTGCAATGCTTCAACAGCCTTTGCCCATTTTCATTCATGCCACCGATGTTGTATTTTCCAAGGCACACTGGCCATGAACTCGAGTCCTTGCTCACACGAGCGTTGATATCACCGAGCATATAAATGTACTCAGATATTGGAACTTCCTTGATCACAGAGTATAACTCCTCTTAGAACGAATCCTTCACATCATCAGAGGTAGTAAGTTAAGATGCATATGCAATGATAATGGTGGCAAAACCACAAGAGGTTGCCAAGCGCAGGGATAATTGTTTTTTATTAGCTGGAATTTCAATCATTCACAGTAGCGAATTCTTCATTGCAAAGCCCACACCATGTTGCCTTTTTTCTGCCTGCCCTCTAGCTTTCCAGAAAAAAATGTGCAATTGTTTTACCTGAGTGGCCCTTCCTCAGCGAGACGAGTCTCTTGCAGACCAGCAATATCAATGTTAAGATGACTGAGTTCGCCATCAATCACAACCGTTTTTCTCACATCGTCAATATTCATCAAGTCAGTGGAAAATCCTGGAAACATGGTTCTTATGTTCCAGGTTACAAGCCGTAGCTTGAGGTTTCTATTTTTATTTTTATTAGTACATGGTCCATTGGTTTAACAGTCTGCGATGCAGATTTTCTCCTAGCCCCAAGCACCCACTGAAAGCAGGCAGGCTGTGGCTGATTAGCACCCAATTGGCTGGGGGATGCCCAGCTTAAGGCGGGCGGTAGCTGATCAGTGACACTTGTAGGTGTCTGCCACCGTCAGAGGCAACCCGTGGCGCCCCATGTCTACGCCAATTGACAAGGACTTAAAACCCGTAACTGCTACCTCTCGCTTTGATTCCGAGACGGTTAACAACCAGGGATGGAATTAAACCTCTCAATAGCACAAAGCCTGGGCTAAAATATAGAGACCATGTGTTGCCCATGCAGCATGTACCTCTCATCCTTCTAAAATTCATTTTATAAAGTAAGTAGATCGACAAATCATGTTTTATGTGGATGTGTAGACTTGTTTTAGTTTATGCTATTAAATTTACCTTCCATTTTTATGTATACTGTGTAGGGGTGGGGGGATTTTTAGATAGGAAATATGAAAGAGTGGAATGACGTTCTGTAAATACGGTGAAAGGGGGCAGGGGCCAAATTTTTTATAGGAAGGGGGGAATGACGTTCTGAAAATATGGTGAAGGGGGCACGGTCTAGTGTGTTTGTTTGTGTGTGTGTGTGTGTGTGTGTGTGTGTGTGTGTGTGTGTGTGTGTGTGTTTGTTTGTGTGTGTAGAGAGAGAGAGAGAGGGAGGCCGGTCTCCCTGGTCTAGAGTTTACACGACTTTCTCCGTAATCCCGTATACTCTCGTGAGTAACGTGACGTGTGCGAGAGAGAATTGGTAGCGGTTCTCTCCTCGTCGGTAACTTACGGAGTATGTGAGCCGGTCGCTCAGAAAGCAGTGGCAAACTACTGAGCGTAATCTTGCCAAGAAATCAACAATCAGCTGTAAGATAATGATGTTGACAGCGATGTCCTGTAAAGGATATGCGAATATATATATATATATATATATATATATATATATATATATATATATATATATATATATATATATATATATATATATATATATATATATAGCTGCCAACCAAGGCTTAGGGCCTGGTGCGGTATACAGATCTTTGAACTGTACCGTCTGCTCTACGTCTCTTTAGGATATCTAGGAACGGCTACGCTTCGTTGTGTTCGGGTTCCATAGATAAAGATATGTTTTTATGCGTCATGTTCACTATGGCCTGGAACGATGTTTCTGGTAGCTCGTCTGTGGTGATAATTAGTATATCGTCCATATAATAGCCTCTCCAGAATAGATTTGGTATGCCTAGTTTTAGTTGTTTGTTTTTGCCAGGGTTCGACATGGTGTAGTGGGCTCAATTGCTGCCTACATTCAAAGGGTGCTGTTTTCTTCTAAGGGTATTGGTTGTAACCTCATTCGTTATCATCATGTCGTCCCCGTGGCTAGTTTCGGACTCATCTTTCTGCCGAATCTCAGACTCTACCTTTTTCTGTGTGGCCTCACTTCACTGGTTGTTATAGCATATAGGCAGGGGGAGATAGGGAGCAAACAGCCCAGGAGCTACAGACGACAGTAGACAAAGTGATTGATTGGTGCACTGAAATGGGTGCTGTCATCCACCCGGAAAAGGCAGCTGTTTTATGGTGCTCCCTGGACAACAGGATTGTGAGAACTGATGTTCCAAGCCTCACGATAGATGGTAGAAGCGTCAACAGAGAGAACAAACTGAAGTATCTGGGAATCACATTTGACAGGAGCCTGTCTTTCAAGGACCATGTGGAGACGGTTGTGACACGATCTCAAAAGGGACTCAATGCGCTTAAAACTATGGCTGGAATGGACACAGAGCAGAGAATGCTTTTCACACTATACCAGCACTTGATCCTCTCAGTGACTGATTATGGACTAGGACTGCTCACTGTCTCAAAGAGTCAGTTGGTGAAATTAGAGCGCATACAGAACGAAGCTATGCTGGTCATTCTGGGATGCACCAGAGACACCACAGTAATGTGTATGCGTTCCATCCTTGTTTTGCCGACTGTTGCTGGTAGGCTCATGGTGGTGCATGCGAAGGCATACCTCAGAGTAGTTGCTGACACAGATCACCCGTTGCATGAGGCGCTGGACGCAGTTAAGGGTCAGCGACTGATAAGAGGGAAATCATGGATGGCTCAGGCGGAGGATACGATCAGACAGGTGTGCATCTTGGAGAACATTAGGCGAGGAGAGGAGTGGGTCAGAGTGCCAGCGGAGCAGTCAGACTTGTGCAGAGTTATAATCACATTGAGCCGGGAGTGCAGGGAGTGGCCAGCAGGGGCCACGGAAGTGGAAATCCAGCAACTAATTCAGGATAATGCTCGCCCGGGTGATGTGATTATATACACAGATGGTTCGGTGTTGAGAGGCAGGAGAAGTGCCTGGGGGTTCTTAGCAAAAGCTAATGGTCGACGTTTGGTGCAGGAGAGCCTGGCATATGATACCACAACATCTAGCTTAAGAATGGAGGTGGAGGCGGTCAGTGCAGCTTTCCGCTGGATGGAGAATACGATACACACACATCGTGATTGTAACTGACTCAGAAAGCATGCTGAGTAGGGTGAGGACAGGCAAGCTTCGTGCAGAGTGGCTTGCTTCGCTTCGGAAGTCACGGGTGACAAGCATCGTCTGGATCTTTTCTCCGGGGCATGCTGGTGTGCTGGGGAATGAACAGGCAGACAGATTGGCTGGCTCTGCAAAACTTGGTGGAGTATTGATGCATGATAAGGCAGACGTGGTTGCGGCCTTGTGGAAGCACGTGTACACCTCGGAGGAGCAAATGGATCACCATGGTCTGGCAAGAATGCGACAGCGAGGGTGACGAGGGGATCTGGCCGACGATCGACGCTCAGAGGAAAGGCGAGACGGACATATAATCAGATTGCTACTGGTACTATTAGTGTTGGAACTCTTCGCTGGCTGCTGGGGATGGGTGCGGAGCGCTTATGGGAATGCCCCGAATGCTGTGATGTCGGTTCCTAAATCAATCAATCAATCAATCTCATTATATTTTCGACGTACATGTTAAACAAATAGGGGGACAGCACACATCCCTGACTTACTCCTTGCTTGATGTCAAACCAATCTGATGTCTCGCCATCTATTCTAACCGCTGCTTGTTGGTCTAGATAGAGCATTCTTATGAGTTGTATTACATGTGATGGAAAGCCCATATTCCTCATGATTTCCCAAAGTTTCTGATGTTGTACACAGTAAAATGCCTTTGAATAATCCACAAAACAAGAGAATAGGTTTACATTACTTTCTCTGCACTTCTCTATTATTAAACGCATGTTGAGAATTTGATCTCTTGTTCCTCTTCCTTGTCTAAATCCAGATTGAGCTACATTAATTTCTCCTTCCATTTTCTTACGAAATCTTCCCATTATGATTTTTAGTAAAGTTTTACTTGCGAGACTGATCAGGGCAACAGTTCTATAGTTGATACATAATTTCAGGTTGACCTTTTTTGGTATTGGAATGAAAATAGTTCCCTTCCAATCTTTTTGCCAGATACCATATTTCCATATCTTTCTACATAATGCGTGAAAAATGTGTATGCTTTCTTCTCCTCCCGCTTTAATTAGTTCAGCTGGTATCTCTTGTATCCTTGTACCTTGGTATCCAGGTGATTTACCATTCTTCAGGTTCTTTATTGCCCATGCAATTTCATCTAATGAGGGTTCAGGTTCTGTCTCTGCTGTCATTGACTCATGTATCTCATTCATATCCTCTCTGTCACTCATATCATGCATTCCATTGAAGTACTCCTGCCATCTTTCTAGAATTTGTCTAGATTCTGTTAAGGTATTTCCCATCTTGTCACAGATAACATTCAATTGAGATTGAACATTTCTTGTCAATAACTTCATTTCTTTGAACATTTCGTAATCTCTTCCAGTCTTATGATATTGCTCTATTCTGGTACAGCAATCATGTGTATATAGATTTTAGTCCTTTCGTGTATTCTTTCTTATTTCTCGAGTTAAAGATTTATACTTCATCATGCTGCTATCGAATTCACCTCCTTTCTGTTTCAGTTCCATTCGTTGTTTTATTAATTCTAACGTATCTGATGTAATCCATGGCTTACGTTGCTTTTTCTTGGTCGGAATTAAATCTTTGGCTAAATCTATTATCTAAGATAAGTCCTTGACTCCTTTGTTGGATCGCTGCAGCCCTCATCCAACGGAAAGTAGTTTTTAGATGTGGCAGTCGGACTTCAGGACCAACAACAATATATCCTGGCCTACCACAGAGATCACCTTTATCTCAGGTGCTGTTCAACGCGTACACTGTGAGAATCACCAGCGAGCAGATCACTGGACCTGGGAGGACATTGTCATATGCCGACGATGTTTTAGTGTATTAGGGTAAGGATAGAGACCATGTTGCTGTGGAACTACAAATCGAACTCTTTCGCATAAGTACTTGGTGTGTTGAAGCTTGGGAAAAGGTCAATCCAACAAAGGCAACAATGACATGGTTCTCTTTGAATAATCATATTGTCAACACTAAAACACCAACTTTAAATCTGTGTTCAGAGACTGTGGAAAGGACGCAGGCAATGAATTACCTGGGGATACGTTTAAAAAGAGGAAAGTCGTGGATGGGTCAAGTCGAAAACATTTTCAACAGGTGTGTTCACTTCAGGACTTAGAACCTGACGAGGAGGGGGTACAAGTGCCAACAGATTACTTTTTCTATTTGCATCTAACTAGACAGAAAATGCAGACAAGAAAGTCCGGCTGCTGTGGAGGCTGAAGTATAAGCGTTGATTTTCGAGAATTCTTTAGACGGTGATGCTGTCATTTATAGATGGGTCGGTCGTCCGACATGTGAGAAGCTCATGAGCCTTTACGACTCAGATCAGAAGGAGAATTGTGTAGGGTGACTCTGGTGCTTTTGTTGAGACCACAAGTAGCCTGATTATGGAAGTTATGGCAGTAAATAAAGCAATAACATGGCTCGAGACACAGACATGTTTCCTTAGCGACTCAATGAACATGCTCAAGAGGATAGAGATGGGGTGGATCCGAAGAGAGTGGTTGCTGTCTCTGGAGCGGTCTCAGCTGGCAAAGATTAGTTTCATCTTCGTGCCAGGGCATGCGGAAGTACAAGGAAATTGGCGGGCTGACAAGCTCGCAGGTGAGGCGGACCAGGCGGACATTCTGAATGCTCTACGAGAAGCAAGACTTTTGCGAGAACCAATTGATGACTGTGAGTCTACAGCCATGGTCAGACTGCGAGAACAGCAAATTAAAAGAGGAGTGGCCAAACGAGAACACTTCGCAGTAAGCCAAAGAAGATTGATAAACCAACACAGAACTTGTGTCGTTAGCCGCTACACGCTGCGGGATTTGCTGAGGAGGGGATCCGAGCACTTATGGACTGAATGGTTCGATGTGCAATGAGGATGTTCTGGCGACTAACTAACTAACTAATTAACTAACTAACTAACTAACTAACTAACTAATGCTTGCTTGCTTGCTTGTGTTCGTTGGCTTGAGCTCCAACGCGAAGTCCTGTATGTCGGATGAAGGCATCCTGTTGTCCAACATCAATGTGATGTCATAGAGGACCTGGGGTTTGCGTGAGTATCTGTTGTCCCATGTCTGGCTTATTTGTGTGCAGACTGGTGGTTCCTCGCCGTACAGGCAGAAACTCTCCGACTTCGGAGGAATCGTCGATCCTACTGACTTTCGCCAGGACTCCGAAGGGACCTGTTGCCCAGGACGCTAGACGAGAACGCGTCAATAGGTCTTGGCCAGTATATAACCCGTCCCTGGTGGCTTGGAAACACCTCTGCCTCCCAACTAACTAATAACATGAGCTCAATTTCGACTCATAGCAGTCTTTAATGAGTTCGCTTATTATTTTCCCTGTCTTATCTAATGAAATGTTGGCGAATAGGGAAGCTATATCCATGGATGCCACGTGTTTATTATTTATGTCCGAGTCTCCAATAATTATACCAGTTCGAATATATGTTTGAGTATTTTTGAGTCGGTGTTGTGCAGAGTTAACCATGGATATGATCGGTCTTAGCGGGATTCCGGGCTAGTGAATTTTGGGTAGACCGTACATTTGAGGAGTTTGGGAGCCACGTGGCGTGAGTGTTTGTGCTGTGGCCTCGATAAGTCCCTCATTCACAAGTGACTGGATCTCTTTCCTCATTTTTGCATCCAGGTCCTCCGATTTTTATTTTACTTTTTTGGTCTAACCTGAATTTAGATTCATCTGATAATATCTCTTTTTAATGGCATTCACCATGGCTCTTTCCTTGCTGGTATCTCTAAGACACCTATACTTGCTTGTTTTCATTTCCGTGAAATGCAGTCTATTCTTACGCATATTTATATTTATAGTGCCTCAATTCGATGTTACAATTGGTTGTTGTTACAATTTAAGATGTGACTATCCTCATGTAGGGAAAAGAACACGGGGAAGACCAAGAGAGACCCTGCGTACAACCATCATCAGAGAAAACTCATTCAACGGCCAAGTGAACATCCAGGATCTACAACGGGTAGCAGCGAACAGCCGGACATGGAGAGCCATGACTTCTGCCCTATGCGCCGCCTTAGGCTCAAAAGGAAAGACTAACTAACTAACTATTCTCATGTTTAATGCAGTTTACAGTAGAAAACATGGACAATGAGTACCAGCAACAGATATTAGGGAACACTCATGAGACACGACATACCAACAAACAATACAATTTTGAAGAGTACAGAAGCAACAAGTACAACTTTGAGCTGAACTTCCACAAAGACAAATTTACCTTATACATGCACACGCAGCAATTTGATAAGCTGATTTCTGTCGCGTTTGTATTGCTCTGTGACATATGGGAACAAAATATGATGAGCAGTTAGCAAATCCTTATCTAACCCGGTAATCATTGTAATAAAGTTATTGATCAGCAATGTTGTGCAAGTGTCTTCCTCACATCCATAGTTATATTTCCATCTTCCCTGGCTGTATTGCAGGCATAGCCGGGAAGCGCCCCATGGTCTAATCCCACTTGCTTCACGTTTAGAGTTTTTATATAGATATCAGATTGTCTACGCAATTTGTACTCAGTAGTTTGTCATTGCTTTCTGAACGAGAAGTCAACGTTAAAGTCCACTGACCGGTGTTTGGATGAACCCACTACTCCGCTGTCAACGGAAGAAAGTTTAAGAACGAGTGTGATAAACCTTTCCATCACGGTGGCATATAAATCAAGCACAGTTGTAATATCACAACAACATTTCACCTCGTTCCGTGTATGATGAACCTTTCCGCCACGCTGGCATGTAAATCAAGTACAGTTGTAATATCACAACAACATTTCATCTCGTTCCGTGTATGATGAACCTTTCCGCCACGCTGGCATGTAAATCAAGTACAGTTGTAATATCACAACAACATTTCATCTCGTTCCGTGTATGATGAAGCTACTAACAACGAACTGTAGTAGTGGGATCCACTCAAACTGTCACTGTTTTGTTTTTTCAAGAATTATGAGACACTATAAACACATTTACACATTTTTTCGTGCATTGATGTGTCGGAGTTTGGTGACATGGTTTGTGAGGTTTATTGTACGAAAGTCTTCGCCTTCAGTTGCCCACCGTCTCTTGTGTAAAACTATAAATACATATTTCACCATATCGTTACGTAAATATATTTAAACATATCTGTTAATATTTCTATTCCAAATTTGCCTAATACTTTTAACTGATCTATGGCGATTCGATGTTGTCTGTTGTTTTTTTTTTTCCCCCTTTCTTCATTTGTTTTATAGCATCAGTGACTTCTTCTGTCAGTATTGGTGGCCTTCTAAGTTACTTTCTTCTGTCAGGTCTACTGTTCCTTCATCATTTAACTCTTTTATGTGTTAATTCCATCTCTTTGTCATAGCACTCTCTTACATTAATAACATTCACTTGTTGATTTCAAACAACGCGTGTTTAGTCTTATTTTTCTGCCCGTCAGATTCAGATGTGTCCATCAAATTAATTTCACTTGTGTTGCTGGATATGCCAATTTTCTGTTTCCGTTATGCATTAAATTTTTGTTTCTGTATTTATTTTATTAAATTCTTCTTGTGTTATTTTTATTGTTTCCTTTTGTCCATCTTTTCTCGATGGATTAAATGTTTCAGTAAATCCCAGCGTTCATTTACACGTTGAATTTTATATACTGCTTTTAATCGATTTCTCACTCACTTCGTATTGTTCTTGAATTTCTTTATCTGAATATTTTTTGTTAAGTATAATGTTCTTAGCTTCGTTGTTGTTTGTTGTTGTTTTTTTTTTCATCTTTTCAAGCATGCTCTTACATGTCCACTTAGTTGGAAGTCATAATTGTTACAGTCAGAGTTAGACATAGTCTTTATACGGACTAATGCATTTCTAAATCTTTTATTAAAAATAATGTAGTTAATTAAATTGACCGTTTTCGTATCATGTCTTGTCCACGTGTCTTATGTGTTTAAACCTGATGTTTCCGATCAACATATCATTAATGTTGCCCATTATTTACATTTTACTTCTCTTGTATTTCTCATTCCTAAACCAAAATAACTGACCGCATCTTCCTCTCTCGCCTTTCTTACTTTTGCGTTGGAATCTACAATGATTATTTTGACTTCTAGTGATTTGGTCTGAGAGATCGTCATTTCATTTTCATAATAAAATGTGTCTATTTTTCTTGACCGCTACATGTTGTTGAAACATATACTTACTTCATATTTAGGTTGTGTTATTTTGCCTTTCATTTAACTGCGTCAATGTGTAGACAAGTGACATATGATCTGTATGATCCTTTATGTAAAATTGATCAATGTGTAGACAAATGATATATGACGTATATGATCCCTTATATAAAATGTATCAGTGTGTATACACATAATATATGACATGTAGGATCTATTATGTAACAATGATTAATGATCTACGAAGACTGAGCATGGAATAAGCCATCACACAACCTGATCTTTCCAATACTTCAGTATTTGTGATTTTGTATTGCCACTTAATATCAAGAATTCTTCGCAGACACCGCACATGAAAGCTGTTTAAACGTTTCTCTTGGTGTGAGTAAGTTGTCCAGGTTTCACTGTCATAAAGAAGAGTACTAAGGACACAGGCTTGATAGACAAGGACTTTTGTTTTGGCAGTAAGCTTCCTGTTCTCCTAGACTCTTTTTCTTAACCTGTTCATTGTTGTTGCTGCCTTACCAATCCGGATGTTGATTTCCTGATCTAGGGATAATTTACTATTTACCATTGATCCTAGGTATGTAAAATGGTCTACCATCTCTAGTTCGGCGTCGTCAATAAAGATTGATGGTACCCCATGTGCACCTTGTGACATAATCTGTGTCTTCTTTTTGCTAATTGTTAAACCAAATTCAGAACAAGCATTGGAGAATGCAGATAGTAGACATTGCAATTCTTCCTCAGAGTGGGTCGTAACTGCAGCATCATCTGCAAAAAGCAACTCTCTGATCAGTACCCTCCTAATTTTGGTCTTGGCCTTCAATCTCTGAGCATTGTAGAGGCCGCCATCTGAGCGTGAGTGAATGTATATACCACCATCCTGATCACGAAAGGCATATTTCAGTTGAAGTGAAAAGTATATTCCAAAGAGGGTGGGAGCTAGTACACAACCTTGCTTAACTCCACTCTTGATTTCAAACTCTTCAGAAGTTGCACCATCAAACTTGATTATACCCTTCATGCCAGTGAGAACGATTCCACAATGGACAGAAGAGTTGGAGGGCAGCCAATCTTCTTTAGTGCTTTGAACAGACCCTCACGAATTACCAAATCAAATGCCTTTGTGAGGTCGATGAAGGCAATAAACAGTGGTTGATTCTGTTCACGGCATTTTTCTTGCATTTGTCGCAATGAGAATATCATATCAATGGTAGACCGGTTCTGTCGAAAGCCACACTGTGATTCGGGGTAGACTTGATCTCCTAGGACTTGAAGTCTGCGCAGAACAATTCTGGCAAATACTTTTCCAACAATACACAGAAGTGAGATACCCCTATAGTTGTTGCAGTCGCTCCGATCGCCCTTGTTCTTGTACAGTGTTATGATGCTTGAATCTTTGAAATCCTGTGGGACTTGTCCTTCTCGCCAGCATAGCTCTATTAGCTGGTGGATCTGTAGAGTGAGTGTGTCTTGCCCACTCCTGATAACCTCTATTGGAATCCCATCCTTACCTGGAGCCTTGCCAGATGCAAGTTCATTTATAGCACACTTAACTTCTGTTATGGTGGGAAGTGTGTCCAGGTGGTCAAGAGTTGGTAGAGCCTCTATGGCGTTGAGGGCATCATCCGCTAGTTTGGTCTCACTTGAGTAAAGCTCCAAACAGTGCTCTACCCATCTGTCCATCTGCTGTTTATCAGTTATGATTTCTCCAGTCAAGGTTTTCAATGGTGCACTTCTTTTGATCATTGGACCACAGGCTTTCATTAATCCTTCATACATGCTTCTGATGTTTCCCTTATCACTTGCGATTTGAATGGACTCACATAACTTGATCCAATAATCATTTGCACACTGCCTGGCAGCCTTTTGCACATCCTTCCTAGCTTGCTTTAGCTCACTCAGAGTGTTACGCGTTAGTCTTTCCTTGTTTCTTAAGAGAGCTATCTTCTTCTTATCAATAAAGGGCTGCAGAGTTTGCCGCAAACCAGTCCTGCCTCTTATGATCCACAGTGCCGTAAACCCCTACGGCAGTTTTATAAAGAGTTTCCTTAAGTTGACCCCACTTTTCATTTACTGTACAATTTTCTGGTGTATCAGTGAAAGCGTCTTCAAGTTGCTGTTGAAACTGAAAGCACTTTTCAGGATCGTGAGTGTTAATAATATTAATCCTGGGGCTAGATTTGTGTTTAGCTGTGTAGATTCTCTTTGGTCTCAGTCTAACCCTTGCAACAACCAAAGAAGTGATCCGTATCACAGTCAGCACTGTGGTAACTTCGAGTCAATGATATATTGTTCAAATGTTGTCTCCGTGTGATGATGAAGTCCAGCTGGTGCCAATGTCCAGATCTTGGATGTTTCCATGTAACCTTATGCAGCTCTTTTGTTTTAAAAAAGGAGTTTGTAATACATAGGTCATTTCTGGTGCAATGCTCCAGCAGCCTTTGCCCATTTTCATTCATGCGACCGATGTTGTATTTTCCAAGGCACACTGGCCATGAACTCGAGTCCTTGCCCACACGAGCATTGAAATCACCGAGCATATAAATGTAGTCAGATTTTGGAACTGCCTTGATCACGGAGTCTAACTCCTCATAGAACGAATCCTTCACATCATCAGAGGAATCGAGTGTCGGTGCATATGCAGTAATAATGGTGGCAAAACCACAAGAGGTTGCCAAGCGCAGGGATAATAGTCTTTCATTTCCTCCTGCTGGAATTTCAATCATTCCCAGTAGCGAATTCTTCACTGCAAAGCCCACACCGTGTTGCATTTTTTCTGCCTGCCCTCTACCCTTCCAAAAAAAGGTGTAATTGTTTTCCCTGAGTGACCCTTCCTCAGCGAGGCGAGTCTCCTGCAGGCCAGCAATATCAATGTTAAGACGATTGAGTTCGGCATCAATCACAGCCGTTTTTCTCACATCGTTAATATTGGTCAAGTCAGTGGAAAATCCTGGACACATGGTTCTCACGTTCCAGGTTGCAAGCCGTAGCTTGAGGTTTCTATTTTACTTTTTATTAGTACCTGGTGCATTGGTTTTACAGCCTGCGATTCAGATTTTGTCCTAGCCCCAAGCACCCATTGAAGCAGGCAGGCTGTGGCGGATCAGCACCCAATTGGCCGGGGGCTGCCCAGCTTGAGGCGGGCGGTAGCTGATCAGTGACACCTGTAGGTGTCTCCCACCGTCAGAGGCAACGCGTGGCGCCCCATGTCTACGCCAACTGACAGGGACTTATAACCCGTAACAGTTGCCTCTCGCTTTGATTCCGAGACCGGTTAAGACCAGGGATGGAGTTATTGCCTCTCCATAGCACAAAGCCTGGGCTAAAATATAGAGATCATGTGTTGCCCATGCAGCATGATCCCTCTCTCGGCCTGCCTAGTTCACTCCAGAGGAAAGGTAACACCTCTACATCTGGAACAAGACAAGCTACAGAAGCCGCCGGATCAGCAAACTAATGCTCTAACTGTCCGCCTGTCGGAGCTTCGATCCTAGACCAGCCGCCAACTAAGGCTTAGGGTCTGGTCTGCCCTGCCATGACATTTTGTCTTTAGGTTGCATTTCCTCGCACCAGGGTAAGGCTTGTACCCTCCCAATTGCGCTCTTCCGCCCGAAGCCGTTGGCACAATGTGGAGTGTCGGGTTTGGTAAGCGCCGCCTAACGTTCGGCGCTAACAGAAAGCAGGTAGTACCGACTACTGTTATACGGTAGCTCAGTCATATCTGACTAAGACCTGACACCAACAGTGAAACAAGAGGTAAAGAAAATGATATAATTAGACACTCTCTTGTCTGGAAACCACAAGGCAAACGAAATAGAGACAGATATATAATATTGGGAGAACATGTAGAAAGTCACAGGAGACAGCAAAACATGGGATGCTTGGTGTGAGTTGGTCATGGACCAATGCTCAATGGGAAATGAAGTGCAGAAAATTACAGAAGAAGAAATTAAATAGTACGTTAACTGTACTGTAGTCTTCATTGCAGCAAGAATTAATTAATGTAGTTATGTAGAGCTATGCAAACCGTATGCAAATTAACATCATTAAAACAAAATGAATGTTATTAACAACCAGACAAAGTTTTCAGAATCACACCGATAACGTGCCAGTAGAAAGTGTAATTGAGCACAAAGCATTAGGCCTCATAATTTATAGGAACTTAACCTCTAATTCTCATGTTCAAGCGCTCGTTAAACAAACAACGAGAAAAGTCTACCAACTTGCCAAAATGTAAAATTTCCTTGATGGATGACACAAGGAAGATATACTATACGTCACACATACAGACACATACTGACTATTTATCTACAATCCAGGATTGATACAAAACGCGCTTAGCGTACTCCGCAGCTCAACTGTGGATAATCGTCCACAAGAAATCGAGGACATCACCAATCCCTATACATAAACAGCTAGTGCTCGACTTACGACCTATGCAACTTACAACCATTCGACATTACGACCACAATCATTAGCCATATTAGATTTCAGATTTATTTCTGCCTCAATTATCAGTCGAACGGCGTTGTCTGCAATCATCTAACATTGCGAGATTTTTGGAAACACTACAACATTGTAATGCGTATCAAGAATATCGCTACCGCCTGGGAGGCTGCGACGACAAAGTGCATGAATGGCATCTGGAAAAATTGTGTTAAGCGCTATGTTAATGATTTTCATGGATTTGACAGTAAACATGAACTTGAAACAATTCGGGAAAAAATAGTAAAACTCGCCAAAGACCTTTCTTTGGAGTGTGAAATTGAAGATGTCGAAGAGTTGCTAGACAAAGAATCCGGAGAACTTACAATTGAAGAGTTAATCGAACTGGAAGAAGAAAGAGTGCCGGAAGAAGAAAGAAGAGAAGCCAAGAAAGAAGAGGATGAGCCAGAAATAAAGTTCACCACTAAGGGATTTATCAGAAGGTTTATCTTTACTGAATAAACTTCTTATACATTTCGAAGCAATGGATCCAAACATCGAAAGATTTGCAAGAATTGAACGGATGGCGCACGATGTGTTTCGTCCGTATCGTGAAAATTATGATGAAAAAAAAAAAGAAACATACAATTCGGACAAAGCTCACCATGTTTATGAAAAAACCAACTCCGGTACCCCCAACTGCTGCCTTACATGACGACATTAATGATCTGCAGCCAAGTACCAGTGGCCAATAAAATGTTTCGTACAAGTTTATATATTTTGATGTTAATGACAATTTGATGTGTTTTGCGATTGGGAAAATGTTTCCCATAGTATTTTCCACACCTGTATTTTGTATGTTTTGCAAATATTAAACCAGCTGTACATGTACAGTTAATGCTGTGTTTTTCTTAAACCTGACGATGTAAACATATGAAACAAAATGGTGTAGAGATGATACAAATGGCACAAAATGAACATCGAAAATTATGATTTATAACAATAATAAAAGAAATTTATTATATAACTTAACTTAAATATTTTTATAACATCACTTCACATTACTGTACACATAGCGTACTCAACTTACGGCCAAATCGTGTTACGACCGGTCTGTCGGAACCGATCGTTATCGTAAGTCGAGCACTAGCTGTAATTGCAAATTATTCGAACACTATCTTGGTACAAATTACTTTCCCCCTTAATACTAATAATAATAATAACAACAATAATAATCATAATCGTAATCATAATAACACCTTAGTATAACTGCCAGTCCCCTATTGGTAGAACAGAATGTTCTCCATATCTAATAACACATGATGCATCAATAACTAATATTAGTGAGTTATGTAGTGTTGTAGGATTGATTTTTGCATATTTTATAATGCATATTTTTTATTTTTGTGTTGTTCTCGGTTAGCCTCATAAGTGATGGATGGATGAAATAATCTACGAATGAGAGTGATAGAATGGCAGAATGTTAGACGGGACTGTGTGCCCAATTCTTAACCCTTTGAAAATAAAGTTTGTTCGTTCGTTCTGCCTGTTCTTTTCTATTCCTCTGTGTTGCCTTTCAGTACCAGGCTAAGGGGGGAAAAAACACGTGGGAATGGTGCGTAATTTTTGGTATATTTTTATATAATGACAAAGACATCCCCAGATGTTTCATTAACGCATCCTTTGTTGCTGGATCTACTGCTCTGTCTCCATTGTTTCTAACTCTTAGACCTCACTGTTGGACAGTGTCTTCTAATCATCTTGCTATATGACCGAACGATCTGGCTTACCGTCTATTCTGGTCGATCACGGGCTCAAATAGCATTGTTTCTTCTTATGATCAGTAAAATTTATTAACAATGAAATGGAAAGATAAATAATAGCATAAAAGTTCACGATGTAAAGGAGAAGGCTAGACAGAATTTGTTGCACAATAACAACAGAATATGTTACAAGCCGATATGATCAAATATCCGTGGTTAATGACGCTAAAGTTCCCGTTATGACATCTACCTGTCTGAGAATCGAAGAGAAGGTGGACTTTGTCATGTTCTTCTTTATCGGTTGCAGCTCGTCGATTTCAATCTTCCACCAGGTCAGCTTTGTTCTCCTCTTCGTTATCTTTATTCTAAACGTTAAGCATACATTGTTGTTAGTAGTTGTCAATGGCAACACTTAATGATACTAATATTCTTTGTTCCAGACATTTATACAGCTTACTCATTCTTACATAACATCCTCTGCAGCATTTCTATACCATGCGTAATACTTTTATACATACTTTCATTTTTATCAAATGTGAGCCTTTATAAAGCAACTCTGCTTATATACTCGTATACATGCAGTATAGATGTCTCTGCGTGTATATATGTGTGGGGGTTTGTATGTGTGTTCATGTGTAAAATTTTATTTTTGTAACGTATTCACTTCTCCGAAACTTGGTTTGACAAATATAACTATACTTCTTCTTGTAGTCCATGTAGTGTGGCTTCAGTGATCAGGTCTGTTCACAGACTTCTGACTCGTGTATTGACAATTGTATATTCCTGGCTTTAGTGGTCATATCTGCCCATAACGTTCTGTCTCGTGTACTGCCAATTATTTCTGATGCGGATGTTTCTCCACGTGATGACGTTAAACTGTCTTACCTCTTTTCTCTTCTTTTACCGTTGTCTCGCCTCTCGTCCAACTTTTCAGTTGTCACGACATGCTCCAGCTTTTCTCTTCACGTGATATGCCAAAAAATATGAACTTTTTCTCTGATGCGATTAACAAGGTCTCTCTGTGTGTTAGCGTCTTTCAAAATATATTCATGACTCTTTGTATTCACCCAGGGTGTTCTCATAATGTTTCTATAAAACCACAGCTTCCACATATTGTCTTACATGTCTGCTAATTGTCCATGATTCGTTTCCTTACATCAGGATTAGTTCAATATCTCTTAAGAAGGCTTTTCCTAACCTCGATTGACAAAGATAGATTGCAGAGAATGTTCTCCATCTTGTGAACTGCTGCCTTGACTTGGGCTGTTCTGTATTTAACTTCCGTAACGAGATGAGATGAGATGAATGATCTTAAGTTATATTTGGCATTTTAAACAATACTCAAGTATAAATGCCACAAAAAGCAACGATGTACAGACCAAATGAACCAGAAGAAGAGGGCGACCATGTGAATGATGTATAGAAGGAATAATGGGGAATGGGAAAGTCCATGGGAATTTTTTTTTGGTCCGCTCATTCTCTCAGCATCTGGACCCATGCATATGCAGATGCATCAGTAAAATTCCCGATAGAAAATGGAAATGGAGGAATTCTTCTGAATTTAACAAATGGAGCATAGAAAACACAGTCAATAGCAACTGGAAAGTTCTCAAGTAACTTCAGAGCAAAGATAAAGGCCTCAATAACTGCAGCTGAAGTAGAGAAGGCCATTAAAAAGATAAAAGAAGGAAAGGCTGCAGGTCCTGACAGGTTAACAACAGAGATGATAAAACCCTTATCCAGCTTTGGCATTGATACTATCACATAATTTGTAATTATATATATATATATATATATATATATATATATATATATATATATATATATATATATATATATATATATATATATATATATATATATATATATTTGAATAACGAGGACACAAACAATAGATTGCACGATTTATTGCCTGGCATATTTCGCTGCATCTCGTCAGGTACATACTGCAGAAATCACACAACTTACGTGAATTAACTAGATAAATCCTTCAAGTTGAAATATACACATATTCGCACAGTAATGTCACTTATCTACCACGGTAATTTTAAGCTGACTAACATGTCTTTCTGTTTGCACAATTCTGGCTTGCGTTGATTGATCATAATTGCTTCTGAAAATTGTAACAAGCGAGTATTTTGTGTGTTAAACAACACGCGAAAGGCAGTGTTTCTGTCCACCACATGGCCACTGGCGACGATGTGCCTACCAAATGAAGACGCCGGGAGCTTCCGGTGTGTCGGCCCCACGAGGCTAGCATCTCCTGTGTGTTGTATCTTGTTGACCCATTGAGGTATGTGTTCTAACACCCGTTTGTTAAGCTGTCTCTCAGTTCTACCAATGTAAAGGGCCTGGCATCTACATGTGAATTGGTAAATACAATTGTTTGTGGCGTACAGAGGAACAGGCTCTTTGACTGCTGGTGTAGGAATCGGTACGGTTTTAAATCTAATGACTGGAGTTGCCGCACAGAATGTTCGGCCTACAGCTGTAGTAAGCCGGTCTTGTAGACGTTGCATTACGTCATCCCGAGCGAAATATGCCAGGCAATAAATAGTGCAATCTATTGTTTGTGTCTTCGTTATTCAAATTCACTACGGGAAAACATTGTTTTGAATTTTATATATATATATATATATATATATATATATATATATATATATATATATATATATATATATATATATATATATATATATATATATATATATATATATATATATATATATATATGATGTTGGACAACAGGATGCCTTCATCCGACATACAGGACTTCGCGTTGGAGCTCAAGCCAACGAACACAAGCAAACAAGCATCACACTACCGAAGAGAAGCCAAGAGCTGTTGATTGTGAGGATCACAGAACTAATATTGGCTTAATGAGCCACATAGCTAAGATACTACTCAAGGTCATACAAGGAAGAGTTCAACATAAAATAGATGAGGAAGTAGCTGAAGAACAATTTGGGTTCCTCAAAAACAGCGGCACCAAAGAAGCAATTATTTGTTTGAGTATGTTAAATGAAAAAATATATAGAAGTTCAAAAATGTATGTGTGTTTGTTCTATAGACTACAAGAAAGCTTATGATAGAGTACAACATGAACGACTAATTACGTGCTTTCGAGAAATAGAAGTAGACGGAAAGGACATCAGACTTATAATGGCGTCTATTAGATGCGGAAATAACAATTCGTCGCCTATGGAGATAAAGATAAAGAAAAAGCGGAGTACGTCTAGGATGTGTACTGTCCCCAAGCCTCTTCAACCTATGCACAGAAATAATTTTTAAACAAGTCGAAATGCCTGGACTCAACATCAATTGGAAGAATAATAAACAATCTTTTGTATGCTGACGATACCGTGTTACTAGTAGAAAGAGAGCAAGAGTTACAAGACCTAGTGGAACAAGTAAATATGCACAGTGTAAAATGTGGCTTAGATATTAACATCCAAGAAAACAAAAACTATGATAATTAGCAGTGAAAAGGAAAGATCACCAATGAAGATCACAGTAAACGGGGAGACACTAGAACAAGTAACAAATTTCTCCTATCTTGGACGTATAATAACAGATGATGGCAGAAGTGAAATAGAAATCAAAAAGAGAATCCATCCATCCATCATGTGCCATGCCGGTAAGCGTGGGCGGTCATGTTCTGCCATCTCGCTCGATCACCAGAGTCGTGGATCAGCTCCGTGTTTCTGTATCGACCATGCCACAAGGCCAAGCCATCCAGGTACTTGTCTCTAGGTCTTCCCCTTGGTCTGTTCCCCTCGATCTTACCAGTTGTCACCAAGTTCACCAAATCATTTCTTCTCATAACATGCCCAAAACATTGTGACTGTCTACGTCTAATGTCTCTAATCAGTTTACGATCATTCTCTTCATTTGTTTCTTGAAGTACTTGTTCATTGGTCTTTCTGGCTGTCCATTGTATTCTTTTCCTCAGAAACCACATTTCTACAGCCATCAGATGTTTTTCAGCCTGACTGCTCATTGTCCAAGCTTACCATCCATATACAAGTACAGGTTCTATGTAGCATCTCAACACTCTTTTTCTCGTTTCAATTGACATCTTTTTATTGGTCAGAATGTTTTTCATCTTGCTAAAGGCTACTTTTGCCATGGCGATTCTTGTTCTAATCTCTTCAAGGCATCTCCCATCAGATGTTATTACTGTTCCGAGATAATTGTACCTATTCACTTGTTGAAGAATATTCCCATTTACTTGTATATTACATTGTGGTATTTCGTTCTTCCTAGTGACGACCATAATCTGTGTCTTTTTACAATTTAATTCTAACCCTAGTTGTTCACTGTGTGTAACAACCGCATCTACTAAATTTTGCAGGTCCTGTTCATTGTCTGTAATCAAGACTGTATCATCTGCATATCTAATGTTATTGATGCATCGTCCCCCAATGTTGATTCCTTCCATATCTTCAATATATGTCTGAAAATACTTTCACTGTACAGGGAAAACAGATCTGGAGCCAAAAATGCTTTCCACGGCATGAAATCAGCATTAACATCTAGAGAGATTAATAACGCATTAAAAATGAGAGTTATCAAATGCTAAGTATATTCAACGCTACTGTATGGCGCGGAAGCCTGGACTTTGAACAAGCAATTAGAAAGTCGCATAGAAGCCCTGGAGATCTGGATATACATACGAGAAGGTCGTATTTCATGGAAACAAAAACAGTCAAATGCAGAGGTCCTAGAAAAACTGGGAATGAAGAGAGAGCTGATGAAAGAAATAAAGAGGAGACGAGTGAAATATTTTGGCCACGTTAAAAGACATGATACTCTTATAAAAACCATAATGGAAGGCAAGGTTGAGGGCAAGCTAGCAAGAGGTAGACATCGATACAAGTGGGAGGATAACATAAAAAAATGGACGAACATCAGCCTGACAGAATGTGCAGTCAAGGCGAGAGACAGACATTGCTGGAAATCTATTGCAGCCAACCTTCATTGTGGAGACGGCACCTGATTGAATGATTGACTGAACTGCTGCAAAATGTTGTTGACCGAAAAAAAAATAAAGAGAGAACAATGGCTTTTTTCTTCTTCTTTGTGTGTGTGTGTGTGTGTGTGTGTGTGTGTGTGTGTGTGTTAGTTAATGTTGCATATTTCTTTACAGGACGTTGCAGTCAACACCAACATCTTTCAGCTGCTGTTGATATACTAGGCAAGATTACGTTACCGATTCTCGCACAGGTTACGTTCATCACGAGAAAAAGACGTTAACGCCTAAGCCAGGGAGACCGGCTTTCTTTACAGATGCAAAAATAGTTGTTTCAATGCTGAAGAGCAGAAATACTGCTGAGCTAGTGGACCTAAGATCAGCACTACGAGAATTATACCATAAATTAAGGGGTTGTAAGGCAGTGGGACTCCTTCATATTGCAGCATACCTGGAAATGAAGAAGATGACAGATTAGCACAGGAATGTGGAGCATCCAATCCACTAGAGGAAGATTTATATTAACAACTTAACCGAAAAGAACATGTAATTATCTTCAGAATTCGCACAAGACACATTAGACTGAAGTACCACATGATTCATCGACTCAAGATGGGAGATACTGATGAATTGCGTCTGTGGAATTCGTAAAATGGCAGCTAACCATTTGTTGTAGGAGTGTCCAACATGCAAAAGAGAGAAACGTATTTTGGTCTACACCCTCTTCATTTAAAGAAAAACTTTATGGAGATGTCAACAAGCTTAGCTTGTTGCTTTATTTAGATTAAGTCAAATTGACGTCTGGAAATAAACGAAAAAGAAAAAGAATATAATTTAGCCCGTTGTGTCTTGTGCGGTGTCTGAAGATAGTTATTTGGTTAATTGTTCTTATCGGTTGAGTTAATAATATGCATCATCTTTCTGTGGGTCATTAATCGTGTTGTGTTTAATTGTTTGTTTGTTTTGTTTTTTAAAGCCTTTAGCGCAGTACATTCGACTTCGGCAAGGTTGTTGTTGTTGTTGTTTTGTTTTTGTTTTGGGGGGGGGGGGGGAGGAAGAGGAGGGGAGATTGCTTGTGCTAGCCTGTGACTGTCCGCAATCTTTGTATTAAGTTGTTCCAACGAGGAAAATCTGGCTCATGCACTCTTTAATGATAAAATCACATTTCTCAAATGCACGTAATGAACTCATTTGATAGAAATGAAATCGCGAAATAAGACACTGCTGAAATTGCCACACGATGCTCCTTTCAACAGTATAATTTGGTTTCATAGCGGTCATAAGAGACTCCAGTTCGATGTATGTTCAACGATATATTGCCACAGTAGTCCTCAATGGAATGAATTGAAGTAAATTTATCGTGTAACTCACATTATCTATCTAAAGTTTTCTCGATAAACCAACAGCCCACACAGGTGTGCTATGTTCAGAAAACATCACAACAGAAATGATTAATGCTTTAGAAGAATATGGAATAGATCAAGTCACCAGACTGCTGAACACAATATATGGTACTGAAGATATACCTCATGAATTATGTACTTCTCTATTTATTACAATCAAGAAGAAACCGGGAGCCTTGGAATGTGATTAATATCGAACTATTAGTTATAATGAGCCACATCACAAAGATTTTGCTAAGAATTATCATGCAAAGATTTAAAAAGAAAACAACCTGAAATAGGAGAAGAACAATGTGGGCTTGTAGAAGGCACGGGTATAGTAAATGATGTGTATATGCTGAGAACATTAATTAAACGTTCTATAGAAGTAACGGTCTCCGTGACGATGGCTTTGCGAACGCGATTCGTAATGCCGCTTCTCCGCGTTTGAAACACAGCGGTGACTGTTTTCGCAGCAGACCGTGTCGCGCTCGTTGTAACGTGTTGGTATGGGAGCCGGTAGTTCAGAAAGCACGGGCAAACTACTGAAAGTAAAACTTGCCAAGACATCAACAACGGCAGTAAAATGCTAGTATTAAACTGCACCGTCCTGTAAAGGATATGCAACTTTAAAAAAAAATAGAAGTAAACAAAGACTTACATCTTTGCTTTATTGACTATATAAAGGCTTTCGATAAAGTAAGACATGTCAATATGATGAAGATGCTTGCAGATATACAAATTGATGGGAAAGACATTAGACTCATAAAAAGCATTCATTGGAAACAACAAGCTGCCATAAAGATTAATAATGAAGTAGACCAATATCAGCCAATTAAGAGAGGTGTGAAGCGGCAATGTATAATGTCTCCAGGTCTTTTTTCCCTGTATAGTGAAAATATTTTCAGAAATGATGACGATATGAACGGAATCATCATTGGAGGAGATAACATAAATAACGTTAGATATACGGATGGTACAGTATTTATTGCAGACAATGAGCAGGATCTGCAACATTTATTAGATGCGATTGTTGTACACAGTGAACAACTTGGGTTAGAATTACATTGTAAGAAGACACAGATTATGGTCGTCACTAAGAAGAAAGAAATACCATGTAATATACAAGTAAATGGGAAAATTTTTAAAGCAAGTGAATCGGTATAATTATATCGGAACAGTCATACTATCTAATGCAATGGTTCTCAACCTTTTTTGGCCCGTGCCCCCCTTCACCATATTTTCAGAACGTCATTCCCCCCCCCCTTTTATATCAAAAATTTGGCCCGTGCCCACCCCCCCCTTTTCACCGTATTTTCAGAACATCATTCCCCCCCCCCCCCCCCTTTTCATATTTCCTTTCTAAAAATCCCCCATCCCTATAAAGTATACGTAAAAATGTAAGGTAAATTTAATAAATTTAATAGCACATACTAAAACAAGTCTAGACATCCACATAAAACATGATTTGTGGGTCTACTGACTTTATAAAATGAATTTTAGAAGGATGAGACGTATTAACTGTAAAGTATGAAGGGAAAAACAATATCAAGTAATCGGTTTTTTTGTATTAACGCGATCTTGAAATGGTCTTCATTTGCCATACGCCACATTTCATTCCAGGTTAGAGATCTCTGTATTATCTCGTCCCATGACATCCACTGGTCCTGCTGCGCCTCTTGGGCATCCTCACGGACTCTTTCTTCATTCTCTCCCTTACGGATCTCTTTAACCACTATGTCTCTGCGTTCCTTAGTCGTCGCCCTACACCACAAACTGTAAAAAAAGACTAGAGAAATAACCAAGCTGGAACAATTAGCAATCATTACAGAAGCAACGGCTACTTTCTCACCACAGAAAATCTTTCAGGCTAACATATCTCGTATTTGTACAACATTCGTCCACGAGGCATATTGTGTTGACAGATTATTATCAGTAATTACCTCAGCGCAAAAGAGACAGCAACTGCAGCTGCGATAACAATGAAAGAGATGCTGATGGACAGTCCAATGGCCAAGTTCGAGGCTTCTCTGGCTGGAGCTGTCAGATGTACAAACACAAGACTGACACCACCATCTGGGTACAACTATAAGCAATATATGCATACCGAATATGTAGCTTATAATCAGCAGCATCATATTGTCAGTGATGCTTACTATAAAGGTTGACATTATAGCAAAAGCATTTTGAGACATTGTCGCAACTTTTTAGCTACTGTACTCTGCGAAGAAAATGACCTGTGTTCAGTCCGAAGCAGAGCATGTTTTTTTTTTCCCCGGCTTCGGGCCTCACAGAAATTAGTACCAGACAATTTTAAGAATCTTCTAATCAGTAGACCCACAATCTGCACTAATATGTCATGGCCAAACATATACGAAGATCAAACACTTCATACAAGAGAAGCATCCTGTAAAATGTTGCGAATGACTTTCAAATACCAAACATTTTATCTATAGAAAAATTAATGTGGAAATCTTAAACTTCACAATTAATGTAGGTTTTTCTGAGATGTTATGTGATGTTATAAGTTATGTTATATGCAAATTAAGGATACCTATATATATATAAGTATATCGATATATATATATATATATATAGTGTGTGTGTGTGTGTGTGTGTGTGTGAGTGTGTGTGTGTGTGTGTGTGTGTGTGTGTGTGTGTGTGTGTGTGTGTGTGTGTGTGTGTGTGTGTGTGTGTGTGTGTGTGTGTGTGTGTGTGTGTGTGTGTGTGTGTGTGTGTGTGTGTGTGTGTAGTGTTAAGTGTTATGTGAAATATTATGTTCTATCGAACGTCGTCACTGTACATTGGGTGTTGAGTCCTCCGATGCAGCAGCCATCCCAAAGTATTTCTGCTCACTGTTCCCGTGAGGAGTTGGTTATGATACCTCCCGTGCAGGTCCGCATGACCGAATGGATAAGAGCGCGTGTTCTTAGATATTCGTTGTGCTGATGCCGAGGTTAGTGGTTCACCCCTACATCAGACAGCTGGACTAAAATGTTGACCTGTCAGTAGTACCTTGGGAGGTAATGGAATCGGAATTGGGTGCAGCACCTTCTAAGTTACGTCATATTGTACTATATAAAGAGTGTAGCACATGCGTCGTGACGTCACCAAACTGCATCTACGGTGACTTTTTTTTTAAAATTTGGCGGGTATTTTGGTATTTCCTGTAGTCCTTCCGGTTGTCATTGGTACATTCGGTGTCTTGCGGTCCATGGTGTTTTCCCCCACAGGCCGCCCCGCCCCCACCCTGTTCGCGCCCACCTCTCCTGCCCCGGTTGCGAAGACCGCTCTCGCGCTCGGTCGCCCCGAACGGCTCGGGGTGGTCGGGTTCGAGTCCCTCGGTGCGGATATCGAACCCTCGATGTTGAGGGTTGATACAAGTGACAGAAGGCAGTGGAAAGTGTCTTAGGCCATCACTCGGGTTAACCGAGTAGTCCAAAACTGGACTTTTAGATAAATGTCAATTCACTGATTCAGAAAGATAGTCATGTGACTAGACAACCACCAGCTGTCCATGACCAGAGTATTAAAAACATGAGATGAGATATTTACTATTTTGATCTACATTTTTCCAATTTGGTTAACAAAATTTCTTATTTTTTATAAATTTGGATGCAATTATTTCCTATTCTTGGTCAACATTTTCCACGTTTGGTTAACAAAGTTTCCTATTTTTCAAAATTTTTTACGATGTATCTTTACTTGCTCAATCTTTTCGCCTTTGGTTACCAAAATTTCATGGGTTTGGGTGAGATATTTATAAGTTTGACCAATATTTTTCCCGTTTGTTTGACACATTTTCCTACTTTTTATAAGTTTGGCAGTGATATTTCTTAACTTGAACAATATGCTTTCCGGCATGGCACATGATTAAGATTGATTGATTGATTTAACAATATTTTGTTACCATTGGTTAACAAAGTTTCCTACTTTTTATAAGTTTGGCCGAGATATTTGCAAATTAGGTTGAAATATGTTTTTACTTGGCTAATTTCTTTTCCCTTTGGTTAACAATGTTTCATACTTTTCATAAGTTTGGTTGCAATATTTATAAGTTTGGCTGAAATTCGGCCAACATTTTTCACATTTGGTTGACAAAGTTTCCTACTTTTCATAAGTTTGGGCTATGTATTTCGTTACTTGTTCAATATTTTTCCTCTTTGACTAACATTGTCCTACTTGGTTGATATTTTTCCCTTTTGGTTAACAACTGTTCCTACTTTTCATAAGTTTTGACTCAATATTTCGTTACATGGTCAACCTTTTTCCTTTTTTTTTCATAAGTCTGGTTGAGATATTTCGTTACTTGGTCAATCTTATTAGTTCTTTTCATAAGCTTGATTGAGATATTTATAAGTTTGACCTATATTTTTACCAATTTGTATAACACATTTTTCTACTTTTTATAAATTTTGATGAGCTAGTTGCAAGTTTGGTCGACATTTTTCACATTTGGGTAACACATTTTCCTGCTTTTTATAAGTTTGACTGATCTATTTATAAGTTTAGCTGAAACATTTCTCTCTTTGCTGGATATTTTTTCACCTTCGTTAACAAAGTTTCCTACTTTTCATAAGTTTGGTAGAGATATTTATAAGTTTGACCTATATTTTTCCCATTTGGCTAACATATTTTCTTACTTGACTCTTGAAGTGAACTTTTGTCTGGTTGTGATACGGGGCGATAAGGAGCCTCATTGAAAAATATATATTGGTCTTGGAAATGGGTTTCTGGAGAAAGATGTAAAAACCCGTATGGACACATAGAGAGTTAGTGAACGTGTAAAGTGTTTGCTTTGAGTCGTGCTGAAGTCGCTGGTTAGGACAGCGGACACGTGACATGCCATGTTACATGAGACATCTAAGGTTGAGTCGGGATAGTTTGTTGTGTTCATGTGTAATATTATACATCTGTTAGGTTGTGCTAGCCACTCTTCGCTGTATGACCCTCTAGTTGTCATGTAAAAGGCATGCCTTCCTCTACCGAGGTCAGTGATCACATCTCTCCTAGCCGACAGACTTAGTCGGCCAATGTGATGACTAATTTACACGCGCGTATACTACAAGCGAAACTGTCTTATGGTGTATTGATGTTGGAATGATCTTTGGTGTTATTCGGTTTACCACCCTAACAGATATAGAAAGGAGAGAGACGGGAGACCATTTAGCCTTCCTATGCCATGTTGATGATGCAGTGGAAGCACTCCCATACATGGTGATCATCATGAGTTAGGTTCCCTGAATCGGCAACCGATAGGACACGCTTTTTCTGTAGTATCCATCTTACCGCGTGTCTCGGACGTACCATTACACATGTGGCCGGATGCGCAGCCATCTTTGACCGCTTGTGTCATTAGCCACGTGTTTCGCGTGTATTGTAATACATGTCACCGAATGCATTGCCATCTTTGACTGGTTTTAGCCAGAGAGAACGTATACTGGCTGTACCCTTATGCATGTGACAGGAAGCACTGCCATATTTTAGCGGCTGTAACCATTACCCACGTGTGATCTTTGACCGCTCCTAGCCATTACCCTCGTGTCTCGGTTGTATCGTTATGCATGTGATACGGTGTATGTAAAGCCCCACGTAGTCAGTTGAAGTCATTATCCACGTGTCCGGTTGTATTCCAAAAATTCAGAAAGAATGCTTTCTGCATGTTTGAGCGCAAACTTTTATCAAGTCTAAAACACGACCTACCGCCTCACGTTTTCACGAGATATGCATACTATGTAAGGGCTGATCTGGTTCGCAGTATAAGTCTTGCGTCTAGCATTTGTTGTCTCAGAGGGCTGTGTGAGGTGCACTCAGTTGGGATCTTTCATTCCGAAGCAAATTAGTGAGGAAAGCATTGTTTAACTTTCTGAGTGTTTTATGTCTTTTTGAACTTTTAAAAAAATGTAATTTTTTTTTTATTGTTAATTTTTTTTTTTTTTTAAATCTTAAATTTTGAAAGTTTTTAAATGTATTACTTCTTTACCCTTACACTTCTGAGTGTTTTATAACTTATGAAACTTTTTGAATTTTATTTAAATTTTTTTATTTTATTTTAATATTACAGTTTTTAAATATTTAACGTTATAACTTCTTACACTTTAACTTTCTGAATGTTTTATGACCTTTTGCACTTTTTGAAATTTGTGAAATTTTAAAATTTTAAAAATTTTTACATTTCTCTTTCTCGGTAATCCAGTATATTCTCGTGAGTAACGCAGCCGCGCGAGAATCGGCAGCGGTTAGCGCCGCGCTGGGAACTTATGGAGGTATGTGAGCCGTTCGCTCAGAAAGCAATGACAAACTACTGAGCGTAATCTTGCCTAGTACACCAACAGCAGATGAAAAATTCTGGTATAGACTCCACCATTCTGTAAGGGATATGGGGAAAAAAAAGTTTTATACAATTTTTTCAACACATTACTTCTTTACCTTTAACACTCTGAGTGTTTTATGACTTTTTTAACATTTTGAAATTTTCAACATTTAAAAAAAAAAATTTTTTTTAATCTTAAATTTTTAAAGTTTTTAACCTTATAACTTCTTACACTTCTTTAACTTTCTGAATGTTTTATGACTTTTTGAAAGTTTTACAATTTTTAAGTTCTTTTAAAAATGTTTTAAAAGCTTAAATTTTTTTGAAGTTTTTACTCTATTACTTCTTCAACTTTAACTTTCTGAATGTTGTATGACTTTATGAACTTTTTGAAATTGTTACCCATCTGTTTTCAACGTTTACATAATTGGCACCCAAGTAAAGTGTTTTAGAATATTTGCGATGTGCTCAATCGATTCAGCACAATTTAAATCCGCTATATTCACAATTTCACTATCGGGCGTTAATTCTAAAGCGTCTTACGATATTACCCAGTACGAAGAAAACAAGAAAAAGTTACACACAGTCTGCAAACATTTAACAGATCCACACCCTCACTGCGGCGCGCAGGTAGTAAGTATATCGATACGCGGTGAGCATAGCCAGTGAGCGAGAAAGAGGTCGCGCAGTTTAATTATCGCGGCAGTGCTGTATGACATTTCGGCTCGATTGGGTGAGACTCGCCCATAAATAATACTCGCGTTATTATATTGATTGTATATTTCAAAGATTATTTTTTTAAAGTTATTAATTATGTTATTTCAAATGAATATTTTTATTTCAGATTATTAATCTAGGCTACACCTACTATAATATAAGAATTTTTGAATGTTATTACGTTTATTAATTATGTTAATCGTTTAATAAGCATACATTCGCCTATTTCCTACAGTTTAGAGAAGATAGTCGCTGACAAGCTACAAGTGTTTTTTTGGAAAGGTGGAAGCTTCTTTCAAGAGGCCTGGGGAGCTACAGGCCAGGGAAAGATACCTGATCAAATGCAGCCACTTTTTCCTTTGACGTTTATGAGGTGTTCCAGCGTAGACAAGAAACGATGGCAGCGGCGTTTGATCTCGAGGATGCGTACAATAGAGTTCGCTATGATATTTTGATGACCGCACTGATGGAGAAGGGGGTCAATCCCTGGTTGGTGAACTGGATAGCGGCCGTCCTACATTCTCGTCGGGTTGCTCTCCGTCTGGGTGCATGGACCTCAGAGCCACATATTTTAACCACGGGACTGCCACAGGGATCCGCAATCTCACCGGTGCTCTTTGACGTGTATACGAGCAAAATTGCAAACCTAGGAGCAACAGGGGTTGGAAGGATACACACATTTGCAGATGATGTTCTTGCATATAGGCAGGGGAGAGATAGGGAGAAAACAGCCCAGGAGCTACAGGCGACAGTAGACATAGTAATTGACTGGTGCACTGAAATGGGTGCTGTCATCGACCCGGAAAAGGCAACTGTTTTGTGGTGCTCTCTGGACAACAGGTTTGTGAGCGCTGATGTTCCAAGCCTCACGATAGATGGTGGAAGCGTCAACAGAGAGAACAAACTGAAGTATCTGGGAATCACATTTGACAGGAGCCTGTCCTCCAATGATCTTGTGGAGACGGTTGTGACAAGATCTCAAAAGGGACTCAACGCACTTAAAACTATAGCTGCAATGGACATAGAGCAGAGAACGCTTTTCAGACTATACCAGCACTTGATCCTCAGCGATTGATTATGGACTAGGACTGCTCACTGTCTCAAAGAGTCAGCTGGTGAGATTGGAGCGCATACAGAACGAGGCTATGCGGGTCATTCTGGGATGCACCAGAGACACCCCAGTGGTGTGTATGCGGTACATCCTTGGTTTGCCGACTGTTGCTGGTAGGCTCAATGTGATGCAGGCGAAGGCATACCTCAGAGTAGCTGCTGACACAGATCACCCGTTGCATGAGGCGCTGGACGCAGTTAAGGGCCAGCGACTGATAAGAGGGAAATCATGGATGGCTCAGGCGGAGGATACGATCAGACAGGTGTGCCCCTTGGAGAACATTAGGCGAGGAGAGGAGTGGGTCAGAGTGCCAGCGGAGCAGTCAGACTTGTGCAGAGTTATAATCACATTGAGCCTGGAGTGCAGGGGGTGGCCAGCAGGGGCCACGGAAGTGGAAATCCAGCAACTAATTCAGGATAATGCTCGCCCGGGTGATGTGATTATCTACACAGATGGTTCGGTGTTGAGAGGTAGTAGAAGTGCCTGGGGTTTCTTGGCAAAGGCTAATGGTCGACGTTTGGTGCATGAGAGCTTGGCATATGATACCACAACATCTAGCTTAAGAATGGAGGTGGAGGCAGTCAGTACAGCTTTCCGCTGGATGGATAATACGATACACACACATCGTGATTGTAACTGACTCAGAAAGCATGCTGAGTAGGGTGAGGACAGGCAAGCTTCGTGCCGAGTGGCTTGCTTCGCTTCGGAAGTCACGGGTGGTAAGCATCTTCTGGATCTTTTCTCCGGAGCATGCTGGTGTGCTGTGGAATGAACAGGCAGACAGATTGGCTGGTTCTGCAAAACTTGGTGGAGTGTTGATGCATGATAAGGCAGACGTGGTCGCGGCCTTGTGGGAGCACGTGTACACCTCGGAGGAGCAAATGGATCACCATGGTCTGGCAAGAATGCGACAGCGTGGAGTGGCGAGGGGATCTGGCCGATGCTCGACGCTTAGAGGAAAGGCGAGACGCACATATAATCAGATTGCTACTAGTACTATTGGGGTTGGAACTCTTCGCTGGCCTCTGAGGATGGGAACGGAGCGCTTATGGGAATGCCCCGAATGCTGTGATGTCGGTTCCTAAATCAATCAATCCTAAAGTTGAAACATGGCCAATTTATTACACACAATGGATACCTTTTGAATGATAGTACTGTGGTGGTCATGGACAGCTGTGAATGCACTTCTTGGTGGCAGATTACCTATGAACAAGGGAGAGGTGGTAGAACGCCTGTAAGACCAGGTGGAGAAGGCGGAGGAACAGACTGAGAACCCGTATGTGGAAAGAAAAAGATATTGCGGTTGATCTACAGGGGTGCTGGAAGAATCTCAAAAGTGAGAGGGAAAACCATGAGAACTTTCAATCAGATAGCAGCGGAAACGATTACAAGTATGACTCTTAGCTGGCTGTTGAACGAGGGGACGAAGCGCGTATAGGAATGTCCTGAGTGCAGTGATGTCGGTTCTTAACTCAACTCAACTCAACTCCCTTGCAGGAACCTGCTGTAGGTATGCGAAGTGTTGGGACAATCACATGTTGCAGGCCTCAGTGCTCGGAGGACAAGATGGCCAGTCTGTCCCTCTCGTATCGAGCGTTAAGAGCTGACACTGAATCATCGTCCGACCGTGTTCATGCTAATATCAGAGCAGCGCACTAACCACTAAATCGCATACCCAATAAACGTATTTCATGGGAAACATTATCTGATAAAATTATGTGGAGCTCAAAACAGCATTAAACAGAAACGTGGTCTTTTTCTTACCACTAGAGGATGCATAGGTTTCACAGAGCTGATCGTGAAGGTCGCAGTCAGGGATGTCCTCTGGAGGTTGCCCACTGCCCGGCCAGCTAATCATAACATCGCCTGACAGAGTCAACTGGTCGCTTTCAGCCGTGTAGATACCAACCCGCTGGGGACAGGAATATACCAAGACCCTGTGATTTATCATTTTTAACAAAGCAATGCAGCAGGGGGTATATAAGAACGAGGTAAGACTTTACTGTATATGCTAGACCACACAGCAATCGCACTGATGATATTTCTCCATTATATATGGCATACATGTAAACATGGGCAACTGGAAATGTCACAGGAACTGAAAGCAGCTGGTGTGACATTGACCATCTCACCGGTCGAGCTCAACTGGTCTAGAATATTGAACTGAAACTCAACAGATTACACCTTTGGCAAATAACAAGGCCCTTTACTTACTTTTTACTTACATGTTTATTTATTAACCTCACGCTTTTTCACATTTTCTTCTTTCTAATCGGGTCCCTGAACCTCAGCACACAAAAAAGTGTTTATAACTCTCTAATTCCCTGTCATTTAAATTTTTCAGTGCAATTACTGTTGCTGATATTTTTTTTATTTTTTTTATTTATTTTTTTTTGGGGGGGGAGGGGGGGGGGGGGGGGGGGGGGGGTCCAGCTGTTTAGCTTTCCAGATACATCTTGCTCTGTATTCCTCTGTATCTCTTGTCCACGCTTCCCTACATGACGCTAGATTCTCTATTCCATTTCTTCTCTTGATATGCTCCATTAATTTCATTTGTCGTGTCCTTGTGGATTTAATGAGCCATCTAGTGACGCCAACAGTTGTGTGATATTTTTGTCCAGCCTCTGAAAATTCCGAAAACACAGCAAAGATATCGAAAGAAAAAGATTCCAGTGTTAAACCGGGCCTAGACTATAGTCTGTTTATTTTTATTTATTTATTTATTTTTTTGCCCCAATATAAAATTCCATATCTCAGTAACCAACTGAGGGAAAATTATGAGATTTAGCATATAACCTTATCATTATGTCCACCCAAAAAAAAAATTTTGTTCTGGAGATTGTACAGCAGATTTCAATGTTTGTCTAGTACATCAACACTTGCCTAGTACATCAACAGCAGCTGAAAATGCTGGTGTTGACTGCAACGTCCCGTAAGGGATACGCAACACAATTTTTTTTTTTTATATGTGGTATATAATTTACGGCTCAGAGATTAAATCCATCATTTTAAAAGTATTACAGCTTCACCAAGACACATCCGCGCTTTTTTTTTAATTGTCTCGTGGTTTTCGTTTTGGCACAGACTGCGCGCAATTAAATGGGATTGTTCAGAGGTGTCTCCTATGTGGGTTCTTTCATGAAACGTGATTATATAAATAAATATATAAATAAATCTTACCATTAATATAATATTAATAGCTAAAATTTGAATGTGTGAATATTGTTCAATGGGATTGAAAGTGAAATTGTGTACACTTCAAACAGTGGCGTGCAGAGGTTCTTTGATGCCCGGGGCCAACCCCTTGATTGGATGCCCCTTAATTGTTCTTTCCCTAATTCATTCTTCCTCCCCTCCCACTGCACTGTGCTGCCCCCTCTCCCTAATTGGATGCCCCCCCCCTGCCGGCTGGATGCCCAGGGCCGTCGAACCCCCGCACCCCCCTCTGCACGTCACTGACTTCGATGCATCGCTATGAAGTTGTACACATATTTTTGTCAAGAAGCTGATCGCAGGAAACTGTTTCATACTGTTACAAATCCCGAAAAAAGAACAGTGCATGCATTGGGTTTGAGTAAACGGTCATTTCGTCGATGGGTGCAAGAATCTGGAATGAAACCAACACGCGATAAGCAAACGGTAGGTAGAAAGGCAATTGTAGACAGCTTTGACAAGGATGTCATCAGGCGAGTTATTATAAAAATGATGGATGCCAAAGAAACAGTGACTGTAAGAAAACTGAGGGTTTTGTTGAGAAAGAACAATAACATAGAGCTATCCAAAACAACTTTGTGGAAAATTATAAGGACATTAGGCTTCACTTTTAGAAAGTACAAGGGAGGTAGAAATATCCTTTGCGAGCAACCGCATTTAGGAGCCATGAGAAGCAGATACCTACGTGAAATAAGGGAAATGCGCAAAGAAAATTATGACATAGTGTATTTGGATGAGACGTGGATCAATGCGCACCACACAAGTGAAAAGGAATGGCAATCAATGGATGGAAAGATAAAGCGTTATGTGCCCAGTAGTAAAGGACAGCGTTTGGTCATAGCCTATGCTGGTAGTACTCATAATGGCTTACTACAGAATGCTGGGCTCGTGTTCGTATCAAAGCATACAGACAATAGGGATTATCATAATGAGATGAATGGTAATGTATTTAGAGATTGGCTCGAGAATACAGTACTTCCATCCCTTGATAGACCGTCTTGTCTAATCATGGACAATGCATCATATCACAATGTTGTTGCCCAAGAAGACAAAATACCTACGGCATCGAGCACAAAGGAAGCAATAAAGATAATGGCTCCGAAGGGAAAATATACCATTTCAAGAAACATATTTCAAGCTACAATTGTTGTCCTTTGTAAAACAGGCGCAAAAAAGCAAGAAATATCAAATCGACAAGTTGATAGAAGAGCATGGCCATAGATGCTTGAGACTTCCGCCGTATCATTCTCATTTACATCCTATAGAACTTGTGTGGGCTAAAATTAAAGGACAGGTGGTAGCTGCTAATACTACATTCAAATTGTCTGACGACAAGATACTAACCCAGTCCGCGCTATTAAATATTGATAAACGTTACTGGAAAAAATGTGAGGACCATGTGTTGAAAGAGGAAGAGGACTATTGGAGAAAGGATGGATTGAATTTTATACAACCGAGAGCAATCATCAACCTACTGGAATCGTCCGACACAGATTAAGGTCTGAGCAGATCACAGACTTTAATCTACGTACACACTTACTGGGATATTTTGCTCCAACTATTCAGAAGAATTACAGGCCCTAAACATTACAGCATCAGCATAATGTCAATGGCAACAGTTTATATTCCACAGTGGTGAATTTTCAATTCCGCAAGCCCTCAGCGGTGACAAAAAACTGTATTGAAAACACACACACACACACACACACACACACACACACACACACACACACACTAAACGCATTGAATACCAACAGAAGAGTAATATTCGGTGGAAACTGACATATTGTGGCATAACAAGAAACGTGAGAGTAAACACGTTGTCAAATTAGGGGACAACACATGTGCATACGAATCAATCTATAAACTTCAATGAAAAGAGGACTAACATCTTGGTCGTTAAGAAGAAAGCCCACTACAGAGATACTGACAACTATTTTCATAGTGCAAAACAGGTAATCATGTTCCGTCTCTGAAAGGTAAACAGCAGAGTAGACAATCTTTCACGAAGACTCAAAGCGGGTCTGTCACCCATGTGTACGTGTGAACAAACTACACTGACAGCTGAACAGATCCTTTAAAATGGAAACATGATGACTAAATTGCGGTATCATTTCTGGTCACTCCATACGCACATTAACGCAGAGCTATTTGGAAGCATTCACAAACTCAATATAAAATGGTACCATGAATACTTGTGTACACATTATTAACCAGCAGCTGAAGAAAGAAACAAGAAGGAAATAAAAAAAATAAGGTAAGAAATATATTCCTTCTACTTTCTTGTCAATTTATAAATTATTTACCCCATGCCTCTGTAAATTCTCTGTCTTTACTAATATTACACATTGCACCCCTCTCGGGATTCTCCGTGGTGAAGTGGTCAACCGTCTGACTAGGGCTTCGAAGGTTGTATGCTCGATTCCGGGCCGCGTCCTTCATTTCACGAGTGCATTTTTTCGGAGACTCCCGAGAGTCGTCGCTAGAGCTACGGAGTTAGTGCTTTGTGCGACGCTTTCCGCGCGGCGGAAATAAACTGAGCCATATGGGATAAAAACCCGGTGCAATGCAGCCGACCCTGTCGACTTTTAAGCTACTTCTTTTATTGCACCCACTCCCATACGAATCCGGATACGCTTTGTGTCGTCATGTGAATTGCGGGGCATTCATTAACGTAAAAACAAGTTTGTTAGCGAGAAATCACTAGTTTTTCAGAAAAACATCAAAGAAATGTCGCCGCTTTCGATGGTTTAAGTTGCTTTTGGATCTATCAAAGACATATTCCTTGGGTGAAGGGAAATATAAGACGGCAGGAAAAATTTCATAACGATGCAACAGACAGTTTTCAAAATAATTGATCGTGAATGAAGGCATTCTTTGTGGGACATACTATAGGAACACCTGTTGATTTTAATTTTAACATTAGTCCATCCCCCCCCCCCCATTCTTTGCTCCCTTTGATAAAATGGGAACGGTTAGAGCTATAGTCTATATGACGAAACGCTGTCCTTTACTACTGGGCATATATCGCGTTATCTTTCCGTCCACTGATTGCCATTCCTTTTCACCTGTGTGGTGCGCATTGATCCAGGTTTCATCCAAATACACTATATCATAATTTTATTTGCGCATTTGCCTTATTTCACGTAGGTATCTGCTTCTTCTGGCTCCTAAATGCGGTTGCTCGCAAAGGATATTTCTACCTCTCTTGTACTTTCTAAACGTGAAGCCTTATATGAAAGGACCCACATTAATAACACACCTCTGAAGATACTGCGATACCACTGAACACTCCCCGTTTCACTTCTCAAGGCTCTTTTCGTAAGACCAATCCCGTGAAAACCGTGAAAATTTATTATTGAACGCTCATGTTTCCTCGTGAAGATGTAATACTTCTAATAATGTGCACTTCATCTCTGTCCCGTAAATTATATACCGCATATAAACAAACTTTGAAATCTGCTGTAAAATCTCCAGAACAAAATTTTTTTTGTTGGGTGGACATCATGATAGGGTTATATGCTAAATCTCATTATTTTCTCTCAACTGGTTAATGAGATATAGAATTTTATATTGGGGCAGACAAAAGTAAATGGACTATAACAACAACATCTAAAGATAGCTGACATTCAACATCTGTCGTTTGATCTTGGGGCTAAGTAAAGGGGTGATCAATGAGAAGGTTGATTTCCTTGTTTCAAATAGTTCCCCTTGGGTTTCTACAAGGCCTGAGCTGTCAAAATAATTTCCCTTTTCATCACTGGGGATAACTGTAAGTTACTTCCCCCTTGACTCTACCAATGTAGGATTGTCAATAACACGCCTACGTAGGAGTGACGTCTTGTTCGCGGCAAAATTATGATATTCTCATTGGAGGCGGCACGGTCAACTTCTATTAACATAAAATATGAGAATGGGGAAGATTATAAAATGCCGGGAGAGATTGTTTGTTGAGGTGCAGTACAGAAATGCCATGGCCTAAACAGATGTGTTGGCCAGTTCGTTTGTTCTGATTACGGTGATGTTGTGTATGATGGTGTTGTATTGTGCTGTTGTAATTTCCCACAGACATCTGAATTTATCAACCTGGGTAAGAACTTTCCCTTCTATTGTTCTATCACATTTTAAGTCAAGGACCCCTTGTACACGCCTTAAGCCGCATTGGACATATGGTGCTCGTTATCATTGCCATGGCGATAAGCGTGGGCGGTCATGTTTCGCCATCTCACGCGATTAACAGAGTCGTGGATCAGCTCAGTATTCTTGACTCGACCTCACAATGTGGCCGAGCCATTCAGGTATTTACATTTTTGCCTTTCCCTTGTTCTCTTTCGCTCAATTTTGCCAGTGGTCACCAAGTTCTCCAGTTTATTTCTTCTCGGTCAAGATGGCGACGGACGGCCGTGTTGTTTTGAGACCCTTAACTTTTTCGCTTAGGAGATGCATTTTTTCATCTCTTGCGTGTAATTTGTGTGCCAGGATGTAAAACCAGGAGTTTCTACTCAAGATCTGCGTCGATGCTACGGAGTTTCGTGCATCGAGCGAAGCAATCCTTGAGTGAACTTTTCTCAGCATGTGTGGTTCTATGGTGTTCGATTTTTTCAACATGGCGGAACAACTTGTGTTCTCCGAGCGGTCAGGAAGTCAACCTAACAAGGTGACGAGGGCGCCGGGCAGGCCGCAAACGACAAGGTAAGCGTGGTGGTTTAAGGCGTTTTAGACTCAAGTGTGACTGTCTAGGCCTCAGGAATATCCGCATTCTATATTGGAACTGCGCCAGCGTAAAACAACGGGGCCCTATTCTACAAAACCTGGTTTACAGGAATGACATTGTAGCGCTCCAGGAGACAAGACTGGGTGATCAGCTACTCCGAATTGCCGGCTTCAAATATTTCTACAACAGACGACATCTGGGAATGGCGATTCTCATCCGCGACAGTATGGTGGCGTCAGAGCTAGACATGTCCAGTTGGGACAGTGACGACATACAAATACAGTAGGTAAGAGTTTAATCCTGTCTACCATTCGTGTTGGTTAATATTTATGCCCGCAACGCGAGTATGGATTCCCATAAGTGACAGTGCTTAAGTGACTTATTAGGTCACGAGAGAAATGTTATTTTCTGTGGCGATTTCAACACACAGGGGGAGGAGCTCGAGACTGCACGTGAAAGCATTGACCTGATTTGTATCAACGGTGGCTGTGTCAACAGGACAGCAAGCCGTCCAAGTGACGATGACAATGCTATTGATCTGGGGCTGGTTTATGCTTCATTACTACAGTGTGTAGATGGGGTATCCTAAGGCACCACGGCAGCGACCACCACCTTTGCAGCATATTGGCGGAGAAAGGCAGAACCAGGCAGCACAAGTTAACGGTCAAGACTTTCCAGTATGATAGTACAGGGCAAAATGTGGTGAGTAAAAATAGACGTGACAAGCGCAGAAAGCTTCAGGGCAGGGGGAAAAACAGCTGGGAGCAGCCACCTTGGTGGAATTTCAAGATGGAGAAGAGTAGTGCTGTAAGGAGATGGCAAAATACCAAGAAGAACAGAGCTGGCCATCCTAGTCCCTGCGTGCACTTAGAAAGAGAGATGCACACAAAGGTAAGCTACTTTAAAAAACTGGCCAAAGTGGTTAAAAGCGAAAAATGGAAGAGGTATGTCAAAGAGTAAGCACAGACAAGTCATTGAAATTGTTCTGGCGACTACATAAAAGCATGAGTTGGGTAATCAAAAATAAAAGCATTTCTGACTTCCAAGGTGCTGACCCCATCTGGCAGAGGACTGACGAGGAAAAGGGCAAAGCCCTCTTTAAACGCTATCTAGAGCAGAGAACCCAGACAGACATGGGAGGCCGAAATCTGGCAAAGGAGGTCACCTCAGACAGGTGCAAGGCCCAGAACATTTCGGATGAAGACACAGTGACAGTGAAAGAAATCAAGGCTGTGCTTCGACGATCAAAAAACAGCGCTCCATTGCCAGATTGCATAAAATATGACGACATCAACAGGTGTACCGACAACGAGCTAGAGAAACTAGCAGACATGTACAACAAAAATATAGGGAGTGCTAGCATCAAGGAGGAGTGGTTACACAGCTATCTGATTCCCTTGCCGAAGCCTGACAAAGACCACACAAAAATGCAGCTGCTGGAGAAGTTAATTGCCAAAAAATATCAAGCCAGCTAGATAGGCAAGGTGTTTTCCCACCTACCCTGGGTGGGTACCGTCCAAAAGGAGAAACCTGGACCAATGCAGCAGTTTTTGTCCATGATGTCTATGAAGATTTCCACTCAGGCATTGAAACCTTTGCTGCAGCGATTGATCTTGAGGACGCGCACAACAGAGTATCATTGGATTTTTTAATGCTTCAGCTTCTTGAACTCAATATAAGTCCATCCCTCCTTAGTTGGATTGCTGCAGCCATCTTCCAACGGAAAGTAGTTTTTAGATGTGGCAGTTGGACTTCCAAACCAACAACAATATATCCTGGCCTACCACAGGAATCAGCGTTATCTCCGGTACTGTTCAACGCCTACACTGGGAGAATCACCAGCGAGCAGATCAATGGACCGGGGAGGACACTGTCATATGCCGACTATGTTTTAGTGTATCGTCAGGGGAAGGATAGGAATCAGGTTGCTGTGGAACTACAAACCTAACTCAATCGCATAAGTACTTGGTGTGTTGAAGCTGGGGCAATGGTCAATCCAACAGAGGCAACAGTGACATGGTTCTCGTGGAATAATCATATTGTCAACACTCAAACACCAACTGTTAATCTGTGTTCAGAGACGGTGGAAAGAACGCAGGCAATGAATTACCTGGGGTTACGTTTTGATCGAAGCCTTGCTTATAATGAGCACATAAACCAGGTGATAACAAAGGCCAAGCGGGGTTTGGCTGCAATGCGGGTGATGGCGGCAGCAAACTGTGAGCAGCGCCAACTATGTCTTCTGTACGAGGGGCTGGTCATGTCTGTTTTTGAGTATGCAATGGCAATCCTGACTCTCAGCCGCAAGCATATAGAAAGGATGGAAATGATACAGAATGAAGCTATGCGCATTATTCTTGGATGTACAAGAGATACAGCATGCAGGGCGATGTGCTCCCTTCTTGATTTTCCAACCATTGAAGACAGAATACAAATTTGCAGAGCACGCGCTACCTCAGAGTTAATGCAAAACCACAACATCCCTTCATAGTGAAATTATGAAGGTGAAGGGCAGCAGGTTAAAAAGAGGACGGTCGTGGAAGGGTCAAGCCGAAGACATTCTTCAACAGGTGTGTTCACTTGAGGACTTAGAACCTGGCGAGGAGTGTTTACAAGTGCCAACAGATTTCTGTACGTCCTTTTTAGTTTCCTTCCAACTAGACAGAAAATGCAGACAAGAAAATCTGGCTGCTGTGGAGGCGGAAGTACAAGCGTTGATTTTCGAGAATTCGCTAGACGGTGATGCTGTCATTTACACAGATGGGTCGGTCGTCTGACATGTGAGAAGCTCATGGGCCTTTACGGCTCAGGCCGGGGGGGGGGGGGGGGGGGGGGGGGGGGGGGAAGGATTGTGAAGGAGGACTCTGATGCTTTTGCTGAGACCACAAGTAGCCTGACTATGGAAGTCATGGCAATAAGTAAAGCACAGACATTCACTAGGGCATGTTTCCTTAGCGACTCAATGAGAATGCTCAAGAGAATAGAGTAGCCACTTTAGTAACCGATTACCGAATTTTAACGAAAATATATTTGCGGTTTTGTTCGGCAACTATTTCTTGAGTCTCCATTTTAAGGAGGTTTAGAGTACTCGTGATGTTAAATTCCCCGATTATGTAAAGATCGAGTTAAAACAGACACCGATTACTTGATAAAGATTTTACCACTCCTTTTTGCATTCTGCATTACTGGCAAAGCGCAAACCCTTGTTATACCGGAGAATCAGGCTGTCTATTCTAAGCGGTAAGTAAACCCGTAAATACCGTTTTATGAGACTTACTACATTGTTATACTATGCATGATTAAATTTAGCATCCATTTTTATGTCTAATTTGTAATTTTTGACCATAAGTTGACAATAAATGTCACACTGAAATTATGAAGATCGCATGCTGTAATGAAGTATTTATTAGTATTCCAATGGCGGGAGATGGCAGTTTTTCTTGTCATACTCCAGTTATGAATATTTAATATTGTTATGGAATATTAAGAGCGACTACAATGATAATGAATGCATGTTTACATTCAATACCCATTATTGTATGTATGTTTAATTTTTCATCATTCTACATGGACCATATCATTGTTACTTTTTAATCTTTCCAACGGGGCTTCGTTTGTCAAAATGCATCTATCTACGCTGGCTGACAAGACTCGCCTGCAGTTACGCGCAGTCTGACGTCACACATATGACGTGAAGATGGATATAGCTGTGTGCGTGCGTGTATATACATAAACCGCCAGAGTTATGTTCCCTTGAGTTAGACAGGCCGCTGTGTAATCTCCGTTGGCGAAAGTGTAAACCGATAGTTGTGTGAGTGTGTAGGTAGGGTCACAACTAGTGAAAGGTCAAAATCGTTTTTCTTCTATATGTCCCTTTATATCAAAAACTTACACACATTTGAGGATGATCTGTTTACATTAAGGGGCTGCGTGGTCTCGAGGTATGGTGTCCGCCTCGAGTGCTGGAGGTTCCGGGTTCAAGCCCCGGTGAGGACGGGGATTTTTTCACGTGGACTTCTAGTAATAAAATTTCCCCTGGTCTCTGGGTAGTGAGATCGGACGCCCGTGTGTATTGTTGCGCACGTAAACAATCCCTTGGCAGTTGGAAATCGAAAAAGAGTAGCCTAATGGCGCTGCCCGGGCAAAATTTCGAGTTAAAAATCTACGCTAAGTATTTCAGGATCCTCGCCGGTGCTACAGAGTTCGTGCACTGAGCTGAGTTTTCCAAACTCAGGTGTGAGTTAGGAGGAGAACGGAGCACTTATGGATTACACCCGTGTGCCGTGATGTTGATCCATCGATTAAACTAAACTAAACTTACACACAAAAATTAATATCTTGGCTTACAATTGACCTACAAACTTGAATAAGGTACCGTTGGATTTGTTTTTTCAAGAGCTGTCCAACTATGCAGGTTATATAATTAAAAAGCAATTTAGAAAAAGTTACTAAAGTGGCTATGATAGAGATGGGGTGGATCCGAAGAGAATGGTTGCTGTCTCTGGAGCGGTCTCGACTGACAAAGATTAGTTTCATCTTCGTGCCAGGGCATACGGAAGTACAAGGAAATGAGCGGGATGACAAGCTCGCAGGCAAGACTACTGTGGAGGTCGGACACGTCATGGACCAGGCTGACATTCTGAATGCTCTACGAGAAGTAAGACTTTCGAGAACCAAGTGATGACTGTGAATCTACAACCATGGCTAGACTGCGAGAACAGCAAATTGAAAGAGGGGTGACCAACTTGTTCACCAACATTATCCACGCTTCACATCCATACACAAGTAAGTAAGACAAGCAGCCTCCGTTCCTTCTGAGTAGCCACTATAGTTTTCAGTGCTGTTTGGACACATTTTCATTTAACAATAATCTGCCTATATGCTATTAAATAGCAGGTTACGGTCAAATATCACTTCTAGATATTTTAATTTACCACTTCTTTCAATTTCCTAACTATTTACAGATATTGTAAGCAGGACTACTTTCCCAAAGACGTTAATTAATGAGAACCACAATACACTGGCCTTCAAGGGTGCATCAATGAAGTGTATGTTCACGCCACTCAGCGATCTTCCACTATGTCGCTTGTGTATCTCAGATCATGTATGTTCGAACCTATCTTATACAGCAAATCATCCTTTGTATATGTGAACATCGAGGTTCGTCCTGGCCCAGCTGATTGTATTCTGGCCAGTTTTGCTGCATAGACATTGAACAAAACCGCCGTTAACGGAGAGTTATATTGACGGCCAGATATGTGATGGTAGCGATATCACTTTCCCCAAATGAAATGTCACTATTATTTTTTTTCCAAACCAGTCGCTATTCAGTCGAGAGTTACTAGCATAGCCCATGAAGCATTGCATAAGATGTGCGGATTAGAAGCATTATAGATATCTATTACCCCAGCGACTGTTTCTTGTTTGCTTTTAAATCCCGGATTTACGTTGTATGAACATGCTCCAGTTACTTTATCTCCCATTCGTGTACTCTCTAGGTACGACATGCCTTTCTGAGCCATTATTAATGCAGCAATGTTTCATATACGTTCTGCAAGGTGGTAACTCTGGAACTGTTGTGTAGGATCCCTATCATGTTTTCCATGGTCGTGGTTCTATTTCCAGTAGTGCCAGGATTATGTATGACTATATGGTATGGCTGTTGACACAAAAAGACCTGGTATAATGGGTACAGGATAAATGCCAGGTTTTTCAAGAAATTGTCAGATGTTGAAGAGGCTGCGAGGAAAGGTACTGGTAGCCTCATTATGCTGTAACGTTTAGAATATGTGACGGTCTAACAATGCATACCCCAACGGCAGCATGCACTACAGGGACTATTTTTACCTTACGGTAAAACGCACGAATAATAAGATATACATCTGAAGAACATTATGACAACGAGCTATTAAAATTATTGAAGATCTACGGGTGTGCTTTATTGTCTACATTAAAGTAATTGAGAGGTGAAACAAGATTAAATTATCAGAATATTCGAAAAATAAAAAATAAAAAATAAAAATCAATGGCAAAGACTGCTTGTAATTAAACAAAATTACTGACAGAAAAAAATAAACAGCCAAAAGAACTTAAAACTGAAGACAACTCTAAAGAACTCTAAAGACCTAACCGACATTGGCAAATGTGTTTTGCTTGAAATATCTTGTAAATGCAGACTAGGCTTGGTGTTTTCTTCATTTCTTTTCCAACATCTATATGCTGTTATCAGTGTATCCAGCTAGTTGACTGTGTCGAGTTGCTTCAGAGTTGCTACATTCAACGTGACATTGCATCCTGGAAAACTGATTTTGTTTGTGTATTCCAATTATATTCTGTATTTCACTTGCTGAAGTGTTTATATCGGTGTTTGTAAGGTCTCGCTAAACTGTGCATGTAGAACACATTTGAAAGATTAAGTACATGATGTCATCAAAGCTTGTGCTAAAGAATTCATTAAATTAGTTGCAATAGTTGCTGCTATGGTCTAACGCTGTTTTGGGGGAGCTGGAAAGTACCAATGAAGTATTCATTGTAACATGTGTTGAAAATGTCCACCACGGGCTTCAAGACATGATTATACATGTCCCTTTACATTGTCAAATATCGTCTGCTACGTATCTGTTGTTTATCAGGAAATCTTACTATATATCGTTGAACAATCATCCGTGTGTATCAGCCGTCATTTCGAAACACTTGTACAAGCAATAAAATTATTTCTTCCGTTGATAACACGTTAGAAGTTATAGAGGAGCTGAGTGCCACAGCGACAACTTCCTCGTTGGAGCATAATTTAAAATAAAACTTAAGAGAGCTTTATATACTAAGTTACAAAGATTACACCCAACATATAACAGAGAAAAACTACAAGAAATTACAGTCAAAGAGAAATTCACAGATGAAATAAAATGTAAACTTGCCTGCCATCACAAAGAACTGTGTGACTTACTTACTGACTCGCCCTCGTAACTATTTCTACCCAGCTATGCATCGCTTTACGGGACAAACATTTGTTAGCATAAAAACTGGCAAACCACCTTGGCGAGACATTTCGCGAATGATGCCGAAGTTGAATGTGAAGTGAAAACGTGGTTTAGAAAACAGAGCACGCAGTTCTATGCAGCCGGTTTGGGAGGAGTGATAAACCGATGGGATAAGTGTATAAATGTTGGTGGAAATTATGTTGAGAAATAAAGGGACAATGTATATATAAAAATAAACTGGTTTCAAGTTGTTATCATATTTAGTTATTTTTCTACAGCCATTTGTGACTTACTTATTAACTTACTCTCTTATTAGCCACTTGGTCTACCAGATACATCTTCTAGGTGTGTAATTATTTGTAATTTATGTGGCTCAAGAAATTAGTATAGATAGTGAGATCTACTACATGTGCGGTCTTTCCCAGTTCATGCATAGTTCTGTCTGTCTGTCTGTCTGTCTGTCTGTCTGTCTGTCTGTCTGTCTGCCAGCCTGTCTGTTGCGTGACTATACGCATATCTCTCTTATGCTTGTGTCCTCCGTCATCTCTTGACTCCACAAGGTGGCGTGAACTGTCTTCCAGTCCCCGAGGCTAGGCTATTTGAGGCTCAGAGTCCGACACTGGGCCTGACTGGTGGTGTCCCCGGGAGAAGCACCACAGCACGAACTAATGAACAGCTTCTCTATTCAATGGATTGAAACAAGAGATGCAGCATACCATTGTTCGCGGTCCGCCCTCTGGCCCAGAATCGACAACTTCAGCAGTTCTTCAATGGTATAGTAGGTTCACCCTGTCCCATCAGGCTGGAAGAAGCAAATCTCTTCTGAATCGCATCGTTGGTTGTGAGATATTTTGAGGCTTATACTTCCCATGATGCGACCCTTTAGGACTGTTCCCTCATAATGCGATCTACTTGACGATGAAAGATAATGCTACTGACTAGGAAAGAAGTTCTACATTTGTGCGGCAACAACAGACTCCAGTGGCAGGTTATGATTACAAGGAATGCATGGACATTAATGTGAATAATCGGTTCTGTGGCGAAGGGGTTACCAACGCAGTTCGCAATCCCGCATACCGCGTTCTAATCACAGCTGCGTGCGATTTGGAATCAGGCCGCCGTGCGCTGGTTTTCATACTTTGGTATGAGTGGTGATCATTCAGAAAGAAATGGCAAACTACTGACCATAAATTTGTCAAGAAATCACAATCAGCCAAGAAATGTTGGGGTTGACTGCGACGTCATGTAAAGGGATACGCAACTAAAATATTAATAATTGACAGGAAACAATGAATTTAACTTTGAGATGATTACTGGGCTATGCCGACTTACTTGAAATGTTCCGTTCCATGGATCTGTCATGTCCACGAGAGCCATGTCTGAATCTCTGTGGCCATCATTGCTGATGTGATATGGTCCTGCAATTCCTGGAATCAACATTACATAGAAGTGATGCAAATTGAATACATGTCTTCGATCATTACAGCATGCTTTAAACAGCTATATCTCAACTATTCTTTACTAGCAAATAAACACAACAGAACGCTGCTATCTAACATATAATATTGCCTTTGAGCAAGGGTTGCTTACCATCGTAAGTTCTGTTGCTCATTCTTTTGACAATCTCTTTACCGTCCTTAATGGTTCCGCCTTCATTGATTGTCTCGTTGACAGCTGTGAGATACATCATGAAAGCGTTGTAGTAGCCTGCTAGAATTGCCTGCTGCATGTCAGTGGTGTTTTCTTTCACCTCGTCTTCCTAGTCAACAAGTACAGTAACATGCATCATTAGCAACAACAATTTCCTTTCAATCAATTCATCTATATTTATTTTACAGTTATTACAAACTGTTGACATTTTGTCATTAAAGCAACAACAATGCAGGCTAATTGAAACGTGAAATGCAGACGGCAGGCAGAGATGATTACCTCGTCCCTGGCTGCTGGCTCCACATACTGGGAAATGTTCCGTCCAAACATGTGCTCGTTCAGTCGCTGCACAAGAATTTCATAGTCGGACAAGGGCGGAGTCATGACACTTATAAACAACACAGACCGAAATGCTTGTCTCGCTTTCTGCAATTTGAAATAGAAACTCGTTCAGTCTAAGAACAATGCTAATTTATTTTTATTTATATAAACCTAACGCATGCCATGCTGACATTAGCATAGATACTTAAACTAGTTAATTCTATTATCAGAACATGACACGTAATGTAGTGGTTTCTATCATCAGAACACGACACTTAATCTAATTGTTTCTAACATCAGAACACGACACTTAACATTGTTGTTCCTGTCATAAAAATATGACACTTAAGTTAGTTATTCCTGCTTAACCTAGTTGTTTCTATTATTTGAACATGACACTTAGCCTAGTTGTTCATGACATTAGAATATCCTGTTCTTCTTCCGCATTCGTCTGAAATATTGTTTTAGACATAATTCCGTTGTGTCTGTTTACGCAGATCTGCGATATTTGCACCTTTCGGCAGACACATCCGACTTCTTCAGGCATTTGTTGACCGGGTTAACTCTCCGGGTACATTAGAATATGATACTTAACATATAACATATTTGTTCTTTTCATTAGAATACGACATTTAACCTATGTGTTCTTCTCCTTAGAATAATACACTTAACTGAGTTGTTCTGCTTAACTGTGTTGTTCCTGTCATCAGAACATGACACTTAAACTAGTTGTTCCTGTCATTAGAATATGACACTTAACCTACTTGTTCCAGTCATTAGAATATATTTAATCTAGTTGTTCCTGTCAATAGAACATGATGCTTAACCTAGTTGTTCTTGTCATTAGAATCTGATACCTAACTTAGTTGTTCCTGTAGGACCCAAATTGATGGAAAAGATCTTAGACTTGTTAAAAAACATATATTGGAAACAACAAGCTGCCATAAGAATTGATAATGAAGTAAGCCAATACCAGCCTATTAAGAGAGGTGTGAGACAGGGATATGTAATGTCTCCTGATCTGTTTTCCCTGAACAGTGAAAGTATTTTCAGAAATATTGAAGGTATGGAAGGAATCAACATTGGGGACGATGCATCAATAACATTAGATATGCAGATGATACAGTCTTGATTGCAGAGAATGAACAGGGCCTGCAAAATTTAGTAGATGCGGTTGTTACACACAGTGAACAACTAGGGTTAGAATTAAATTGTAAAAAGACAGATTATGGTCGTCACTAGGAAGAACGAAATACCACAATGTAATATACAAGTAAATGGGAATATTCTTCAACAAGTGAATAGGTACAATTATCTCGGAACAGTAATAACATCTGATGGGAGATGCCTTGAAGAGATTAGAACAAGAATCGCCATGGCAAAAGTAGCCTTTAGCAAGATGAATAACATTCTGACCAATAAAAAGATGTCAATTGAAACGAGAAAAAGAGTGTTGAGATGCTACATAGAACCTGTACTTGTATATGGATGTGAAGCGTGGACAACGAGCAGTCAGGTTGAAAAACATCTGATGGTTGTAGAGATGTGGTTTCTGAGGAAAATGCAAAGAATACCATAGACATCCAGAAGGACCAATGAACAAGTCCTTCAAGAAACAAATAAAGATCGTAAACTGATTAGAGACATTAGACGTAGACAGTCACAATTTTTTGGACATGTTATGAGAAGAAATGATTTGGAGAACTTGGTGACAACTGGTAAGATCGAGGGCAACAGGCCAAGGGGAAGACCTAGAAGCAAGTACCTGGATGGCTTGGCCTTGTGGCATGGTTGAGACAGAAACACGGAGCTGATCCACGACTCTGGTGATCGAGTGAGATGGCAGAACATGACCGTCCACGCTTACCGGCATGGCACATGATGGATGCATGGTAGGACCTAAGCTTCCACATGACTTTGATGTTAGCAAGACTATCAAGTATATGGGTCTAGTCCTAGCTGGAGATACCACATCATTACTAAATGCTATCCTAGCTGGAGATATCACATCATTACTAAATGCTATCCTAGCTGGAGATATCACATCATTACTAAATGCTATCTTAGTTGGAGATATCACATCGTCACTAAATGCTATCCTAGCTGGAGATATCACATCATTACTAAATGCTATCCTAGCTGGAGATACCACATCATTACTAAATGCTATCCTAGCTGGAGATATCACATCATCACTAAATGCTATCCTAGCTGGAGATATCACATCATCACTAAATGCTATCCTAGCTGGAGATATCACATCATCACTAAATGCTATCCTAGCTGAGATACCACATCATTACTAAATGATATCCTAGCTGGAGATATCACATCATTACTAAATTATATCTTAGCTGGAGATATCACATCATCACTAAATGCTATCCTAGCTGGAGATATCACATCATTACTAAATGCTATCCTAGCTGGATATATCACATCATCACTAAATGATATCTTAGTTGGAGATATCACATCATCACTAAATGCTATCCTAGCTGGAGATATCACATCGTCACTAAATGCTATCTTAGCTGGAGATATCACATCATCACTAAATGATATCCTAGCTGGAGATATCACATCATCACTTAATGCTATCCTAGCTGGAGATATCACATCATCACTAAATACTATCCTAGCTGGAGATATCACATCGTCACTAAATGCTATCTTAGCTGGAGATATCACATCATCACTCAATGCTATCCTAGCTGGAGATATCACATCATCACTCAATGCTATCCTAGCTGGAGATATCACATCATTACTAAATGCTATCTTAGCTGGAGATATCACATCATCACTCAATGCTATCCTAGCTGGAGATATCACATCATCACTAAATGCTATCCTAGCTGGAGATATCACATCATCACTAAATGCTATCCTAGCTGGAGATATCACATCATCACTAAATACTATCCTAGCTGGAGATATCACATCATCACTAAATGCTATCCTAGCTGGAGATACCACATCATTACTAAATGCTATCCTAGCTGGAGATATCACATCATCACTAAATGCTATCCTAGCTGGAGATATCACATCATCACTAAATGCTATCCTAGCTGGAGATATCACATCATCACTAAATGTTATCCTAGCTGAGATACCACATCATTACTAAATGATATCCTAGCTGGAGATATCACATCATTACTAAATTATATCCTAGCTGGAGATATCACATCCTCACTAAATGCTATCCTAGCTGGAGATATCACATCATTACTAAATGCTATCCTAGCTGGAGATATCACATCATCACTAAATGATATCTTAGTTGGAGATATCACATTATCACTAAATGCTATCCTAGCTGGAGATATCACATCACCACTAAATGCTATCTTAGTTGGAGATATCACATCATCACTAAATGATATCTTAGTTGGAGATATCACATCATCACTAAATGCTATCCTAGCTGGAGATATCACATCATCACTAAATACTATCCTAGCTGGAGATATCACATCATCACTAAATGCTATCCTAGCTGGAGATACCACATCATTACTAAATGCTATCCTAGCTGGAGATATCACATCATCACTAAATGCTATCCTAGCTGGAGATATCACATCATCACTAAATGCTATCCTAGCTGGAGATATCACATCATCACTAAATGTTATCCTAGCTGAGATACCACATCATTACTAAATGATATCCTAGCTGGAGATATCACATCATTACTAAATTATATCCTAGCTGGAGATATCACATCCTCACTAAATGCTATCCTAGCTGGAGATATCACATCATTACTAAATGCTATCCTAGCTGGAGATATCACATCATCACTAAATGATATCTTAGTTGGAGATATCACATTATCACTAAATGCTATCCTAGCTGGAGATATCACATCACCACTAAATGCTATCTTAGTTGGAGATATCACATCATCACTAAATGATATCTTAGTTGGAGATATCACATCATCACTCAATGCTATCCTAGCTGGAGATATCACATCATCACTAAATGATATCTTAGTTGGAGATATCACATCACCACTAAATGCTATCCTAGCTGAAGATATCACATCACCACTAAATGCTATCCTAGCTGGAGATATCACATCATCACTAAATGATATCTTAGTTGGAGATATCACATCATCACTCAATGCTATCCTAGCTGGAGATATCACATCACCATTAAATGCTATCTTAGTTGGAGATATCACATCATCACTAAATGCTATCCTAGCTGGAGATATCACATCTTCACTAAATGCTATCTTAGCTGGAGATATCACATCATCACTCAATGCTATCCTAGCTGGAGATATCACATCGTCACTAAATGCTATCTTAGTTGGAGATATCACATCATCACTAAATGCTATCCTAGCTGGAGATATGACATCGTCACTAAATGCTATCTTAGTTGGAGATATCACATCATCACTAAATGCTATCCTAGCTGGAGATATCACATCATCACTAAATGCTATCTTAGCTGGAGATATCACATCATCACTAAATGCTATCTTAGCTGGAGATATCACATCATCACTAAATGCTATCTTAGCTGGAGATATCACATCATCACTAAATGCTATCCTAGCTGGAGATATCACATCGTCACTAAATGCTATCTTAGTTGGAGATATCACATCATCACTAAATCATCACTAAATGCTATCCTAGCTGGAGATATCACATCATCACTAAATGCTATCTTAGTTGGAGATATCACATCATCACTAAATGCTATCCTAGCTGGAGATATCACATCATCACTAAATGCTATCCTAGCTGGAGATATCACATCATCACTAAATGCTATCCTAGCTGGAGATATCACATCATCACTAAATGATATCCTAGCTGGAGATATCACATCGTCACTAAATGCTATCTTAGTTGGAGATATCACATCATCACTAAATGCTATCCTAGCTGGAGATATCACATCATCACTAAATGCTATCTTAGCTGGAGATATCACATCATTACTAAATGCTATCTTAGCTGGAGATATCACATCATCACTCAATGCTATCCTAGCTGGAGATATCACATCGTCACTAAATGCTATCCTAGCTGGAGATATCACATCATCACTAAATGCTATCTTAGCTGGAGATATCACATCACTAAATGCTATCCTAGCTGGAGATATCACATCATCACTAAATGCTATCCTAGTTGGAGATATCACATCATCACTAAATGCTATCCTAGCTGGAGATATCACATCGTCACTCAATGCTATCTTAGTTGGAGATATCACATCATCACTAAATGCTATCCTAACTGGAGATATCACATCATCACTAAATGATATCTAAGTGTCAGAATTAGAGCCCCCTAACGCTGGGTAGCCTTGCTCCGTGGCGAAGATGTTGCGGACACGGTTCCTAATCCCGTAAGCCCGCGTTCGAAACACAGCTGCGGACGATTTTGCAGCACACCGCGTTGCGTTTGTTTCGCGTTAGTATCGGTGCCGGTCGTTCAGAAAGCAACGGCAAACTACTGAATGTAAACTTGCCAAGACAGCAGCAGAAATGCTGGTATTGACTGCGATGTCCTGTAAACAGGATATGCAAACAAGCAAACAAAATACTGGGTAGACATCCAGTTTATAAACACTAAATGAACTAAATTCTTTGGACTCAAGTCACCGTCCTTCAGACTTGGCTGTAGATCTCGACGTCACCAGTAACCGTCAAGACTCTGTTAGGAGCTGATATACAAGAAGTCTGCACAAGCCTAACTCGGTGATGTACTCTATGTTATATCTATTTTTTTTTTCTGTGTCTTGTCCCTACTTGTGTATTGTCCCGGTGATGTGTAAAATGACTAATTAATAGCTTAATGTTCCTTACTCCAAGTTTAACTGAAACTTCGCCATCATCCAAAGCGTATTCCTTAATCTTGCTTCATTAGTTAATGGTAGAACCAAATGAAAATAATTAATATATTTGGAATAATAAAGATGTTTTAATATTACACTGTACTCCTTATTTTTAACTAAAACATTGTTTAAGGGTGAGAGTTTGTTGCTGTACAATATCGTCTGCAAATTGTTAGGATAGGATAGTTTATATCACTGAGGAAGCGGGCTGGTTAATTAGGACAGCCTGTACTGCACATTCTAGGTCTCAGTGTGTACCTTATATCTCAGGTCTCAGTGTGTACCTTAAAGCTCTGTCGACCATTCTATATTGATTAAGGGACCAAAACACCCTACTGATATTTACAACAGGCTAATTTCATAGACTGGCCATCTACTGTGTCTCAGACTGCCGGTTTAGAGAGAGTCGGACCACATTTCACCTGCCAGCCTTCGTTAATCAGTTGTCATTGCGTGAACCTGCCACAACCCCTTTGGTAATTCCTCTCTTATCCTCTCAATTTCTCATATTTTCATTGTCGATGTCTTACTTTATCGAAAACGTGTGTAGTCTAGCAAACAAAGATGATGGTTTTTTTTTCACTTTAATCGAATGCTCCATTCATGTTCTCAGCAAATACACATCATTTGCTTACCCTTCCCTTCTACAAACCCACATTGTTCTTTGCCTATTTGGAGTTGTATTTTCTTTCTAACTCTTTGCATGATGATAATTAGCAAGATCTTCGTGATGTGGTACATTATGCTAATTGTTCGACGTTGATCATATTCTAAGGCTCCTGATTTATTCGAGACTGCAATAAATATAGAATTACATGCTTGCTTGCTTGTGTTCGTTGGCTTGAGCTCCAACGCGAAGTCCTGTATGTCGGATGAAGGCATCCTGTTGTCCAACATCAGTGTGATGTCATACAGGACCTGAGTTTTGCGTGAGTATCCGTTGTCCCATGTCTGGCTTATTGGTGTGCAGACCGGTGGTTCCTCGCCGTACAGGCAGACACTCTCCGACTTCGGAGGAATCGGCGATCCTATTGACTTCAGCCAGGACCCCGAAGGGACCTGTTGCCCAGGACGCTCGACGTGGACGCGTCAATAGGTCTTGGCCAGTATATAACCCGGCCCTGGTGCCTTGTAAACACCTCTGCGTCCCATAGAATTACATAATTCAGGAGGTATATCTCCAGTATCATACGCTGTGTTCAGCAGTCTGGTCACCTGGTCTATTCCATATTCTTCTAAGGCATTTATCTTTTTGTTGTGATGTCTGGATTCGAAGTATTGCTAGTTTGCATATGGGTCAAGAGAATTCTGAACTTCCATCTTCAAAAACTTGCGGACTTTCATTATTATATGGAATATCGTACTGTTTCTCTCTTGAATGGTTATAGGCGTGTTTCACATAATCTGATCATGATTTTAAAATCTTATTTTTTCGTTCGATTAAAATTTGCCTATAACTGCAATGTTGTCTCTTGACTGGATTTAACTGTATTTTTAGTTCACTCAATGGACCATAGTGTTTGTCTTCCACTGTTGTTTCTCCTGGCCAGAAGGTTTGCCAAGATATGTTGAATTTTGGGCAGTCTTGGAGTAGTGATCTGCTGTGTGCGGTGCAAATCCACATGTTTAACATCTCAGTTGTTTCTATTATGATGCTGCCTTCTTTTGTATTCAAACAACCCGTTGATGTGTGTGTGTGTGTTCTTTTCTTAGTGTTGTCATTAATTCTTGTGTGCATTAATTGGTATTCCGGGGTTTATGTTAGTTTTCAATTTCCCTGCAATGTTCCTTAATCCATGTGTGTGTGTGTGTGCGTGCGTGCGTGCGTGCGTGCGTGCGTGCGCGCGCGCGCGTGCGCCTGCCTGCCTCTAAACATAATTTCCTAAGTTTGCTGTAAATCTCTTCGTATTTTTCCTGACTATTGTCATTAGTTTTAAGACATCTTCTGTCATCTATTTCTTACGTCCTATTATCTTAATTATGGGATAGTTGTTTCTGCAGCTTCGTGTTACCGTATGAACTAGAGGCTTTTTATTTCTTCGCGTTCCATGTATAAACAAAGACAATGGACATCGTAAGCACATATTGTGGCAGTTTTGTAGAAAACAGATACAATGGACACCGTTCAAACATATTGCGACAGTATTATTGAGGACAATCAGGCACGGTGGACATCCTGCAAACATAGTGCGAGATCATTCAGGAACACAGACACAATGTACATATATTGTGGCAGCATTCTGGAGAACCAACACACACATAAACGCATATATATATATACGCACACACATACACGCACACACATACACCGCACACATGCGCCCACATATAAATAAATTACCGACAATACGTGAACACATTCTGTGTTGTCCTGCAGAAAGACACATGAAGCCACAGACATACTGTTAAAGCAATTCCTGTTTACCACATCAGTAGAGTCGTTCCTGCGCCACACTGAGCTAGAGATATTAGCCAGACCTTGGAACTCTGGAACAATGTACACATGGCTGCCCTGTGTCATGTCTAATTTTGCAGCTCGCAGCATAACTCTGCGAACAGTCTCCAGATCCATAATGAGAATGAACACTGAAATGAAGTTGACACCAAATATTTGTTGAACATTCGTCTATTTGCACAACAAATACACTGATATATTTTTATATGGACGCATTTGTGCAAAGAAGAAATTTAGTAGACGCGGGCGTATTTGTGCAATGAAGACGTTGAGATAATATAGTTTTTATTGAAATGGACTTGCGTAGAAAACAAAATAATTGAGATATTGTACAATGTATTGTATAAACCTATACTGGTGTGTGCATGTAAAACATGGTCAATAGGCAGACATGTTGAAAAATATCTGATGTTGATGGAAATGGGGTTGATGTAGAGAATGCCAAGAATACAATGGACAGGCATAAAAACAAATTAGCAAGTCCAAAAGCAAAGAAAAAAAAATGAAAATGGTAAACTGAATAGAGAAGTTCGACGCGTAGTTGACACAGCGTATAGTGGACGGATACAAGCTATTTGAGATTGTGTGGATAAATAATATAAGTAAATATTTATTGATTTAATGTTCCTGGAGCTTTATGTAAATAGGCGTATAACAGATAAGTATATATAAACATTATAAATCAAGCATGATGACATGAAGTGTGGATATAACAAATTAAAACATGTGTTTCTGCTGAAGGTGAAATCAACTCCATCCATCCATCATGTGCCATGCCGGAAAGCGTGGGCGGTCATGACTCGCCATTTCACTGGATCACCAGAAATCAACTAGCCAGTGTGATAAGTGCTTTTGTAGTTTCCCCTAGGTAAATATCCCAAACTAGCAGAAATGTAGGATGTGAGACATAAAATATATAATGTCATTAATTATTAAATGTACTAAAAACACAAATCATGCCAGACCACGTGGTGTCATACTAACAATGCTGGCACAAGATTAAATGTTTGGTAATTGATCCCTGAGAAGAATGAGTACTCCTAAGTAATAGTGAGTGAGGAAAATCATTATATACGTACTATTTATAATATGTATGCAACAGGGGGTATTTAAATGATTATTCTGTGCAATAACGTGTTAATATAGGAGAAGAAGAACAATGTAGGTTTGTAGAAGGCTTTGTAGAAGGTTTGTACAGTAATGCTGTGTGTATACTGAGAACAGTAATTGAACGTTCTATAGAAGTAATCAAAGATCTACACTTTTTCTTTATTGACTACACAAAGGCTTTCGATAAAATGAGACATGTCGACATGATAAGGATGCTTGAAGATCTACACATTAATGGAAAAGACCTTTAACTTGTATAAAACATATATTGGAAACAACAAGCAGCCATAAGAATTGATAATGAAGTATGTCAATATCAGCCTATTAAGAGAGGTGTGAGACAGGGGTGTGTAATGTCATTAGATCTTTTTGCCTGTACAGTGAAAATATCTTCAGAAATGTAGAAGATATGGAAGGAATCAACATTGGGGGAGGATACATCAATAACATTAGATATGCAGATGATACAGTCTTGAATGTAGACAATGAACAGGACCTGCAACATTTAGTAGATGCGGTTGTTGCACACAGTGAACAACTAGGGTTAGAATTAAATTGTAAGAAGACACAGATTATGGTCGTCACTGGGAAGAAGGAAATACCACAATGTAATATACAAGTAAATTGGCATATTCTTAAACAAGTGAATCGGTACAGTTATCTAGGAACAGTCATAACATCAGATGGGAGATGCTTTGAAGAGATTAGAACAAGAATTACCATTGCGAAGGTAGCCTTTTGCAAGATGAAAACATATTGACCAATAACAATATATCAATTGAAACGAGAAAAAGAGTGTTGAAGTGCTACATAGAACCTATACTTTTGTTTCGATCTGAAGCATGGACAATGGGCAGACAAGCTGAAAAACATATGATGGCTGTGAAAATATGGTTTCTGGGGAAAATGCAAAGAATACCATGGACAGACAGAAAAACCATTGAACAAGTCCTTCAAGAAACAAATGAAGATTGTAAAATGATTAATGAAGACATCTCTATATGAAGTAAGAGAGTTTTGGAGGCGCAGATGTAGATGTGGGTCACCATCTGCTGATAAGTTAGATTAAGCTGAAACTCAAGAGGTATATAAAATCTTACAAACACCGAAATTAATACAGTGTAGGATGTCTCTTAAATCAAGAAACTACAGAATAATTTATTGTCACAGTCTGTAATAGTATGACGTCATGTGACATTTGGTAGTCGGTGTCAGTACGCAAGACTGATGAAAACATGTTTTTTCTCCCGATGGCTTTGAACTCAAGCGTGGCCCATACACACTACTTTTAGTAGCACTTTATTGAATTTCGCGTGTGGATTAGCTTTCCCTATTATCAGTTTCCCTCGCCATCAAGCGAACCCACTCCGACTTCAGAAGTACTTGTAATTTACGTCCCCAGAAGATGAAAGCATTTGAAAAGTATCATGTATAGAACTCCTTTGATAAGGGAAACGAATACATAGAGCGCGGATAACGCCGGAAACCCTTTAAGAAAATGAGGAATGAAGCCCTAAGAAATCAAATTTTAATAACATCAAAACCAGAGCTAAGAAAGCCAGTGCTTCGGAAAAATTCACAGAAGCTAATTTAAAAAACAAAATAAAACAAACTGATGCCGCCGAAAAAAAAAAGATATTTTAAATGATCTAGCAAGAGAGACCAAAGAATCAGCATAAAAAGGATGCCTGAGAGATCTTTACAGCTCGGCTCTTATAATATTTCATTTCTTCTACCACCTGTTTTAAGAAGACACAGATTATGGTCGTCACTGGGAAGAAGGAAATACCACAATGTGATGTACGAGTAGATGGGCATATTCTTAAACAAGTGAATCGATACTGTTATCTCGGCACAGTCATAACATCTGATGGGAGATGCCTTGAAGAGATTAGAACAAGAATTGCCATTGTGAATGTAGCCTTTTGCAAGATGAAAAACATACAGACCCAAAAAAAGATATCAATTGAAACGAGAAAAAGAATGTTGAGGTGCTACATAGAACCTGTGCTTTTGTTTGAATGTGAAGCGTGGACAATAAGCAGTCAAGCTGAAAAACAGCTGATGGCTGTGGAAATGTGGTTTCTGAGGAAAATGCAAAGAATACCATGGACGGACAGAAAAACCAATGAGCAAGTCCTTCAAGAGACAAATGAAGATCGTAAACTGATTAGAGTCATTAGACGTAGACAGTCACAATTTTTTGAGAAGAAATGACTTGGAGAATTTGGTGACAACTGGCAAGATCGAAGGGAAGAGACCGAGAAGTAAATGCTTGGATGGATTGGCCACATGGCATGGTCGAGACAGGAACACGGAGCTGATCCACGACTCTGGTGATCGAGTGAGATGGCAGAACATGACCACCCACGCTTACCGGCATGGCACATGATGGATGGATGGATGGATGAATAAATGTTTTTAACATTCTAGTTGCCAATCCCGGAGATGTTCATAGTTGAAAGGAAGTCAGTAAGCGCTCTGGACTCTTTTCAGCTTTCTCTGCAACGCGTCACATCCCTTCTAGAAGAGCATCCTTTCCCCTTGGTTGACGGAGTAATTCTTTTTTCTTATGTGACTTACGCATGATAGATTGGATTGTTTGACTGAATTTGTATATGCCTGTTCTGATCACAACTCTACTTAGTCGCCTCTTCTGGCATGACGGAAAGGATGCAGTGTTACTATTCTTGGCTTCCCTATGGGCCCAGGTAACACAAGAACGAAGACTATTACCAATAACCTATAAACATTCACTTCTTGGTGCTAGACAGAATCGTCGTCACCCTGTAGCAGGTCTTTTGCAGAACATCACCCCCGCAGAAAAGGTCCTCGATCCTTGCCAGTTTTTCCACCCGGTGTTAACACCCTCATGCCCACGGTGTCTGCAGTGTTCTGTCTTCATCTACTGGCTGTACAACTCCTGCCTTTTCTTCCACCAGGAACCACGCCTTACATCACTAATCTGTCCAAGTCACTGTGACTTATATATAAATCCCTGGAAGCCTTGGAGATGTGGTTTTATAGAAGAATGATGAAAATTGGTCGGACAGCCAACAAGAGCAATCATGGTGTTTTAAAGGAAGCTGAGTCGCAAAGACAACTTATCACAAACATCAGAAAGAGGTAGTCATCGTTTTTTGGCCATGTTATAAGAAGACAAAAACTGGAACATGTTGTGACAAGCTGGAAAGATTTGCGGAAAGAGAGATAGAGGAAGACAGCGTAAAATGATTATTGACAGTCTTGTATCATAGCACGGAAGGGAGTCAACACATCCTTGACGTTGGAGATCGTAATTTGTAAAAAAAAAACAAAAAAAAACACACACAGAGAGAGAGAGAGAGAGAGAGAGAGAGAGAGAGAGAGAGAGACAGAGAGAGAGAGAGAGAGACAGAGAGAGAGAGAGAGAGAAACCTAACATTCTTGAGTGAAATGAAACGTCCTAGTGGAATGGAAAGAAAAGGATGGATGGCGTGATTCCTGGAAGAAGCGGCATTGGTGGACCAGCAAGAAGATGGATGCGGGACATTGCAAACACTTTGGACTCTGGGCATGAGGGTAGATGAGGCGAGTGAGCTGACCAGAGATCTAGACAACTGGTCGGTGCGCATTAATGAGAGTGACGTTTTGCACATGGCCTGCTGCATGAGGTTGTTGTTTATTTGACTAGAGAACACTAGACGAAAGTGTGTAGGTATATAAACATATGGTCATATGATGTGTTGCGTCGTGGTGTGGCTGTGCTTGCCAGTTGATGAAGAAAGTAAAGTTGTAACACAGAACTAGGAAAGTCAATGATTTCAGGTAAGAACATTGATAGACTGACCTACGGATGTCTTGCTGGCTTCTAGCAGCTTCTTGTCATAATCCTTGTCTGTGAATGTTGACGCCGATATCGGGACGTAATTCCAGCTCTTGTCTGGTGTCACCAGGGAACTTGAGGTGAATGGAAACATTAAACAGCACAATTACTTCACTGTACACTGTGGCTTCATGAATGGGCCATCGTCATCATATGTGTTTGTCTGTCTCTTGCTAATGCTCATCGCGCTATGTGAGTGGTCGCATGTCGTTTGCAGGTCGTTGTGATCAACCCTAGATTTATTTAATCGACTTGGGCGAAATGATAAGTGCGCTCTAGTACTACTCGTACTTAACGTAAAATTGTCTAGAATATTAACCTCTGTTGGAAATCTATACAAATGGTACTACAATTTAACCGGGAAAATTAAAATATCAACAGACTTCCATTCACATAATAAATGATTGTAATAGGTGTCCAGCTACATTTATATTGAACAAGCAATGACAGAAGGTCTAATATAGAGATCAGGTAAAGAATTTAAAATGTTAGAGAGTAAAGTATATTACCAAGAACATGTTGTACTTCTCTCCAAACAAATACGCTCGTACGATGCATATAGACATGAGACTCATCAAATAGTACAGTCTGTGTCTTTAGCGCGCTTCAGTACCCATCTAAAGCGCCAGGTCCGGATGGGGTGAGGTACTCCCAATTGAGGAACATAAATGATGGTGACTTGGACGAGATGGCTCTTTGTTTCAACCTAAGCATCAGTACGGCGGAAATACCCCACCTGGTCCCACTTCCAAAGCCAGGTAAGGATCACTCCAGACTTAATGGATACCGAATCATAACCCTGCAAAATACGTATAGCAAAGTCCTCGAAAAGATAGTAGCACGCAGGCTCCAGCGACATTTGGAAAGTCGGAATCTACTTCCCCAAGGACTCTGGAGTTAACGGCCTAGGAAGGACACCTAGGCCAATGCTGTAACTTTTGCATTTGATGTCTACGAGGGCTTCCAGGACAAACAGGAGAGACAGTGGCGGTAGCTCTTGACCTGGAGGACGCGTATAACAGGGTCAGGTATGATCGGTTGATACACACACTGTTGGACATGGAAGTCTGCCCTTGCCTTGTTAGATGGGTTGCGGCAGTCCTTTATGAGCGTAAGGTTGCACTGCGCATGGGTTCCTGGACTTCTGACCCCTGTACTATTACACCTGGATTGCCGCAGGGATCCTACCTTGTCCTCAGTGCTCTTTAATGTCTACAGCAAAGTCGCAGCTATTGAGACACCAGATGTGGGTAGAATCTTGACATGTGCAGATGATGTGCTGGTGTACAGACAGGGCCAGTTTGGCGGAGTGGTGCACCCAGACAAGGTATCGGTTGTGTGATACTCCCTGGATAACCGGATCGTCAAGGCAGATGTCCCACGTATTATGTTGAATGGATGTCTTCTTAGTCGAGAGAATAAATTGAAGTACTTGGGTATCACCTTTGACAGGTGTTTGTATTTTAAGGATCATGTGGTGGCTTTGGTGGTGAAGGCTGGTAGGGGACTTAATGCATTAAGGGCTATGACATCAACCGGGGTAGATCAGAGAATGCTGTACAGGCTATTTCAGCAGTTAATAATGTCTGTCATTGAGTATGGTTTGAGGCTGCTGACAGTATCAAAGAGCCAGCTGGAAAGGTTGGAGCACAAACAGAATGCTGCCATGCGGTTAATCCTGGGGTGCACAAAGGACACACCAATTACACTCATGAGGCATATCCTGGCGCTACCAACAATGACGGATAGGCATAGGGTCCTTCAGGCCAAATGATACCTGAGAGTTGCCGCAGACAGGGATCACCCGCTGCATGCTGCAATGAATATGGTCAAGGGTCATAGACTAAGGCGAGGCAGGTCCTGGATGGCACAGGCAGAACTTTCTATAAATCAGGTGTGTGATCTAAAGACCATGAATCGTGAAAAAGAGTGAGTTGAAGTTCCGGAAGAGATGACAGACTGGCACAATGTAATAATAACACTGAGCCGTGAGTGCAGAGAATGGGCAGCGGGCCGCGCTGAGTTTTAAGTGCAACAGCTGATCCAGAGCAACACACATCAAGGTAACATAGTCATCAACACCGATGGGTCAGTGGTGAGAAACAGACGTAGTGGCTGGGGCTTTATTGCAAAAGCGAATGGACGAGTCTTGAAAAAGGAGAGTCTAGCATATGAGACTACGACCTCCAGTATGAGAATGGAGGTGGAGGCAGTAACATCGGCATTCCGGTGGCTAGAGGAGACTACTGCAACACTCGGTGTATTCATTACGGATTCAAAGAGTATGCTTAGTAAGGTGGAGAAAGGAATGTTTCGTGTGGAATGGCTTTCGTCGCTTCAGAGGTCACAGATTGTGAGAATTATATGGATATTTTGCCCTGGCAATCCGGGTGTACGGGGGAATGAACAGGTGGATAGGCTGGCAGGGAATGCACCTCTTGGCGGTAGTTTGCCTATGGACAAGGGGGGGGGGGGGTCGTCATGCGCTTGTGGGACCAGGTGGAGAAGGCGGAGGAACAGTTTGAGAACCCATATGTGGAAAGAATGAGATTGCGGAGGATCGGCAGGGGTTCTGGAAGAATCTCAAAACTGAGAGGGAAGACCAGGAGAACGTTTAATCAGATAGCGGTGGAAACGATTAGTAGTATGACTCTTCGCTGGCTGTTGAACGAGGGGACGGAGCACGTATAGGAATGTCCTGAGTGCAGTGATGTCGGTTCTTAACTCAACTCAGCTCAACTCATCAAATAGTACAATCATTGAACACCACTGAATGCGCTGACACACCGACCCATGACAAACAAGATGGAGTATAAAACTGAATCTTTTGAAATGTGTCTTTTGATTTTGGCATGTTTCATGATAGTGACAAACGGTTTTTAACTGAGATGAATGCAAGCCTTTCAGTTTCAGTGTCTAATGGGGAAGAATGATCATGCATTGGTCTGTCTTTTCGATGTTGTTGTTTATGCTGCTGGTGTTGTTGTTGTTGCTGTTTGTTTGTTTGTTTGTTTGTTTGTTTGTTTGTTTGTTTGTTTGTTTGTGTGTGTTTGTTTGTTTGTTTTTTTTTGTTTGTTTGTTTGTTTGTTATAACACTAATTTTACCACTTACGTCTGATGCATTGGCGTTCGGTTTGCATGAGCCTCGAAAACGGCTTAAGTCTATTGGAGTGAGGTTGTTGTGGTGACTGCCCCCCCCCCCACTTTCATCTCTCCCGATGCGCAAAACAGTACCATCTTCACTTTGTCTGTGTTGCCCTTCTTCCCTTCTCCAAGCCCAGAAACAGTGCCATCTCCACGTTGTCTTTGTTGCTCTGCTTCCCCCTCCTAGCCCAGAAACAGCATCATCTTCACGTTGTCTGTGTTGCTCTGCTTCCCTTCTCCTAACCCAGAAACAATACCATTCCCCACGTGGTCAGTGTTGCTCTGCTTACCTCCCCCACTAGCCCAGAAACAACATCATCTTCACGTTGTCTGTGTTGCTCTGCTTCCCTTCTCCTAACCCAGAAACAATACCATTCCCACGTTGTCAGTGTTGCTCTGCTTACCTCCCCCTCCCTCCCCCACTAGCCCAGAAACAGCATCATCTTCACGTTGTCTGTGTTGCTCTGCTTCCCTTCTCCTAGCCCTGAAACAGCATCATCTTCACGTTGTCTGTGTTGCCCTGCTTCCCTTCTCCTATCCCAGAAACAGCATCATCTTCACGTTGTCTGTGTTGCTCTGCTTACCTCCCCCTCCCTCCCCCACTAGCCCAGAAACAGCACCATCTTCACGTTGTCTGTGTTTCTCTGCTTCACTTTTCCTAGCCCAGAAACAGCATCATCTTCACGTTGTCTGTGTTTCTCTGCTTCTCTTCTCCTAGCCCAGAAACAGTATCATGTTCATGTTGTCTGTGTTGCTCTTCTTCCCTTCTCCTAGCCCAGAAACAGTGCCATCTCCGCGTTGTCTGTGTTGCTCTGCTTCCCCTCTCCTATCCCTAAAACAGCGCCATCTTCACGATGTCTGCGTTGCTCTGCTTTCCCTTCTCCTAGCCCAGAAACAGCATCTTCGTTACGTTGTCTGTGTAGCTCTGCTTCCCTTCTCCTAGCCCAGAAACAGTGCCATCTCCACGTTGTCTGTGTTGCTCTGCTTCCCCCCCCCCTCCCCTCCTACCCCAGAAACAGCATCATCCTCACGTTTTCTGTGTTGCTCTGCTTCTCTTCTCCCTTCTTCTCGAAGACTTCCGGTCAAGATGGCGACGAGCGGTTGTGTGATGTTGAAACCGCTCCAATTTTCACGTAGGGGGTGGATAATTTCATCTCGTGCGTGTGATTTCTGCGCTAGGATGTAAACCAGAAGTTTCTTCTCAAGATTTTCGCCGATGCTACGGAGTTCGTGCATCTGTGTGAATCAGTCCTTGAGTTTTTGTTTTCCGTAACGTGTTGGGTTGCCGTGTCGTTTTCTGGATTCTTCAAAATAGTGGACGAGCGTGTGTGCCCTGTGTTGTTTGTCCATCAAGAGTGATGATGACCATTCATTTCATCCAGTGGGGTTGAAAGTATGGAGCCGTGAGTTCTAAGATGGCTGATAAGGCCTATTTTGGCTCGAAATGTTCTTTGACAATGTGGACAAAGAATGCTTGACGTTTCTGGAGGAGGATTTCCTTCAGTGGTTTTTCTGTATATGACGTTGGATGAAGAATGACTTGCGCGATGAATTGGTTTAAAGTGAAGAAGAGTTGCAATCTGTCGACCTCACTCTCTCGCCTGAGTCCATCTAAGTCCAGTGGCAAGACAAGTCAAGACGACTGGAGACGAATAATAATTGCAGTGGATGACCAGGGCGCTCTACGTTCCTTGCCGTGCTCATTGCGTTTCACAACGCTTTGCAGGTAAAAGCCGTCTTGCCCGTTAAATCAGGAATGATTTCTTCCGCGCAGTCTGCCGAATCTTGTCGTCACATGCTGGTGCCCTGTACATAATGTAAACAAACCGTTTCGACTTTTAAGGTGTGGTCCACGACGTAAGATACAAGATAGTTGGGCCGGAAAGACGCCTCAGACGCAAGTGTGACCGAAGCCCTCCTCAAGTACACGCGTATTCTATATTGGAATTGTGCTAACGTGGCCCCATCTTGGAAAGCCTGGCATACAGGAACGATATAATTGCGTTTCAGGAGACGTGACTAGGCGTTGATAAGACACTCCACATAGCCTTCTTGAAATGTTTTTACAACAAGCGATACCTGGGAATGGTTCGAGACAGTTTAATGGTTTCAAAGCTGGATATGTCCACGTGGGACAGTGACGAGATACAATAACAGGCTGTTAGAGTCACTCCGGTCTACCATTCGTGTTGGTGAACCATTATGCCCTGTAACGCGAGTGTGGATTCCAATAGGGAGCAGTGTTTGAGTGACATATTATGTCAGGAGAGGAATGTCATTTTCTGTGGCGATTTCAACGCTAAGAGCAAATAATGGGGTTATATTTCTTCCAACAAACAGGGGAGGAGCTCGAGGCGGCACTTTAAACCAGTAACCATGTGTGTATCAACAGTGGCTGTATCACCAGGACAGCAGGTCGTCCAGGTGACGAGAACGGTGTTACTAACCTGGCACTGGTGTATCGTCACTCACTACAGGTGTAGATGTGGTGTCCTAGGGCACCATGGCAACGACCACCACCCCTGCAGCATATTGGTGGAGAACGGCAGAACCAGGCAGCACAAGTCAACGGTCAAGACCTTTAAGTACGACAGTTCAAGGCAAGATGTGGTGAGTAAAATAAGGCTCGACAAGAGCAGGAAACATCATGGCAGGAAAAAAAAACAGCTGGTGGAATTGTGAAGTGGAGAAGGCCTGGATGGATAAGCGTGGTGCTGTAAGGAAATTGCAAAATGCCATGAAGAACAGAGGTGCCCATCCTAGGCTTATTGCCCAATTGGAAAGAGAGATGGACACCAAAGTTAGCTATTTCAAAAAACTGGTTAAAGTGGTTAAAAGTGGGCAGAGTTGTGTCAAAGAATATGCACAGACAAGTCACTGAAATGGTTCTGGCGACTACGTAAAAGTATGAATGGGGTAGTCAAGAATAAGAATGTTCCTGATTTCCAAAGTGCTGACCTTATCTGGCAGAGGTCTGACGAGAATAAGGGCAAAACCCTTTTCGAACGCTATTTAGAGCAGAGCAACCAGTACAGACATGAGAGGCCGAAATTTTGCCAAAGCGGTTACCTCAGATATGTGTAAGGCCCAGAACATTGCAGTTGAAGACACAGTGACAGTGAAAGAGATCAGGGCTGTGCTTCGACGAACAAGAAACAGCGCACCAGGGCCAGATGGTATAAGGTATGACGCCGTCAGTATGTGTACTGACAACGAGCTAGAGGAACTAGCAGATATGTGCAACAACAGCATAGCGAGTACTAGCATCAAGGAGGAGTGGTTACACAGTTATCCTAATCCCTTGCCGAAGCCTGGCAAAGACCACACAAAACTTCAGGTATACCGGGTAATAACCATGCAAAATACAATAGGCAAGCTGCTGGAAAAGTTAATCTCCGGGAAAATATCAAGCCAGCTAGAGAGGCAAGGTTGTTTCCCACCTACCCTTGGAGGGTACCGTCCAAACATAGAACCCTGGACCAACCCAACAGTTTTTGCCCATGCTGCCTATGAAGGTTTCCACTGACGCATTGAAATATGTTCTGCGGTGATTGATCTTGAAGATGTGTACAATAGAGTGCAGTTGAATATTTTACTGTTTCAGCTGCTTGAACTCATGATAAGTCATTTCTTCCTTAGTTGGATCGCAGCAGCCCTCTTCCAACGGAAAGTAATTTTTAGATGTGGCAGTTGGACTTCTGAACCAGCAGCAATATATCTTGGCCTTCCACAGGGATCACCATTATCTCCGGTGCTTTTCAACGCCTTCACTGTGAAATAAAAACCAGCAAGCAGATCACTGGACCAGGGAGGACATTGTCATATGCCCGCGATGTTTCAGTGTATCGTCAGGGTAAGGATAGAGACCGGGTTGCTGTGGAACTACAAACTGAACTAAATCGCATAAACACTGGTGTGTGGAATCTGGGGCAGTGGTCAACCCAACGAATGTAACAGTGACATGGTTCTCTTTGAATAACTCATATTGTCAACACCCAAACACCAACTGTAAATCTGTGTTCAAAGATTGTGGAAAGAATGCAGGCAATGGATTACCTGGGGATGCGTTTTGATCGAAGCCTTGCCTACAATGAGCACATAGACCAGGTGATAACAAAGGCCAAGCGGGGTTTGGCAGTGATGCGGGTGATGGCGGCAGCAAACTGTGAGCAGATCCATATATGTCTTCTATATGAGGGGGTGGTCATGTCTGTTTTTGAGTATGCGATGGCGATCCTGACTCTCAGCCGTAAGCAGATGGAAAGGATACAGAACGAAGCTATGCGCATTATTCTTGGATGTACAAGAGATACATTATGCAGGGCGATGCGCTATCTTCTTGCGCTATCTTCTTGATTTTCCAACCATTGAAGACAGAATACAATTCTCAGAGCACGTACCTACCTCAGAGCAAACACACAACATCCACTGCATAATGAAATTAAGAAGGTGAAGGGCAGCAGGTTAAAAAGAGGAAGGTTGTGGATGGGTCAAGCCGAAGACATTCTTCAACATGAGTGTTCACTTGAGGACTAAGAACCTGGCGAGTAGTGGGCACGAATGTCAACAGATTTATGTACGTTTTCAGTTTGCATCCAACTAGACAGAAAATGCAGACAAGAAAATCCGGCTGCTGTGGAAGCATTGATTTTCGAGAATTCGTTAGACGGTGATGCTGTCATTTACACAGATGGGTCGGTCGTTCGACATGTGAAAAGTTCATGGGCCTTTACGGCTCAGGCCGGAGGGAGAATAGTGGAGGAGGATTCTGGTGCTTTTGCTTTGACCACAAGTAGCCTGACTGTGGAAGTCATGGCAAAGGGCATGTTTCCTTAGCGACTCAATGAGCATGCTCAAGATGATAGAGATGGGGTGGATCGGAAAGGAGAGTGGTTGCTATCTCTGGAGCGGTCTCAGCTGGTAAAGAATAGTTTCATTTTCGTGCCAGGGCATGCGGGTGTACAAGGAAATGAGCGGGCTGACAAGCTCGCGGGTAAGGCTACTGTGGAGGGCGGACGCACCATGGACCAGGCTGACATTCTGAATGCCTTACGAGTAGTAAATGGTTCGCAAGAACCAAATGATGGCGGTGAATCTTCAACCATGGTCAGGATGCGAGAACAGCAAATTAAAAGAGGGGTGGCCAAACAAGAACACTACGCAGGAAGCCAAAGAAGAGTGATAAACCAACACAGAACTGGTGTCGTTAGCCGTTACACACTGCGGGATTTGCTGAGGAGCGGATCCGAGCACTTATGGACTGAATGGTTCGATGTGCAATGAGGATGATCTGTCAACTAACTAACTAACCTTCTCCTAGCCCAGAAACAGTGCCATCTCCATGTTGACTGTGTCGCTCTGCTTCCCCTCTCCTAGCCCAGAAACCGTACCATCTTCACGTTGTCTGTGTTGCTCTTCCTCCCTTCTCCTAGCCCAGAAATCGTACCATCATCACCTTGTCTGTGTTGCTCTGCTTGCTTTCTCCTCGCCCAGAAACCAGCAGGTGTGCAAGACCCATACTAGAATTTCACATCTGCAGAAATTAATACTACGATGTCACCAGGTCACGCTTGAGAACCACAGATGCGGACTATCTGAGATTAGTGCTAGGGTGGCAATGTTTCCTCTATACGGTTGAGATATTTCATTGTCAGCAGACTTCAGCCCAATCCCTAGAGGGACATCTGTTGCATAAACAGTAAGCGTGCTGCTGAAGCCACAGAACAAGGAAAAAATAGCCAGCGCTATGGATTTAAGTTCATGGTTACTGGACAGAATAATGAATAACAGGTTACCCGTAGCAAAACCTTCATAAATAGAAAGATAACAAACTGTCAGGCAGTGTGTTCGCCGTGTCAATGTGACTGTATATGAACAATGAAATCAGTCTTACTAACCAATCTATGAGCGGGTGAAAGAACTTACGCGAAGAAGGTTTCACCAGTGGAAGCGAAAGCCCTGTTGTCCTGGTCGGAGAAGACGGTGATGTGCTGCCACTTGTACCTGTCTATTAGAAATGCCGTAAACTTGACCAGCTCGTACTTGTCAAAGGGATGCAGAGACACGATGTTGGGGAAGATGGTTGAGTTGCGTATCAGCCTGGTGTTCCCTCGCGGAGAGATTATTGGAATGTTCCAGGATAGCGCCATATATGCCAGAGGTACGATGCCATCATTGCAAACTGGGTGAACAGAATAAGGTAAAATATTGTTACCGCTATGTTTTCATAATATTTTACCTACAATTGTATTATAAACGTGTTTCATTACTGACAGTAAAGTTCTTCAGATAGTAATTTGCAGATGAGTAAGTTTACTAAATACAAACTTCTATTAGCTGACACTGAAGATGTAAAAACAGCGCAAGGAAAACATATGCGCAAATAAGAAAGTTCGTATGGACACTTATAATGCAGATTTGAAACGCACTGGGAACACTGTTATCATAGACGATATTCTCATTTTCTGCTGCGCGACTCCTGTTCAGAGAATTCGCAGCTGAATATAACAATAAGAACCTGTTGAAGGAAGCCAGCACGCGAATATTTGACACCCTCGCCTCCACACAAATCCACAGTTTCAATATCAGATCAAGATATGTATTATCCTACAGCAGCTGGTTTCACCTGTTATCTGAAAATATTAACTTTTATTTTTAAATCACCCCTATATGCGCTTTTAAAATAACAAAAACAGTAAATGTTTAATGAAAGTGTAAGAACTCCGATGGCAGAAGTAGCTATTAAAACGACATTTACGAACATGCAGCACGATGAAAGTACCAAGCAAAGAGAGATTCGACTTTGCGAACCATCTGAGACAATACAACAAAATTAAGCGAAATTGTTTGGCCTGGAGCAACTTAAAGCGCTGCGATATTTATACGTGCACTGCATAGAGAGCAGCAAGATATTGATGAATTGCTGAGCATACTGACTGAATGTAAATCCCAGAAACAAACTGAGGGAAAGCTTTCTTGCAATCAAGGATAAAACACTAGCAATATATGCATTGACATTAGACAGCAGAGTCCTAAGGCAGCTGGGTGTTTCCGTCGGTGCTACTAGAGGCTGATGTAGGAGTTTCACAAATCATCACAAGTAGCAGAACATTCAGCCAAGCCAAGAAGATGACGAAGCATTCTGCAAAAGAATGACTGGTAGTAATACAGAATTAACATAACAAGGAAAGTTATACAGTGAGCAAAGTGTCTGCACCGAATTTAGTTCCCCTCATAGACTGGTTTCTTCAGGCGATTTTTTGCTCAGTGTGAATTTTTACAGGAGAAATGAATGGGCACTACCCCGCTGTTTATACTTCACCTAGGACACCGTAAGGTACAAGAGGAATGAGATGAGATGAGATGAGATTATCGCACAATAGGAGAACTTCTGGTGTTTATATTTCTATGATTCTACACTAGTTGTGAAAACAAGAGCAGAGTTGACTGTTAAACTGGTCACATTGTAGTGACGGGGAATACAGATACACTTTAAGAAAGTAGCCAGTTAAGAAAAGCACATGGAAGTAATAAATACACTTTATACTAATTATTTACACAAACAGTACATTGCATGATTTATTGCTTGCCATATTTAGCTGTATCTCATCAGAGGCATTGGCACCTTGCCATCTTGACAGACGATAGTTTGTTACATCGTGCTTCAAAAAGGCATAATAACTACAACCCATGGCGGTAGCAAATGACTGATCAGACCAATTCGCACCAAAAATGTTCGTTCACAATGGAAGCATGAGAACACATGGTCATTTCCACCATCACGCACCATCTTACGTCTCACATACTCAGTGTGTGACCTATCTGTAATCATTTTCTCCTTTGTCTTTATTCCATTTCTGATCTTTGCCCTCCATGCAACACTTTCAGTGGCGACTTGCAACCAAGTGCATTATCAATGCCCGTATCAATGACGTCCCGCTTGCACACATCTTTGTATCATAGTAGAGGCCGACCCCGAGATCTCTTACTCATCTGTAATTCACCAAACAGATGTCCCTTTGTTATTCTATCATCATTCATTCTTCTAATGTATCTTATCCTTCTAAGTCTACGAATACTGAGTATGGAACAAACCATCAAACAACCTGATTTGTCCAATATTTCAGTATGTGTGTTTTTGTCTTGCCACTTAATACCAAGTATTCTTCGCAGACACCGCATATGAAAGCTGTTTAAACGTTTCTCGTGGAGTGAGTAACTTGACCAGGCTATACTGCCATAAAGAAGAGTACTGAAGGACACAGGCTTGATAGACAAGGACATTTGTTTTGGCAGTAAGCTTTCCTGTTCTTCCCAGACTCATTTTTGTTAACCTGTCATTGTTGTTGCTGCCTTACCAGTTCTGATCTTGATTTCCTAATTTAGGGATAATTTGCTATTTATCCTAGATATATAAAATGGTCTATTATCTCCAGTTCGGCGTCGTCAATAAAGAATGATGGTCCCCCATGTGCTTCTTGTGACATAATCTGTAGTCTCTTTTTGCTAATTGTTAAACAAAATTCAGAACAAGTATTGAAGAATGCCGACTAGTAGACGTTGCAATTCTTCCTCAGAGTGGGTCGTAATTGCAGCTACATCAGCAAACAGCAACTCTCTGATCAGTACCCTCCTAATTTTGGTTTTGGTCTTCATAAGCAATGTAGAGGCCGCCATCTGAGCGTGAGTGAATGTATATAGCACCATCCTGATCACGAAAGGCATATTTCAGTAGAAGTAAACAGTATATACCAATGAGGGTGGGAGTTAGTACACTAACATTGCTTACCTCCACTATTAATTTCAAACTCTTCTGAAGCTGCACCATCAAACTTGATGTCTGTTCCTTCCAAACCAAATGCTTTCGTGAGGTCGATGAAGGCAATAAACAGTGGATTAATTCTGTTCAATTATCTTTCCTGCATTTGTCGCAATGAGAATATAATATCAGGCCGGTTCTGTCGATTCGGGGTATACTTCCCAGGACTTGAAGTCTGCGCAGAACAATTCTGGCAAATATTTTCCCAACGATACACAGAAGTGAGATACTCCTATAGTTGTTACAGTCACTCCGATCCCCCATGTTCTTGTACAGTTTTATGATGCTTCATCATCATCATCATCATCATCATCATCATCATCATCATCATCATCATCATCATCATCATCATCATCTTCCACTTCTGACGTCAAACGTCGTAGGGAGGAATAATTTGCGTTCCAGCGCCCCGTGGGCGGCACTGAATAGTGTCATTCTATGTGATTGTACAATGTCTTTGATGTCGTCAATCCATTTTATTCTTGGTCGTCCTCTTGGTCTCGTCGCAGATGATCTTTCATCTAAGGCCAGTGGTGGTAGTTGTTGGTGTTGCATTCTAACGACATGGCCAAACCACTTGAACTTTTGTCTTTCAATAAATGTGGCACAATGTGATGATCCCTCTGTCTGTCTGATAACAGCATTTCTTAATCGGTCTCGGATTGTTAAGTTGGAAGCTCTCCTCGGGCAACTCATCTCGCAGGTGTTGATTTTGCGAAAGTGTGATTTGGATAAAGTCCAAGTTTGAGATTGGTAGCATAGGGTTGGTAGTAAAACGGGGGGTCCTAATGGAAGCGGAAATCTGGAGCCGCTCCAGATTTGTGATGTCTTGTTTTACTATATGAAGAGTATGGCTGCAGATTGGTGACGTCATAATCCGACTGCAGATTTTTTTGAATTGGCGGGTGTTTTTGTTTTTGTTTTGTTTTGTTTTTGTTTTTGCTTTTGGTGGGGGGGCGGGTGGGTTTTCCTATCTTTGGTACTTCCAGTTATCTGTGGTACTTCCAGTGTGTCTCCAATTGCGACCGACCACGCTTCCGGTTTTGGGAGTTTAAAAATTCCAACTTTATTAAATTATTTACGAATTATTTTAGGAATTCCTGTTGACTGTACTTCCGGTCCATTGTGTGTGTGTGGCTTCCCGACCCCAGGTGCCCCCGCCGGCCTCCCCCACCGCCGGTCGCGCCAACCGCCTCCGGGACCGCTCGAAGACAGCAAGGCAAGCATCGGACATGTGGAATACCGATATGGATAAGTAGACCAAATATGCACCGGAACGGGGAGTCTAAAGATGTATACATGTGTGTGTGTACACGGAGTAGGTCGATGTGGGGAATTCCGGACGCAGGGAAAATGGCCCCTGGTCCTACTATTAGCCTTTGCCCTTAACTCGCATGACTTCGTTTTATCGTCACATTTTTGTAGTGCTTCTGGTCGTACATTCAGGCTTGGTGATCACTTGATCATACATTCGACCATGGCGATCTCTCCCAGTCACGACGACATCTTGGTCATACATTCGAACATTGCGACCCTTTGGTCATAAATTCAGCCACGCAGACTACTTAGTAATACATTCAGCCACGGTTACCCCTTGGTCATACATTCGGTCACACCGACCAATTGGTCACACATTCAGCCACGCCGACCCTTTGGTCATACATTCAGCGACGCTGACCACTTAGTCATACATTCAGCCACGGTGATCCCTTGGTCATACATTCGGTAACGCCTTCCAATTGGTCACACATTCAGCCACGTCAACCCTTTGGTCATTCATTCGGTCACGCCGACCACTTGGTCATACATTCAGCCACGGTGACCACTTGGCCATACATTCAGTCCCGCTGACCACGTGGCCATCATTCAGCCACGGTGAACCTTGTGCCTATACATTCGGTCACGCCGACCCTTTGGTCATACATTCAGCCACGATGACCACTTAGCCATACATTCAGCCACGGTGACTACTTGGCTATACATTCAGCCACGCTGACCACTTGGTCATACATTCAACCATGGCGACCCTTTACAGATCACTAAAATCCGCTATCTTTTATTTTTCATTTGAAAAATTAAATTTTTTTTTTATACCTATGAAAGAAACCGCAATAATCCAGTCGCTTTGTTATTCATGAGTTGCATCCCTTGACTTCATTTTGAAAAATGAATGCCAAGTGAAATAATTCGCTTTTTAATTATTTTCTTAAAAATTAATGTTTATTACACAAAATTCACTAATTATGTTATTTCAATTGATTGTGTACTAACGAGACAAGAATGTAATGTTAAGCCCAGTAGAAATAAGACAGTTTTATATGTTATTAAGCATGTTTATGTGTGTGGTAATCTAACCATATATAGATTTAATAACCATAATCTCGCTTCCAGAATCCAGAAAGTTTTTTAAAGAACTGAAGAAGGCTGGCCGAGAGGCTAGAACACCGGACTCTCATTCGGGAGGCCCGGGTTCGATCCCTCGGTAGAGTGTCGGATTTTTTTCTGTCGGGGGCAAAAAGAAAATCATAACCTGCACAGTTCGCGGCGACTGCACTAGCCAGGCGGCCCTTATTCCTCAGGCTCAAAGACCCCTCTGCCATACACCGCAAGGTACTATATTGGCAGTAAATTACAGACCGTTTTGAAGTCAATGAAACGAGGGCATTAACACAACACATATAATTTAAAAGACAAAAATTGAAATATGATAAATACCAATAAGGAAATGTGCAACACATGGAAAGAATATTTTGTTGAATTACTAAATTGTGAAGCTCCAAGAAACACTTTCCCACAGGAAGAGGTTCTAACGTGTGAACCACAAATTGAAGAACCTGCATTTGAAGAAATCCTATATGTAAGCACACGACTTAAAAACGATAAGGCAACTGGGGCTGATGGAATTGCTGCTGAATTTATAAAGGCAGGCGGCCATGCAGTACATCTAAAGCTATACGAATTAATAATTAAAAAAAAATAAAAAGAGGAATATCACTACTCTCCACAAGCTATAAGATACTATCCGCAATATTACTAAATAGACTAAAACCATATTCAGAAGACATATTAGGTGTCTACGAGGCGGGTTTTAGACAAAACAGATCAACAATAGATCAGATATTTATCGTACCACAAATAGCCGACAAAATTTGGGAATATAAAAGAGATCTCCATAACACTTTTGTGGATTTTAAAAAGGCTTATGATAGTATCCATAGGAATAGTCTATGGAATGCTATGCAGGAATTTGGAATACCAAGGAAGTTAATCAACATGACCAGACTATGCATGGAAGATACTTATCATATAGTAACATATAAAGGCAGGAAATCAGAGTGCCAAGAGCCGGAACTCACTCATCCTGCCCGACATCTTGGTTTCTCGTCTAGGGTTTAGAAGATTTTAGAAATATCACAACAGGCTCGCTTACTCTCTGTGCGAATCTTTCGTGCACACAACACAAGTCCATAACGCGTCCTCAGAGTACACGAACACTTTATTATATCACACTCCTTACCCGCCAGAATCTAGCCTTCCAGCGTCCTGGACATGACCACCCACCTACTGTCTAGCAATAGTGCATACATGATACCACTAATCGTCGTTCATTCCTTGTTGTTGTTGCACACTACAGAATATACAATTAACTGCTAACTGGTAATAATAGTTTCTAGTTACTCACATTACACAGGTGACCAACGTGTCACGGCGTGTTTCTCTCTCCGCCATTCACAGTGTTTACAAAACGAGGTCAGCTCTCTCGCCCCAGCCGGTCAATATGTACTGGGCCATCGGCAGTCGGTTACTTCAGTGTACTGCCTCTTCCCTCATAGATGTCTTAACCACGAACACTCTTTCACAGTTGTCTGCAACTTCAATACTGCAACCATCGTAAACGCTTTCAAACGCAGAACTTTCTCAAACTTGACCATCTTGGCTCACGCTCCAGCTCAGGTCTGCCTTGATCGCAACCTTTTTCCGGCTTTGACCTAGGGCGCGTCACGTGACCACATAACTCCGCCCCTTTCAGTGCTCCGGTGTCAGGATGGGTTTTTAACTCGTGTCTTAGTGACATCAGTTTAACTTACGTTTCTCTTATCCCTCTCATGGCAATATGCCCCCCCCCCATTTTTTTAAATGTTGTAAACATTTTTACTACCTTTACTCAGTCTTATACTTCTTGACATGAGTTGGATAAGTACACACTACTGTTTGTTTTAGTGGACTCATGGTCGCACGCTTTGGTCTCTCTCAATATTCGCACATATCTGTACGTCTGTTGTCATTACATATGAGCTTATCTCTTCTATGATTCATTTAGACTCGTGACAAGTTTTCATCAATAAACAACATCACAACAACAACAAAAAATAATATATTATGCGGACACGGTAACCCGTCTACACCTAGACTTCCGTGTAGTCACAGCCTCCTTTTCAAGTTCAGAGGTTATGTGATCTAGTCTGACGTAGGATCCAATGTTTCAACAAACATCCCTAGCAGCTCCACAATCATATACTATACATGAGCATCCTACTCAATCCAAGCCCAGGCTCTGAGTAAGGTATATGTGTGTGATTATGGACTATGGCTTTCACTGTCCCTTCTTGTATCAATGGATTGCTCTTGCTTTGACTTTGACGTTAATGAGTTATGTTTGACCTTGGGGCTGCTGTGATGCTTGTAGTGTATTTATCTCTTCTGTACTTTAGATAGGTATTTCTATTTTGGGGTATGTTTACCTGATCTCTCTTTGTCTGGCAGCTATCATTGCCCATGGATGTTATGGCGATGCTGGTTTTCTGTTTGTTCTATACCACTTCTCTATGCAACTTATACCTTTGTCATTTCCAATTGTACATTTACAAATGAGATTTATTTACCTCACTGTACCATCATATTCATGCAATGCATAAGTGTTCTATAACACCAATACCTACTAATAATGTATCCATGTCATGTATACATGTTTTATCATAATGAATGAAAATATATTCCATCCTGAGTATACATGTTCTACAATCTATCATCCCGGTACATTGAAGCAATAAAGTAGTATAACATCTATATAAACGTGTTTGTTCTCGTTTGAAATATTCTGGTTTAGAACATTTCTGCAAATTCGTACCTGTTTGGTTTCTCTCAACTTTACATTTTCACTTGTTGTTGTTTCATAAGTTCTGTGGACTTATGACCATTCTCTGCTTTACCATTTGCCTCAGTTTGCACATTATGTTTCAAATGTACCCACATGTGTCATACTATTGGACTTGTAGTTACTCTGTTTGCAACATATAGTCATTGTGCTGTAGAGACCTCAAGTAGTAGACTCATTCATGTGTCTCTCATACTATATGTAGTGGATCTCCTAAAATCATAACTTGAAGTAGAAGTACATAACTTCAAATCTGTGGACATCTATAACCGCGTATGTAACTATACATTAATTCTCATAATGTTGATGGATGAAATGATAAAATGATAATAACACCATCAAAGGAAATAATGGTTTCCCAAAAAAAAAATTTGATGTTGATGAAAATGATACAAGTTATAATTCTAAATTCCTGTGTTGAACCTAGAATCTTTGGTGAATACTTGTGGGATGTAGATCAACCTTATATTCATTCAACAGTGGCTTGTACTTAGTCTGGTGGTATATGGACTTGTATGGTGCTCATCTTATGTTCAAGTGGCGTAGGACTTCTATCTGCAGCTGCTCTCTTACTCTCCATTCAGCTTCAGATACTCTACCACTGTCTGAGAATAATAACACAATGGGATGTACGTATCTTTGTACATATGCATATACAACAAGTATTAATAGAAAAGATAGCAGTAATTAATCTTAAGCTGTTTCCATGACATGCAAATATCCCGATTAGCAATTTAGAGTGTAATTCAGTTGATTCAGCAAGCACCCTGGCTATGAGGTGATGTGATGTACATTTGCAATGTTTTCATTTGGTATTTACATCAATGGTTTACAAGTTTGCATGACATTTCATATATATCAACATCAGAATGAAGTATCACTTTAACTTCATTTGACATCCCTCTCATGGCACAGACCCTTTCCAAATAACATCTGGCTTGAAACAGGGTGATGCACTATCGTCGCTACTCTTCAATCTGGCTCTAGATAAAGTTGTAAGGAAGGTAAAGGAGGAATGTGATATTGGAGGAACATCCAAGCTGCTTGGTTATGCTGATGATATAGATATTATAAGGGAAAATGAAGAAAAAGACAGAAATATTAACTCACTTAAAGGAAAAAGCCCAATAGATGTGGCTGGTTATCAACCAAGATAAGACAGAATATATGGTAATTTAAAGAGAAGGAATGGCTAAAAACTCTGGCCACATACAAATAGATAATATGACCATTAAAAGAACGGAAACATACAATCAGGATCGTGAGTGTTAATAATATTAATCCTGGGGCTAGATTTGTGTTTAACTGTGTAGATTCTTTTTGGTCTCAGTCTAATTCCTGCAACAATCAAAGAATGATCCGTATCACAGTCAGCACTGTGATAAATTCGAGTTAATGATGTGTGGTTCAGATCTTGTCTCAGTTTGATGCTGAAGTCCAGCTGATGCCAATGGCCGGATCTTTGATGTTTCCATGTGACTTTATGTAGCTCTTGTGTCTTAAAAAAGGAGTTTGTAATACATAGGTCATTTATGGTGCAATGCTCCAGCAGCCTTTGTCCTTTTTCATTCATGCGAACGATGTTGTATTTTTAAGGCACACCGGCCATGAACTCCAGTCCTTGCCCACATGAGCATTGAAATCACCGATCATATAAATGTAGTCGAGTTTTGGAACTGCCTTGATCACAGAGTCTAACTCATAGAACGATTCCTTCATATCATCAAGGGACGTGAGTGTCGTTGCATATGCAGTGATAATGGTGGCGAAATCACAAAAGAAATCACCCCCACAGGGTGCAGGGATAATAGTCTTTCATTACCTCCAGCTGGAATTTCAATCATTCCCAGTAGCGAATTCTTCACTGCAAAACCCACACTATGCTGCATTTTTTCTGCCTGCTCTCTACTCTTCCAAGAAAAAGGTGTAATTGTTTTCCCGGAGTGACCCTTCCTCAGCTAGGCGAGTCTCCTACAGGCCGGTAATATAATGAGTTCGGCATCAATCACAGCCGTTTTTCTCACATCGTCAATATTCGTCAGGACAGTGGAAAATCCTGGACACATGGTCTTACGTTCTAGGTTGCAAGCCGCAGCTTGAGGTTTCTATTTTTTTTTTCTTCTTAGTAATACCTAGTGCATTGGTTTTACAGCCTACGATTCAGATTTTGTCCTAGCCCCAAGCACCCGTTGCAGCAGACAGGCTGTGGCGGAACAGCACCCAAATGGCCGGGGGCTGCCCAGCTTTAGGCGAGTGGCAGCTGATCAGTGACACTTGTAGATGTCTCCCACCGTCAAAGGCAACCTGTGGCGCCCTATGTCTACGCCAGTTGACAAGGACAGATAAACCGTAACTGCTACCTTTGATTCCGAGACCGGTTAAGACCAGGGATGGAGTTATACCTCTCCATAGCACAAAGCCTGGGCTTAAATACAGAGACCATGTGTTGCCCATGAAGCAAGATCCCTCTCTCGGCCTGTCTAGTTCACTCCAGAAGAAAGATAACAATATATATATATATATATATATATATATATATATATATATATATATATATATATATATATATATATATATATATATATATATACACACTAGCTGACCCGGCCCGGCTTCGCCCAGTCCCTGGTGGGGAGCATCTCATTTAATTCATATAAGTAGTCATATAAGTTCTCGTTCCCGTTACCGACTATCTGTCTGTCTGTCTGTCTGTCTGTCTGTCTGTGTGTGTCTGTCTGTCTGTTTGTCTATCTATCTATCTCTGTCTGTCTGTCTAATAGACCCATCCCTCTGTCTCTCCCTCCGTCTATCCCTCCTCCCTCCCTCCCTCCCTGTCTGTTTGTCTATCTATCTATCTATCTATCTATCTATCTATCTATCTATCTATCTATCTATCTATCTATCTATCTGTCTGTCTGTCTGTCTGTCTGTCTGCCTGACCCGGCCCGGCTTCGCCCAGTCCCTGGTGGGGAGCATCTCATTTAATTCATATAAGTAGTCATATAAGTTCTTGTTCCCGTTACCGACTATCTGTCTGTCTGTCTGTCTGTCTGTCTGTCTGTCTGTCTGTCTGTCTCTCTGTCTGTCTGTCTGTGTCTGTCAGTCTGTTTGTCTATCTATCTCTGTCTGTCTGTCTGTCTGTCTGTCTGTCTGTCTGTCTAATAGACCCATCCGTCTGTCTCTCCCTCCGTCTATCCCTCCCTCCCTCCCTCCTTGTCTGTTTATCTATCTATCTATCTATCTATCTATCTATCTGTCTGTCTGTCTGTCTGTCTGTCTGTCTGTCTGTCTGTCTGTCTGTCTGTCTGTCTGTCTGTCTGTCTGTCTGCCTGCCTGCCTGCCTGTCTGTCTGTCTGTCTGTCTGTCTGTCTGCCTGACCCGGCCCGGGTTCGCCCAGTCCCTGGTGTGGAGCATCTCATTTAATTCTGAGTAGGTAAGAATCCGCTCTGCCTTCAAAATGTTGACGTGAAGATTTTCTTCCTGCAGCTGCTTCTGTATTTGTTGATCAGTAAGCTCCATTTTTAGCCGCTTGACCACCCATCTGACTGTGTTTGAATCAGTGTTTCTGATTCTGGTGTCTTGGTCCTCCTTCCTCTCACAAGTTTTTGTGTTCGTCTGTGGGTAGTCGTCGCTCTTCTTATTGGTAGTTTCATTGACTGTAGGTTCAGATACTTTATTACAGCTTGCATGCAGACTCTCCAAAGGCAGGTTCGTCTTCTTGATAGTCTGGTCGGTTTTCTCACTATGCATCTTGGAAGCTGCTTGTTTCTTTGTGCTATTACGACGTGCCATTTTCCCCCCGTATCAGGCTGCTTGAAATGTGTAAGGCGTCTTGGCTTGATAGCGCTGAGAAGTGCTGTCAAGCGAATCGTGCCGATATGATGGCGGAAAACACTAAAGATGCGATGATATTGTTCAACATCTTTTAGATAACTTCTTAAGTATAGAAAGATGAGTTACAATGTTATGCATTATGCATTATTTTTATGTAAACTTTGAAAATGCCTTAAAGATTGTATCATTATTTATTATAACTCATATGCCGGTACATAACTATAGACAAAGAGTTTATAAATCTTTGAAAACGATACAACAATATGACTATAAGTTATACAACAATGTTATTTAAAGTTATGCCCCTTGAAATAACTTTTTCTAGAGTTAAGTCCCTTCGCTATATATAAATTTTAATGAAAAATGAAATAATACTGAGTAAGCAGGCGATTTCACACTAAAAAAATATCACAGTTGGCAGCTCTGGAATGAAAGGAAGACGTGTAGAAAATTTCATCTCAATCGGATGGGCCGTTAGCGAAAAAATAAAGGACATACATATTTACATACATATACTTTGTTTTATATATATAGATATATATATATAATGTGAGTGTGCGTGCGTGCGTGCGTGTGTGTGTGCATGCGTGTCACAACTCTCCAAATCCATAATTCCGGCCTGAATTTTTGTCGACTCCATTTCCTGTAGAACCATTGGTCCCAGTCTCTCATGTCTAGCAATAAAACTTTCCTTAAATGAGCATTTCGTATCCGTGTAGCCTGCTCGTAGTGCACTGGTAATTTTATTTCACAGGAGTGACGTATTGAATTATGAACCACACACGTTCATAATCAAGTGCTCACAAATGGCGTTTGTACTCCGACTGGCCATTCAGCAACAGTCTGTCATTCTAGCTGACGATCTTAACTAGGGCTTATTTTAAAAGTAGGCCTTATAATAAAAGCATCCTGAAATAATCTTGCTAGGGCTTGTTATAAGGGTTGGTCTTGATTTCGGGGAAACACGGTAGTTCTAAATTTGCATTCAATACCCTAGCCTATGTTTGCCATGATCTCGTCGCAACCAGTGTTATTGGATCCTATTTTGGCATTTAGGTAACCCATCAAAATTTTCATATTTCTTATATTGCCAATTTATGTTTGCAAGTTTCAGGTAAAATTATTCCTTAATCACTTCCTCTTTATCATATCCTGCGTAACACTGTATAACATTCATTTTAATCTTCCTTCTTTTTTTTTTCATAATTCTAAAGATCACAACTTCCCAATCTAATAATTCTTCGTTTGCCTCTTTGGATAAGATTAGAGTCTTACATTCACTGTGGGGGTGTTTTCCTCTTTATGGTCTGAGTACGGCGTCCTTAGATGTTCTGTGCCCGTTCCGTTCCACCGTGTTTCGCACAATCTCAAAATGCTAATTTTATAATATTTCCTTTCTGCTACCACATGTGCGGTCTTTCCTAATTCATACATAGTTTTAACATTCTAGGTGTCAGTCTTGGAGATTTTCTTAAGTGAAAGAAATGTGATCACCGGACTGGACTCCTTGCGACTTTCACCGAATATCTTATCTTTGTTCACTGAGTAATTATTGTTCCGGTATTTGACTTGTTCGTGATTGGTTGAATTGCGTGGTTGAATATTTCTATGTGATGAGTAGTCTGACCTAAGCACAACCCTTCCTTAGTCGCCTTTTACGACATGCCTGACAGGAAACAGTATACCAGTCTTTGCTTCCCTTGCCGGCTCCGGAAACACGCATGCGTCTCTTGTAATGCGTTTGCATATAACCTTGGCTTAGTCTTTTACTGGGTTTGTATTAAATTCCCCCCCCCCCCGCATGCCCCACCCCATTTTTTAATGCATCTGTAAGTGTTTTGCGTTCAAACGTCGTACTGATTGAAGTATTTCCGCTAGCCATTTTGCAATCAGGTGTTCGGCTGAGTAGTAGTAAGGAACGTGCAAATGGACACCCAAATGAGGGCCGTGGAGGAGGTCCCGGGGTCGTATTTCTTTATATGAAGGGTATAGCTCCGCAACCGGACCGCCTGAAAAACTGACCTCATTTTCAAATAATTGGCGGGTATTTTCTTGGGCTACGTCTGGTGTCACTTCCTGTTGACTTCCGGTGTCTCCCGGGGCACGCGCCCACTGACCGCCCCGCCCACAGGTCCCTCCGCTGGCCGCCTCGGCTTCTCCCGACCGCCCACGAGACCACTCAAAGACAGCGAGGCATGACCCGGGCATGTAGAATACTTATATAGTTAAGTAGACCAAATAGGCGCCGGGCACTTGGGGTCGAGTCCTACTGTATAGGTGTGTGTATGGGTGTGTGTGTACACGGGGTAGTCCGATGTGACGGGCGCGAGGAAATGGGCCCCTACCCAAGATATTAGCCTTTGCCCCTCAAAGGCGCCGCCAACCCACACCTACTGAGAGGAAATGAAGAATGGCGAGCCACAAAGTCCTGGCCCGATCAAATGTAGTATATACTACACTTTGATCTGAGCCAAAAGGACCATAGACGATGTCACCATTACCCTTACCCCGGTCAACCTCAAGGAGAAGGTATAGTAGGGTCCATCACCGCCTCAGAGTGATAGTCCTGTGACTAGACAGCCACCGAAGCAGCTGAATATGGTTTTACCCTCACAGTCTTATCAATCCGAAGGTGAATGTTGTCCACTTGGGGTAATGGACACCGCGGACAATGTCGATGTGTAATTCGGGTATCTTCAACTTTAGGAAAAAGTCTGAAGCCAGACTATGGCTAATAATTCTATATATGGGTATAATACCGCTGCCATGAGATGGATACGGGGAACAGAGCATGTGTGTAAACTTGTGTCACTAAGACACGAGTTGATAAACCAACCCGACACCGGGACACGAAGGGGCGGAGTTATGTGGTCACATGACGCGCCCAGGTCAGAAGCCGGAAAACGTGTGCAAGGAAGAGCGAGCTGAAACGCAAAAGAAGAAGGTTGGTTCGGAGAGATTTTGAGAAGTTTGAAAACGGTTTGCGATGGTTACAGTTATTCAAAATGCAGTCGACAGTAAAGAGCGTTCCTGTTAAAGAAGGCTGTGATTGCAGAAGCAGTACACTGAGGCTACGACTGACGATGGTCCAGTAAATGCCGACCAGCGGGGGTGAGACAGCTGACCCCGTTTTTGTGAACACTTCGACAAAAATGGCGGAGAGAGAGACATCGCCGTGACAACGACTGGTTGGTCACAAGGGTAACGTAGCGTGAGTATCTAGAACGGTTATTAACAATTTATCAGTGAATTGTGAAATCTATATTGTGCAGCAACCGTAAGGTTCAAATGACGATTAGTTGTACCATGTATTCTCTATTGATAGACAGTAGGTGTGTTGGTCATACACAGAACGCTGAAAGGCAATAGCCGGCGGTGTATGATGGCAACCACAGTGATAACCGTGCTACAATAAAGTGATCGTGTGCTCTAAGGACGCGTTGAACTTGTTGTGTTGTGTGCACGAAAGATTCGTACAGTGTTGAGACGAGTCTGCAGAGATATTTCTAAATCTTCTAACCCCTAGACCAAAACCAAGATGTCGGACATGATCAGTGATTCCAGCTCTTGGCAGCCACAATTAATAAACACGTAATAACATATAAACAGCGATGAATTCTAGAGAAAATACAAAGACCAGTCTCAATAGTATACATTCAATTAAATTAACATTATCAGTGAAGTTTGCAAATTAATCATTAAAATAATATTCTTTTAAAAATAAAGCCAGTTAATCCCTTGCGTATTTTTAAAAAATAGTTGTGTTCCTTGATGTCTGCAGTAAACAACATTGTTGTGCATAACTGAGAAGGGGTAATGAAAATACCTCGCTTTAGAATTAACGACCGATAATGAATCTTGGAATATAGCGTTTATAAATGACGCTAAATAGATTGAGCACATCGCCGAAGGTGTAAACAAATATTGTAAGGTATTTTGCTTGGGTGGTGAGTATGTAAACAATACGAAAAGACCGGAAATAGCAACTGTGATATACTGCCAATATAGTACCATGCGGTGTATGGCAGAGGGGTCTTTGAGCCTGAAGACTTAAGACCGCTTGGCTAGTGCAGTCGCCGTGAACTGTGCAGGTTAGGATTTTCTTTCTGCCGCCGAAAAAAATAGACCGGAAATGTTAACAGAAAAATCAACAAATAGTGTCAGAAATTGTACATATCGAAACGAAAAAAAATCCGAGGAAAATGCGTGAAGTCTGACAAATCGGGTTTTATTTTGCCGTAGCCGCATTACGTATAAAACATATATGATGCTAGGAGCCACTGCCAACGTACTTACTACACGACAATACAAACATTCGAATGGCTATTTCAGAGCACAGTGGGTAGGTTATGTCTTCGTGTTTACCTGTATGGTAATTCCGCAGAATCCTTAACTTGAACAGAATTATTAATACGGGTACTGTTCAAACACGGCATTACTATCATATTTAGCATCAACATCCAGTGCCTTGTCATGTATGTGTGTGCGCGCAGTGTGTGTGAGAGCTTACTGACCGCATAACGATACAGCCGAGACACTTGGGTAATGGTCACATCGGATCAAATATGGCACTGCTTTCTGTCACATGCATAAGGACACAATCATACCACGTGGCTAATGACTCGACTGGTCAGATATGGCTCTGCTTCCGCTCCCATCCATAAAAATACACCTGAAACACGTGGTTAAGAGGGATCCTACATAAAAACTGTCGATTGCCGAACCAGAGGACCTAACTCATGATGATCACAATGTATGGGAGTGATTCCACTACATCGTCAACATGGCATGTGAAGACTAAAACACTCACCTCTCTCTCTCTCTCTCTCTCTCTCTCTCTCTCTCTCTCTCTCTCTCTCTCTCTCTCCTCTATATCCGTTAGGGAGGTCCACCGAGTAACACCAAATAACATCCCATCCTCAATAAACATAAGACACGTTTGATTGTAGTGTGCACAACTATAACCAAGTCAGCACAGTGGTCGAATAAACCTTTCTCATAGTCACAGTACATAGATGTGATCACAGACGTCAGTCGAGGAGGACATGCATTTTACCTAACAACTAGAGGGTCATACACTGACGAGTGGCTAGCGCAAGCAATCAGATGTATAATATTACACACGAACACAACAAACTAGCCCTATTCAACCTTAGGTGTCTCATGTAACGTGACTTGTCACATGTCCACTGTCCTAAACAGCAACTGTAGCACGACTCAGAGCAAGCATTTTACACGTTCACTACCTCTCTATGTGTCTATTCAGGACTTTGCATCTATCCATAGAAACACATTTCCGAGACCAATATATTTCTTCAGTGAGCCTGCTCATTACCCCGTATCACATCCAGACAAAAGTGCACTTAAACAGTCAAATAAGAAAATATGTTAGCCAAATGGAAAAATATAGGTCAAACTTATAAATATCTCCACCACATTTATGAAAAGTAAGGAAAGCTGATACCCAAAAGGAAAATATTTGGGCGACATTTCAACCAAACTTATGAAAAGTAGGCAAACTGTCAGCCAGATGGGAAAAAGGTTAGACCAAACTTATAAATACCTCAGCCAAACTTATAAAAACTAGGAAACATTGTTAGCCAAAAGGGAAAAACACTTGGTCAAGTAGGAAAATTTGTTAGCTAAATATGAAACATGTCGACCAAATACAGAAACAGCTCATCCACACCTATGAAAACTAGGAAAATTTGTTAGCCAAACAGGGAAAATATTGGCCAAGTAGGAAAACTTGTTAACCAAATGTGAAAACAATATCAACCTAAAAGAGAAATATCGCGTCCAGACTTATAAAAAGTAGGAAAATTTGTTAATCAAATATGAAAAAAAATATCATCCACAGAGAGAAATATTTCAACTACACTTATAAATAGATAAGCCAAAGTTATTAAAAGTAGGAAAACTGTCAGCGAAATGGTAAAAAGCTAGGCCAAAATACAGAAATATCACAGCCAAACTTATGAAAAAGTAGGAAACTTTGTTAGCCAGAGGGGGAAAGAATAGATTAAGTAGGAACATCTGTTACCCAAATATGAAAAATGTTGGCCAAATACAGAAACAGCTCATCCACACTTATGAAAACTAGGAAAATTTGTTAGCCAAACAGGAAAAATATTGGCCAAGTAGGAAAACTTGTTAACCAAATGTGAAAAAATATCAGCCAAAGAGAGAAATATCTCGTCCAGACTTAAAAAAGTGGGAAAATATGTCAACCAAAGGGGGAAAATGTCGACCAAATATCTCAACTAAACGTATGAAAAGTAGGAAACTTTATTAACCAAAATGTGAAAGATATTGACCAAGTAGGAAAATGTGTTAGTCAAAGAGGAAAAATATTGAACAAGTAACGAAATACATCGTGCAATCTTATGAAAAGTAGCAAACTTTGTTAACCAAAGGTGAAAAAATATCGGCCAAGAGGGGAATATATCGTCCAAATTTATAAAATGTAGGAGAATTGTCAGCCGAATGGGAAAAAAGTTAGACCAAATACAGAAATATCTCTCCCAAACTTATGACAAGTAGGAAACTTTGTTAGCCAAAGGGAAAAAAAACCTAGGACAAGTAGGAAAATATGTTAGCTAAATCTGAAAAATGTCGGCTAAATACAGAAATACCTCGTCCACACTTATGAAAGCTAGGAAAATTTGTTAGTCAAGAAGGACAAATATTGGCCAAGTAGGAAAATTTGATAGCCAGATGTGAAAAAATATCAACCAAAGAGAGAAATATTTAAACTAAACTTATAAAAAGTGGGAAAACTCTCAACCAAAAGGGAAAAATGTCGACCAAATACAGAAATATCTCGGCCAAACTTAAGGAAAATTTGTTAACCAAAGGGAAAAAAATAGCAGCCAAAGAGAGGAATATCTCGTCCAAACTTATAAAAAAGTAGGAGAATTGTCAGCCAAATGTTAAAAAGTTAGACCAAATACAGAAATATCTCACCCAAACTTATGAAAAGTAGGAAACTTTGCTAACCAACTGTGAAAAATCTGGCCAAATTTCAACCAAACTTATAAAAATTGCAGTCAAACCTATAAAAAGTAGGAAAATTTGTTAACCAAAAAATAAAACCCGATTTGTCAGACTTCACGCATTTTCCTCGGATTTTTTTCGTTTCGATATGTACAATTTCTGACACTATTTGTTGATTTTTCTGTTCACATTTCCGGTCTTCAAATCTTCAAAACAAAACAAAAATCCTAACCTGCACAGTTCGCGGCGACTGCTCTATCCAGGCGGTCTTAATTCCTCAGGCTCAAATAACCCTCTGCTATACACCGCAAGGTACTATATTGGCAGTATATGACAGTTGCTATTTCCGGTCTTTTCGTATTGTTTACATACGCACCACCCAAGCAAAGTACCTTACAATATTTGTTTACACCTTCGGCGATGTGCTAAATCGATTTAGCGTCATTTATAACAGCTATATTCCAAGATTCATTATCGGTCGTTAATCCTAAAGCGAGGTATTTTTATTACCCATTCTCAGTTATGTACAACAATGTTGTTTACTACAGACATCAAGGGACACGACTATTTCCAAATGCGCAAGGGAAATAAATGGCGTTATTTTTAAAAATATTATTTTAATGATTAATTTGTAACTTCACTGATTATGTTAATTTAATTGAATGTATATTATTGAGACTGGTCTTTTTGTTATTTTTTCTAGAATTAGTCACAGTCTGTATGTTATTACGTGTTTATTAATTGTGGCAATATACCCATATACAGAATTATTAGCCGTAGTCTGGCTTCAGAATTTTTCCTACAGTTAAAGATACCCGAGTTACACATCGACATTGTCTACGGTGCCCATTACCCCAAGTGGACAACATTCACCTTCGGATTGATAAGACTGTGAGGATAAAACCATATTCAGCTGCTTCGGTGGCTGTCTAGTCACAGGACTATCATTCTGAGCCGGTGATGAACCGGGGTTGGCGTAATGGTGACATTGTCTACGGTCCTTTTGGCTTAGATCAAAGTTTAGTATATACTACATTTGATCGGGCTAGAACCTTGTGGCTCGCCATTCTTCATTTGCTCTCAGTAGGTGTGGGTTGGCGGTGCCTTTGAGGGGCAAAGGCTAATATCTGGGGTAGAGGCCCATTTCCTCGCGCCCCTCACATCGGCCTACTCCGTGTACACACACACAGACACACACACACCCATACACTGGGACTCAAACCCGGGTGCCCGGCGCCTATTTGGTCTACTTAACTATATAAGTATTCCACATGCCCGGGACATGCCTCGCTGTCTTGAATGGTCTCGTGGGCGGTCGGGGGAAGCCGAGGCGGCCGGCGGAGGGACTTGTGGGCGGGGCGGGCGGTGGGCGTGTGCCCCGGGAGACACCGGAAGTCAACCGTAAGTGACACAAGAAGTGACACCAGACGCAGCCCGAGAAAATACCCGCCAATTTTTTAAAAATGAGATCCGTTTTTCAGGAGGTCCGGTTGCGGAGCTATACACTTCATATAAGGAAATACGACCCCCGGACCTCCTCCACGGCCCTCATTTGGGTGTCCATTTTCACGTCCCTTACTATGAGTTGACAATTGATAAAATAAGTCTGTTGTATTCCGGGTTTATGTAGATTGGGGAGATTATACTACTGAACAGTTTGTAAACCACATCCAAGTTAGCAATTTTGGGATTGCTTCACTAATTAGTTTATCATTAAATAAAAGTGTCTGGATTTCTTTTCTTTTTTTTTTTCATTTCGGCATCTAAGTCTTTCGAATTGTTTACTTTAGGCTCCCGTTAGAATCTAGATTGATCCGATAATAGTTCTGCCATATGGATCTGGTAGTAAACAGACAAAATGGAGGCTGTATATAACAATAGAAACATTACTCATAATGAACTAATGTAGAACGAGCAAAAATATATGTCACTGGGGAGAAGGAAATACCACAAATGGGCATATTCTTAAGAAAGTGAATCGATACAGTTATCTCGGCACAGTAATAACATCTGATGAGAGATGCCTTGAAAGATTAGAACAAGAATTACCATTTCGAAGGTAGCCTTTTGTAAGATGAAAAACAGACTGACCAATAAAAAGATATAAATTGAAACGAGAAAAAGAGTGTTGAAGTGCTACATAGAACCTATACTTTTGTATGGATGTGAAGCGTGGACAATAATCAGTCAAGTTGAAAAACAGCTGATGGCTGTGGAAATGTGGTTTCTGAGGAAAATGCAAATAATACAATGGACAGTCAGAAACATCAACGAACAAGTCCTTCAAGAAACAAATGAAGTTTGTAAACTGATTATAGTCATTAGACGTAGACAGTCAAAATTTTTTGGGGTGATGTTATGAGAAGAAATGACTTGGAGAACTTGGTGACGACTGACAATGTCGAAGGGAAGAGATAATGGGGAAGACCGAGAAGTAAATACCTGGATGGCTTGGCCACGTGGCATGGTCGAGACAGGAACACAGGGCTGATTCATGACTCTGGTGATCGAGTGAGATGGCAGAACATGGCCGACCACGCTTATCGGCATGGCACATGATGAATGAACGGATAAATTTATATATTATATTAGACTTATATATATATATATATATATATATATATATATATATATATATATATATTGGAGGAACATCCAAGCTGCTTGGTTATGCAGATGATATAGATATTATAGGGCAAAGTGAACAAAAGACAATGGAAATATTAACTCACTTAAAGGAAAAAGCCCAACAGATGGGGCTGGTTATCAACCAAGATAAGACAGAATATATGGTAATTTCAAGAGACGGAATGGCTAAAAACTCTAACCACATACAAATAGATAATATGACCATTAAAAGAACGGAAACATACAGATACCTGGGTACAATCTTCAACTGCTCCAACATCATAAGGGAAGAAATACAAACTAGAATCAACTCTGGAAATAAGATATACTATGCACTACAACATCTACTAAAATCAAATGCGCTATCTCGTAACACCACCATCACAATATACAAAACACTGATTAGACCAGTTGTGCTGTATGGCTCTGAAACCTGGAGTACAACGAAAGAAGACGAAGCCTTGTTACAAACCTTTGAGAACAAAATTTTAAAACGCATTTTTGGACCCATTAGGAATACACAAAGTGGAGAGTGGAAAAGAAGAAGTAACAAAGACATTTATGATCTGTCTACGTCCCCGCTAATCACTGGTATCTGTCATTAAAACTGTCATTTACTGCCAATATAGTACCTTGCGGTGTATGGCAGAGGGGTCTTTGAGCCTGAGGAATAAAGGCCGCCTGGCTAGTGCAGTCGCCGCGAAATGTGCAGGTTAGGATTTTCTTTTTGCCCCCGACAGAAAAAAAATCCGACACTGGTATCATGAAGGCTAATAGACTACAATGGCTGGGGCATATAGAAAGAATGGAAGATAATAGGGAAACAAAACTCGCTTACACTCAGGAAATAAATGACCGTAGACCCCGAGGTAGACCAAGAAGACGGTGGAGAGATAATACATATACAGACCTACAAGCACATGGAATCAACGACTGGCAAGAGAAGGTCCACCAGAGAGACGAATGGAGACGGATTGTATCTGCAGCAAAGAACCTCAATGGCTCGGAACGCTGAAGAAGAAGAAGAAGAAGAAGAAGAAGAAGAAGAAGAAGAAGAAGAAGAAGAAGAAGAAGAAGAAGAAGAAGAAGAAGAAGAAGAAGAAGAAGAAGAAGAAGAAGAAGAAGAAGAAGAAGAAGAAGAATATATTTTGAAACCCGTTCCAATGCCTTTATTACAAAAGCATGGAGGAAACATTAACAGGTGTGGTAGAATTAAACAAAGCATTCATTTCGAATGAATTATGCACCATGGGTTGGTCAGAAGAAGTCACCGTGGGCATTCAGGCAAGGATCCCATTGCTTAGGTTGGCGGCGAATGCCGTCCGCAAGAAAGGATTGTGGTTGCTCACTGAACCAAGTGTTTACCGCGTTCATTACGTTTGCATCTGTGTGAAATCGTTGCTCCTTGAGAGCTTTTTTTGGGGGGTGGGGGGGGGTGAGTCCGAATAAATCACAATCAATCAATCAATCAGGTGCCGTCTCCGCAATGAAGGTTAGCTGCAATGGATCTCCAACACTGTCTGTCTCTTGCCTTGACCTTGCCTTGACTGTACAGTCTGTCAGGCTGATGTTTGTCCATCTCGTGATGTTATCCTCCCACTTGCATCGTTGTCTACTCTTGCTCGCTTGCCCTCAACCTTGCCTTCCAGTATGGTTTTTATAAGAGTATCATGTCTTTTAACGTGGCCAAAATATTTCACTTGTCTCCTCTTTATTTCTTTCATCAACTCTCTCTTCATTCCTAGTTTTTCTAGGACCTCTGCATTTGATTGTTTTTGTTTCCATGAAATACGACCTATTCGTCTGTATATCCACATCTCCAGGGCTTCTTTGAGACTTTTTAGTTGCTTGTTCAATGTCCAAGCTTCCGAGCCATACAGTAGCGTTGAATATACGTAGCATTTGACAATTCTCAGTTTTAATGCGTTATTAATCTCTCTAGCTGTTAATACTGATTTCATGCCGTTGATAGCATTTTTGGCTATTCCTATTCTCTTTTTGATTTCCATTTCACTTCTGCCATCATCTGTTATTATATGTCCAAGATAAGATAAACTTGTTACTTGTTCTAGTATCTGCCATTTTACTGTGATGTTCATTATGACCTTTCCTTTTCACTGTTAATTATCATAGTTTTTGTTTTTTGGATGTTAATATCTAAGCCACATTCTGCACAGTGCCTGTTTAATTCATCCACTAGGTCTTGCAACTCTTGCTCACTTTCTGCTAGTAACACGGTATCGTCAGCATATCTAAGATTGTTTATGATTCTTCCATTGATGCTAAGTCCAGGCATTTCAGCTTGTTTAAAAATTCTTTCTGTGTATAGGTTGAAGAGGCTTGGGGACAGTACACATCCCTGCCGTACTCCTCTTTTTATCTCTATAGGTGGCGAATAGTTATTACCACATCCAATAGACGCCACTTGTTCCCAGTACAAGTTACTAATAAGTCTGATGTCCTTTGAAAATCACATGGTAACAAATCAGGACTATAGGCTGGATGTTGCAGAATTTCCCACTTCTTCCAAGTTAATGCGTCCTGCACAATCATTGCAACATGCAGACGAGCATTATCGTGCAGCAAAATCACACCGTGAGAATGCATGTCGGGTCGTTTATTCTTGATGGCTTTTTGCAGCTTGTCTAGTGTGTCCAAGTAGTGGGTAGAGTTGATGTTGACACCAGGTTCTTTAAAGTCGGCAAACAATGGTTTTTAAAAAAAATGCGCTCAGCATAACCTTACCAGAGGAAACCTGTAACTTGAATTTTTTGGCTTTTGGCGATCCAGCATGCTTCCATTGCATGCTCTCTCTTTTGCTGCTCGGCTCAGAGTAGTGACACCATGATTCATCGACTGCCACTATGCGGAAGAGAAATGCATCACCCTCCACTCTGTAACGCAGCAAGTGGTTCAAACACCATCCCATGCGTTCCTCTTTTTGGTGGTCGGTCAACATCCGTGGTACTCACTGTGAACACACCTTCCGATATTGTAGTTTATTACGAACGACCTTTTGAATTTTCCCAATTGACACATCGAAATTCTTTCATTAGCGAACGTATGCTTCGACAACGGTTCATCTGTACTGCTGCATCAATTTTGACGATGGTTTTCTCTGTTGCAACAATATGCGCTTGACGCGGCCGTCGAAGATCTGTCGTGAACTGACGTCTTTTCCGAAACATTCGTGCCAAGTCTGTCACTGTTGTCTTCGACGCACTATTTGTTACCGTACGCTGCCTGCATTATTCGATGAATGAACTGGTCGACATCCTTCAAATTAAAGAAACTGAATCACCGCTCTTTGAGCTTCTTTGGACGGATTTTGGATCAACCCGGCCATTTTCTCAACGGTCAGAAATAGAACCTATGCATTATGGGACGATAAGCACGTGCTCTTTTATTCATTGGTCAGTACTTATCACATGATCATGTTCAACGTACGCAATTACGCATGGTGCGGCACGAACGGATTTCAAATGAAGCCCCTTATATATATATATATATATATATATATATATATATATATATATATATATATATATATATATATATATATATATATATATATATGTATGGGAGAGAGAGAGAGAGAGAGAGAGAGAGAGAGAGAGAGAGAGAGAGAGAGAGAGAGAGAGAGAGAGAGAGAGAGGAGAGAGAGAGAGAGAGAGAGAGAGAGAGAGAGAGAGAGAGAGAGAGAGATAGAGAGAGAGAGATGGTAGAATACCAAAGTACATCTGTTTTGGAAAAAAACATATGAGTAAAAGATTTCGTGGTCGGCCTCTACTACGATACAAAGATGTTTAGTTTAGTTTAGTTTAGTCGTTGGATCAACATCACGGCACACGGTTTAACCCATAAGTGCTCCGTTTTCCTCCTAACTCAAACATGAGTCTGGAGAAACTCAGCTCAATGCACGAACTCCGTTGCATCGGCGAGGATCCTGAAATACTTTGGTTAGATTTTTAACTCGAAATTTTGCCCGGGCAGCGCCGTTAGGCTACTCTTTTTCGATTTCCAACTGCCAATGGATATTTTACGTGCGCAACAATACACACGGGCGTACGATCTCACTACCCAGAGACGAGGGGAAATTTTATTACTGGAAGTCCAGGTGGATTTTTTAAATAAATCCCGGTCTTCACCGGGCCTGAAACCGGGACCTCCAGCACTCGAGGCGGACACCATACCTCGAAACCACTCAGCCCCCGATACAAAGGGGGTACAAAGATGTGTGTAAATGTACGTAAGCGGGACATGATTGATACAGGCATTGATATTGCTCCTTGGGAGCAAGTCGCCGTTGATTGTGTTGCATGCAAGGTTCCAATGTATGTGTGTGCGTGCGTGCGTGCGTGTGTGTGTGTGCGTGTGTGCGTGTGTGTGCATGTGCGCGTGTGCGTGTGTGTGTGCGTGCATGTGTGCGTGCGTGTGTGTGTATGTATGTATGTGTGTGTGTGTGTGTGTGTGTGTGTGTGTGTGTGTGTGTGTGTGTGTGTGTGTGTGTGTGTGTGTGTGTGTGTGTGTGTGTGTGTTTCGCAGAACGAAATAAATAACCGGACAATGAGCACAGGAATCTATGGGAGATTTGAAATCAGTGGAACAAAAATATGCCTGCCACAGAAATAGCCTTGCAGCTTGGACATAATATAAACATGGACACAGTGTGATGAACTGATCTCTTGAACTACTGTCGTGTGTGTAAAGAATGAATGTCGTAGTAGTTACTTGTTCTTCTTTACCACTTTAGTGTCGTCCCTGGAGTGAAGGGAATCAACACCCACATTATTTTTTAATCCAATATCTCTATCCTGGAGATATCCAGCAGACTCCGTCCACACACTCCTTCAATCTGAAGACACCTTCCTCTCACTCTTACTCACCCCTGGATTATGCCCCCTCTCATTCTTCCCCAACATAACATACTTGACAACTCTAGCTTCAACAAATAAAAAACAAGAAATTTATTAAAGCAAAGAGTATATGTAGGAGAAGTGTGTATGTGTGTATAAGGTGTAGAATGTGTGTCGAATATTCTAATGGTATACCAGTGATTTAGAAGCAAAGTCTGTAACATCATAGTGCTTAGCACACAACAGCACCATTTATTCCGTACAGTGAACCTCACCCAGAAGATGGTCTCCGTCCACATGACAACTTTCTCCAATCACTCGAACAAACAGGATGCTGGTAATCCGATAGACACTGTTGATCTTGGTCTTCACTCTACCACACGGTGAAGTTACTCTGTTTCATAATGTTTGTTGAACTGATAATCTTCCAATTAACTGAAATGTCACTTGGGGAAAATCTAATGTTCATAAGTCTCTGATTATAACATTTTCCCCTCTTTTAGAACACAACCTATTAATGTTTGTTAGGTAGATGTGTATGTGTGTATATATATATATATATATATATATATATATATATATATATATATATATATATATATATATATATATATATATATATATATATATATATATATATGTCCTTGGTATGCGAGTTATTAATCTTCGGTGATGAAGCTTATCACTCATTAAACACAACACTTATGTTCATTAAATCCTGCTCAGCAGAAGCCAGGTTTCTGCGGAACAACTAGGTTCTGAGCCCCGTGTAAAACCTCTCAGCAACCTCTGTCTTCTTTCCATGAGCCATCATTGTATAAAACTTTGAACTGCTTCTTCGTAATAAATCATCTCACACTCACGTGGAACACTCAAGGGGAACTGTAAATGGAACCTGTAGAGTAGATAACATCATGGTGAGGGCAACTCAATCCTGACCGTAATTAGGTGATTGTAGGCCAATAGCAGCACTCAGATCTATAACAGAGATCCGATCTCTGTCATACGGCCAAATCGCGCATCACAATGGTCTTATACATGGCAACACCAGGAAAGAATAAAGGAACGGGTAGAAACCCAGCAGATGCCCTACTGGAAGATCCTACCATTTCACATTCCCCTCCTCCCTCTCAACCATCCTTAATCTCTCTAATTATTATTCCACTACATTGTCCTCAACTCCCCGAGTAAACTGATATATCACACAAGCTAGTTGAAGCCACACAATAGGATACCAGTGCCGACGCTCCTATGATACTTTCTAGCACCGCACTAATAGAACATTATATCACTAATCTTAATACATTATATCACTGCACCTATAATACATTAGATCACCGCACAGCACTGTACTCTATTCCTAATCATACTCTTAAATTAGATATTATTAATAGCCTACCATATGCCTATTTTGGTTGCCACTCGAGAAACTATGCAATCAGATTGGATCTATGTCCGCGGAAAACTATCACCACTTAGACATTATAGTTTCACTCATGTAACGCAACTCAGAATAATGCACCGATCCTAACACTTCAGAATGTTTTTCTCGACTCCCTCCACCTGTTTACCGCACTGGGTTTTATATGGGTGCTTGAGTGACGTCACCAAAAAGTCCAGACGCCAATCAGTCCAGAATCTGGCTTTGTCCTCCTGTTTCTAGACTAACCAGAGTCAATTAGCTGTCAAGTTTCCTTTTCATCTGGGGAGTTCTTTGTCTCATCCAACAAATATCCTGGCTGTCTGTGAGCCAGAGACCTTTCCCTCACATCACAGAATCCTTCCGACCTCTAGCAGACATTCTGTCTATCACTTGCAACGGCCAACTCCCGCTGTGTAAACAGATGACGCCAGTGCACATCTCTCGAACAACAACCTGTCAACAAATTGTCAGACCGTGTGCAGACATCGCGACGTGACTCACTTTGATCTCATACCCAAATGCTGACCAGGTGCAGACAGTTTAACAACGTATTTTTCTCAGTCTGTTCAATCTCAAAGGGTTGCTGTTTTTGCCGACTAAGGTCGGGTCTAGTTTGTCATCGATCGACACGAACAAGTTTATTTAACTCGCGACAACTACTCTCTTGGACTGTTCTCTTATTCCCTTCCCTGGATGTTGCCATCCAGTATTTCCAACATAGGGACACTTGGAGAGGAAGTGTGCAACAGAAAGACAGTTTTACATGTAGGTAAACATCATGAAGAGAGTGACTGGGGAAGACGGTATAAACTGCACCAAAAATGGCAGGACAGAGGCTGTTGGGGACTCATTATAGCCGAACTTCAATATTGAGATGGTACTTGTGGCTCTGTGTGAGTGCGCGTGTTCCCATTGTCTTTAAGTACGTGTTCATCTGATCTCTTGAAGTGCCTGCAAACAGGACGGACTGGCACAATGTAATAGTAACATTGGGTAGTGAATGCAGATAATGGGCAACGGGCCGCACTGAGTTTGAGGTGAAATTACTGATCAATAGTAATACACATTATGGTGACATGGTGATCTATACAGATGGGTCAGTGGTGAGAAACATACGGAGGGGCTGAGGTTTCATTGCGAAGGCTAATGGACGATTCTTGAAAAAGAAGAGTATGGCATATGAGGCTAAGACCTCCAGCATGAGAATGGAGGTGGAAAGCAGTCACAGCGGCATTCCTTTAGTTAGAGGACACCACTGCAACACACATTCACGTTGTCTTCATCACGGACTCAAGGAGTATGCTTAATAAAGTTGAGAAAAGAATGTTTCGTGTGGAATGTTTCACCTCGCTTCAGAGGTCACAGATTGTAAAATGTGTATGGTTTTTTTTTTTTGCCCTGGCCATGCGGGAGTGCGGGGGCATGAACAGCTGATAGGGTGGCATGGAATGCACCACTTAGTGGTCGATTACCTATGGACAAGGGAGAAATGGTTTTGCGCCTGTTGTACCAGTTGGAGAAGGTGGGGGAACAGACTGAGAACCAGTATGTGGAACAAATGAGATTGCTGGGGATTGGCAATCTCAAAACTGAGTGGGAAGACAGAACTTTCAATCAGATAGCGGTAGGAACGATTAGTAGTGTGACTCTTCGCTGGCTGTTGAACGAGGGGACGGAGCGCATATGGGAATGTCCTGAGTGCGCTGATTTCGGTTCTTAGCTCAACTCAGCGTAACAACTGATCTCTTTCCTGTCCAGTTCTCTCTGTTTCCAAGTTCTTTCCATCGTGTTTGTTCAGTAAAGTCTATGTCTTAGAGCCTTGATACAGTTATCAGTTATCAGTTGGGGTATCTTCATTGCACTCCGGACAGGTCCATAGGTGCTCAGATCCCCCCCCCCCCCCCAAGCATATGCATCGGCGTTCGTAATAGTGCCAGTTCTGTGTTAGTTAACGAGGCACCTCGTTTTTTCCGATGTACCTCTTGTGTCTGGCCGTGCCAATTCTTACTCTCAAGTCTTTCATCCTGGACAGCGATGTGGATTCACTGACGTCAAAGTCCTCTGTTCTCGACATATCTTTAAGGACGTTAATATCATCGGCTCGATCCATGGGCTGGCCATCTACAGGGGGTGCAGAACCAGCCAGTTTATCAGCTCGTTCAATTCCCTCGACTCCCGTATGCGTCTCTGAAATGTGGACTCTAAACAAGTAAGATTACAAGAAATTTTGAGATGTGGTATTATCGCTGGAAGTGATAAAGAGATCAAATGAACTGAAAAAAAAGATAAAATCAACAATATTTAGGAATTTAGATAAAAAGAAGAACACTGGAAAAGATACAAACAAGCTGTCTGTGTGCATGTGTTAAATAGCAAGTAGTTGAAACTACGTAGAAGCTACTCAAAGTAATAGATGAGACTGTGTTTGCGATGGTCCTGATTGTACGAATGTGACATTTGCCATGACGCTACAATTAATGAACAAATAATCAGCTTCACAAACAGTCATGACTAACCAGGTCCCAGGAAGACGTCCACATCCCGGAGAAAGTATTCCTCGGCTGCTTGTGCTCCTATCAAACTAGGTCCGCACAGTGTTTCTATATGCTTAAATCGAATATCCAGATGGGCGCCAAATTTTTCCTGAGCATCTTTCAGCGCCATCTGAAACAAGGGAATCAGATACCTAACATAGTAAGTGGTTCCTCCGTCCAGAGCACCTGTACTCTCCATAGCCACAAGATTGACAACATTCTTTGTGTTGTTTGTTGACACTGCAGACTGCATGAGCAAGATGAACACGTACAGCTTTATTGGAAGCAGTTGTTCTCCGTGTACTAGTAAGTCCATTTCTTCTACACAAATTGAACCGCTGTGTTCATTAAATTAGCACGACGTCTTTCTGTAACACAGGAATAAAGTGCCAGTAGACTTCACCACAATGTCTGTTATCCAACCATACACACATACATACACAGGTGTGTGTGAGTGTGTGTGTGTGCGTGTGTATGTGTGTATGTGTATGTGTGAGTGTGTGTGTGTGTGTGGGTGTGTGTGTGTGTGTGTGTGTGTGTGTGTGTGTGTGTGTGTGTGTGTGTGTGTGAAATGTCACTATTTTAACACCTTTTTAGACATAGCAATTATCGATATCCCACTTGCAAAGAATACCAGCTAAGTAAGGCGCGCTTAGGAAACGAAAACAACAAGTCAATGGACGAGTATTTGAATGGCACACTTTTTGCTCACAGATAGGCGACTTCAGAAATGTGCCTGATGATGTCTAAATTATATAGTCCACAGCTACAGCAGTGAGTTGAATTAATGTCAGCTTTGTGAATACATTGTGTGAGATCAGCGCTGGCGGGAATTTATACTGCTTCATGGCAAGTATATTAGTGTCTATTTGTTACCACGGCAACTGAACGGGGGTGAGACGAAGCGCTAGATATGTTCACACCCAAGGGGATTCAAGTTTATTTGTGCGCGTTTTTTTCCCCAGCTTTATTACTGTATCAGATGAGCGCTTCTATGGCTGTTAATGAAGGCAGTTTATCGCGTGTATTTGTTTTCTTTTTCGATAAAAATTGTGTTTCAATAATTGCAGGCTCGTTGTTTAATATTGCTACTTGCGCATCAGTAGACAGAACAATGATGAAAGTTGTCATCGCAAGTTAAAATTGTCTTCTAAATTAATGCTGTTTATTGGTATTTTGTATGGTAAACCATATTAAATCAAAACATATTCACACCGTTTATTTGTACTGACATGTTCATGTACTCTGTCGTTTATTTCACTTACCAGGTAAACCTTATACTAACGCTACCTTTAAGAACATTGGCTTTAAATACCCACATCTTTTATTTCTTTTAAGCATCACTAGCACTAATTTCCCCCACCCCCACCACCATTCGGACAACTTAACAACAGAGTTTACAGAGATGGTAAATGACGTGTATACTTGCAGTCCACACTGCAAGACAGGAAAACTCGTCACATGCAACATGGGGATGACAGTTTTTGCTGCTAGATTAGATCCAATGCAAAATTGTGACTATCAGGTGATAACAGATGTGCACACTACGACAATGCACGGGTTGTGCGGATACCTCCGAAAGCTTCTTTTCAGGCACAGGGTCGTAGTCTGTCGACAATGACATGCCTACACGTACTGCATGAAGCATTACGAACCTAAGCTTCATCCCTTTCAACTCAAGTGTGCTCCGCTGCATTGTGACCTAGTTACATCCCAATAAGCCTCTCGGCGGATGTGAAGACCAGTGCCGGTCAGTCCATTCCCATACTCGCTCCGTCCAATCGTTCAACAGCCAGCTAAGAGTCACACTACAAATCGTTCCCGTCGCTATCTGATTGAATATTCTCCTGGTCTTCCTTCTCAGTTTTGAGATTCCACCAGAACCCTTGCCAACCCCCCGCAATCTCATCCTTTCCACATACGGGATCTCAATCTGTTCCTCCACCTTCTCCATCTGGTCCCACATGCGCACAGCCATCCCCCCTTATCCATAGGTAATCGGCCACGAAGTGGTGCATTCCCTGCCAGCCTATCAGCCTTTTCATTGCCCCCGCACTCCCGCATGGCCAGGGCAAAAATAAATCCATACAATTCTCACAATCTGTGACCTCTGAAGCGAGGTGAGACATTACACACGAAACATTCCTTTCTCCACCTTACTAAGCATACTCCTTGAGTCCGTGATGACAATATGTGTTGCAGTGGTCTCCTCTAACCAACGGAATGCAGCTGTGACTGCTTTCACCTCCTTTCTCGTGCTGGAGGTCGTAGCCTCATATGCCAGATTCTCCTTTTTTTTAAGAGTCGTCCATTAGCCTTCGCAATGAAACCCCAACTACTGGCCCATCAGTATAAATCACAATATCACCCCCCCCCCCTCCCCCCGTTCTCCGCTGGATGGAGAACACGACACACACACACACACACACACACACACACACACACACACACACGCACACACACATCGTGATTGTAAGTGACTCAGAAAGCATGCTGACGAGGGTGAGGACGGGCAGACTTCGTGCGGAGTGGCTTGCTTCGCTTCGGAGGTCACGGGTGACAAGCATCGCCTGGATCTTTTCTCCGGGGCATGACGGTGTGCTGGGAAATGAACAGGCGGACAGATTGGCTGGCTCTGCAGAACTTGGTGGAGTATTGATACATGACAAGGCAGACGTGGTTGCGGCCTTGTGGGAGCACGTGCACACCTCGGAGGAGCAAATGGATTACCATGGTCTGGCAAGAATGAGACAACGAGGAGTGACGAAGGGATCTGGCCGACGCTCAACGCTCAAAGGAAAAGCGAGACGGACTTATAATCAGATTGCTACTGGTACTATTAGTGTTGGAACTCTTCGCTGGCTGCTGAGGATGGGGACGGAGCACTTATGGGAATGCCCCGAATGCTGTGATGTCGATTCCTAAATCAATCAATCAATCAATCAATCACCCTCCCGTGTGTTGCCGGGGCCCGTAAGGGAAGCAAAGAATAGCAACACTGTAGCCTACCACGCATGTCGTAAGAGGACGACTAAGGAGGCTTGATGGTTCCGTCGCCCTGCTACTGAGCGACACTGTGAGCTGTGAGTTTCGTGTGAAATGCTTTTGAATCTGCCTGAGGTTTTGTGGAACGTGACTGCATGTTCGGAGTGAAGGCAGGTGGCTATGTCCCAGAGTTGACCGGTTTTTGCCTTATGCAGAAATGCGTGGCTGCTGGCTTCTGGTTGACTGCCACTGCCATCAGCGATGAACTGTATTTTCGTGGACTGTGTGGGTGAACATCTAGGAAACATTCAGATAGGAAAATGACTGCCGATTCCATCAGAGATGAACTGGGTGTTTCGTGGGGGACTGGTAAGTTGACATTCTGGTGGCGGCATTATGCACAGTGTATCTGTGCGGGCTGTTGTTTGTCGAGACTCCTGTCTTTTCCACTTTTCACATTGGGCAGTGGGGAGCGTTTTGTGTGATATTCACTGGCACAGGAACGGAGCATAATGGGGACGGACCCGGTGCTGTGAAGTTGGAACTGCGACTAACTAACTAACACTATATCACCTTGATGTGTATTACTCTGGATCAGTTGTTGCACCTCAAACTCTGTGCGGCCCGCTACCTATTCTCTGCACTCACGACCCAGTGTCACTATTACATTGTGCCAGTCCGTCATGTCTTCCGTTACTTCAACCCATTCTTTTTCACGATTGATGGTCTCTAGATCACATACCTCACGTATTGATATTTCTGTCTGTGCCATCCAGGACCTTCTTCATCTTAGTCTATGACCTTTAACCATATACATGGCTTCATGCAGGGGGTGATCCCTATCTGCAGCAACTCTCAGGTACCATTTGGCTTGAAGGACCCTATGCCTATCCGCCATTGTTGGTAGAGCCAGGATATGCCTCATGCATATAATTTGTGTCCTTTGTGCACCCCAGGACCACCTGCATTCTGTATGCACTCCAACCTTCCAAGCTGGCTCTTTGATACTGTCATCAGTCCCAAACCATGCTCAGTGACAGATATTATTAACTGCTGAAAGAGCCTATAAAGCATCCTCTGCTCCAACCAGGTTGCTGCCATCGCCTCAATGCATTTAGTCCCTTGCCAGCCTTCACCACAAAAGCCTCTACATGACCGTTAAAAGATATACACCTTGTCAAAGGTGATACCCAAGTGCTTCAATTTACTCTATAATGCATGTAGGGGATGTGTGTGCGGGTGGGGGAATGTGTTTTGGGTGGGGTGTTGTGTGGGAGGCGAGATGTGTGAGGGTGAAGGGTATGCGGGTGGATGAAGGATTATGTGAGGGTGGGGGGTGTGTGTTTGGCTGGGTGGTTGGGGTGTGTGCGTGGGTGGGTAGATGGGAGATGCATGTGTTGATGGGTGGGTGAGGGATGTTTGGGTGTGAGTGGTTGATGGATGAGTACGTGAGTGGGTAGATGTGTGTGAGAGATAAGTGTGTGCGTGGAGGATGTGTCTGTGGGTGGGAAGATTGTGTGGGTGGCGGATGTGTGTGAGTGGTGTATATGTGGGTGGTGGGGTGTGAGTGGGTGGGTGGGAGGTGTGTGTTTTTGGATTGGGAATGTGTTGGGGATAGAGATGTGTGTATGGGTGGGGAGATGTGTGTGTGTGTGTGTGGGTGGGGAGATGTGTAGTTAAGGGATGTGTAATTGGGGGATTGGAGATCGGGGGGGGGGGGGGGGGGGAGGTTGGCGGGTGGGTGGGTGGAGGATGTGTGGGAAGGTGAGTGTGTGTAGGTTGGGGTGGGTGGGGGATGTGTGTGTGCGGGATGTGTGGGTGGGGGAGATTGTGTGGGTGGGGGATGTATGTAAGTGAGGGGATGTGTGGGTGGGTGCGGGTTTTGTGTATGGGTAGGTGCGAGATGTGTGAGTTGGCAAGAATATGTGTGTGGGTGGGGGAATGTGTGGTTGGGGGATGTGTGTTTGGCTGAGTGGTTGGGGGTGTGTGGGTGGGTTGTGGAGGATATGTGGGTGGGTGAGTGTTGGTAGGTTATGGGTGGGTGGTTAGTTAGTTAGTTAGTCGCAGTTCCAACTTCACAGCAACGGATCGTCCCCATTATGCTCCGTTCCTGTGCCAGTGAATATCACACAAAACACTCCCCACTGCCCAATGTGAAAAGTGGAAAAGACAGGAGTATCGACAAACAACAGCCCGCACAGATACACTGTGCATGATGCCGCCTCCAGAATGTCAACACAATAGTCCCCCACGAAACACACAGTTCACCTCTGATGGAATCAGCAGTCGTTTTCCCATCTGGATTTTCCCTAGATGTTCACCCACAGCAGTCCAGACACCCACTAGATGTTGTCTGTTCCGTTTTCAGATGTTTAACCATGCCGTCACCAGAATGCCAACACAAACGTCCTCCACGAAACCACACAGCCCATCTTCGGTGGAAGTGGCAGCCATTTTCCCATCCGGGTGTTTTCCTAGATGTTCATCTACACATTCTAGACATTTCCAGATGTGTGTTCCGTTTATAGTTGTTTCCTCGGGCAGATGTAAAAACATTTCACTGTACATTATGATAATGCCGTCACCAAAATGCTCCTCCACGAAAATACAGTTCATCGTCGACGGAAGTGGCAGTCAACCAGAGGCCCAGCAGCCACGCAATTCTACATAAGGCAAAAACCGGTCAACTCTGGGACATAGCCAGCTGCCATCGGGCAGATTCAAAGCATTTCACACGAAACTCACAGCTCACAGTGTCACGCCACGCACTCACTCAATAGCAGGGCGACGGAACCATCAAGCCTCCTTAGTCGCCTCTTACGAAATGCATGGTAGGCAACAGTGTTACTATTCTTGGCTTCCCTTATGGGCCTCGGTGGGTGGGTGCATGCATGTGTGACTGGGTTTGCGTGTGGGTGGGTGGGGGATGAGTGTGGGGAGATGTGTGGTTGATGGGAGATGTGTGTGTAGGGTGGGGAGATGGTGTAGGTGGGGGTGTGTGTGGGATGTGTGGGTGGGGGATGGGTGGATGGATGGGGCATGTATGTGCCTGGGGGTATGTGTGTGGTTGGGCGGTGGATATGTGTGTGTGGGGGACGCGCACATGGATAGGGGATGGGTGGTGGGTGGTGGGGATTTGTCTCACAACATGGTAACATGCATTGTTTATGTTTACAACATTCATTTGACAATGTGTTTTTCCTATGTGAATGTACAATGCACTGATGAACGAAAGATAGTGATGGGAAGGGCCGAATGTAAGACGGGCCTGCGTGTCCAATTTGTTACCATTTGAAAATAAAGTCCGGTCGTTCGTTCGTTCGTTCGTTCGTTCGTTCTATCTACAAAGAACAACATCCATTCAATATAATACATGGGACATGTACCTTCACAATCCGGTTATCTATGTAGTACCACACAACCGATGCCTTGTCTGGGCTTGTAACGGTCCCTGCGTCATCTGCACCACGCCGCCACACTGTTTACTGTTTACAATGCCATTTACATCCTGTGAACATTAACAGAAAGAACCATTAAAATTAACAGTGATCTACATTTGTGCTTTATTGATTACACTAAGACATTCGAGGAGGTGAAACACGAAGAAATAATTACAGTCTTGAACATTTTAAACATCTATGATAAAGATATGAGAATTTAAGAGAGCGTGTATTGAAAACAAAGAGCAGTCATTGAATGATCCGTGTGTGTGCGCGTGTGTGTGTGTGTGTGTGCGTGTGTGTGTGTGTGTGTGTGTGTGTGAGGGTGTGTGTGCGCGTGTGTATGCGTGTATGTGTGCGTGTATGGGGGGGGGGGGGGGGTGTTGGAACTTCCGGCCACGAACATGGAGGATAGGCAGTGAAACGGTTAAGGCCTCTGGAATGTTTATGTTCGTGGCCAAAGTTTGAATTCGCATTTTCCTCATGTTGGACTGGTAGTATTTGGTTCCGTCGCCCTGCTACTGAGTTGATTGCGTGGCGCGACGCTGTGAGCTGTGAATTTCGTGTGAAATGCTTTTACGTCTGCCGAGTTTGTGGAGTGTGAACTGCATGTTCAGAGCAATGACGGCAGGCTATGTCCCAGAATTGACTGGCTTTTATGCCTTATGAAGAATATGTGGCTGCTTGTCTTCTGGTTGACTGCCGCTTCCTTTGACGATGAACTGTGTTTCGCGGAGGACTGTTGTTTTGGCATTCTGGTGACGGCATTATGTATAGTGAAATGTTTTCTACATCTGTCCGTGGTGTTGTGGCGTGAACTGCGTGCTCGGAAAATGGCGTAGCTGGCTAGAAAACATCTAGAAACGGAACATCGACATCTAGAAATATCTGCATGTATGGTGGCTAGTTGTGACGCAGAAGTGACCGGTTTTCTGCCTTGTTTTCTAATGACTGCCGTTTCCATCGATGATGAACTGTATTTTCGTAGAGGACGGATGTGTTGGCATTCTGACAACGCCATTATGTACAGTGGAATGTTTGTTTTTTTACATCTGTTCGAGGTTGTTTTGTTGCGTGAACTACATTTCGGAGAAAAATGGCGTGGCTGGCTAGAAAACATCTAGAAACGGAACAACAACATCTAGAAATATCGAGACTTTGTAGGCTAACATCTGGCTTGGATAGTGACTGCCGCTTCCATCAAGGATGAACTGCATTTTTCTTAGTGGACTTTTGTGTTGGCATTCTGGCGAAGGCATTATGTACAGTGAAAGTTTTACATCTGTCCGAGTTGTTTTGTTGCGTGAACCGCATTTCGGAGATAAAATGGCGTGGCTGGCTAGAAAAATATCTAGAAACGGAACACCAACATCTTGAAACATCGAGACTTTGTAGGTGAACATCTGTTTGGGAAAGTGACTGCCACTTCCATAAATGATGAACGGTATGTTTCGTGGAGGACTTTTGTGGTGACATTCTAGTCGGCATTATGCACAGTGCGCTTGAGCTGGCTGTTGTTTGTCGAGAGTCTTGTCTTTTCCACTTTTCACATGGGGCATTGAGGAACATTTTATGTGATATTCACTGGCACAGGAATGGACCATAATGGGGACGACCCGTTGCTGTGGTGTTGGAACAGCGACTGAACTGAACTGGGTGTGTGTGTGTGTGTGTGTGTGTGTGTGTGTGTGTGTGTGTGTGTGTGTGTGTGTGTGGTGCGAGTGTGAGTGTGTGTGTGTGTTAGTATGCGTGAGTGTGAGTATATATGTGAGTGTATGTGCGTGTATGAGCTTGTGAGTGTGTACAGATATATGATGTATCTATATATAAGCGTTATCGGAAATCGATTCAGTGTCGGGTGGATTTAATGTTTGCATATCCTTTACAGGACATCGCTGTCAACATCAGCATCTTTCAGCTGATTGTTGATTTCTTGGCAAGATTACGTTCAGTAGTTTGCCATTGCTTTCTGAGCGGCCGGCTCACATACTCCGTAAGTTATCGACGCGATTCGAACCACTTACGAGAGTATACGAGATTACGGAGAAAAGTGAATTTAATACAGATGCAATAATTATATTCGGGGTGGTGGGGGGTAGGAAAGCGGATGGCGTCGTTTATTTTCGTGTTTCCCCCATTTTTAAATGTACCTTCGCCTGCAGTTTTCAGGCCGCCATGATTCTAAATCTGTTGCCATTTTTTTATTAACTGAAGGCTTGTTTGACGATTTTATTGTGGTTTCTGATTGTGCATTTAATGGGTTGTGTGTGTGTGTGTGTGTGTGTGTGCGTGTGTGTGCGTGTGTGTGCGTGCGTGCGTGCGTGCTGCATTGCGTGCGTGAGTGTGCGTGCGTGCGTGGATGTGTGTGGTTGTGTGTGTGTGTGTGTGTGTGTGGTGGTGTGTGTGTGTGTTGTGTGTGTGTGTGTGTGTGTGTGTGTGTGTGTGTGTGTGTTGTGTGTGTGTGTGTGTGTGTGTGTGTGTGTGTGTGTGTGTGTGTGTGCAACAGTCACCAGTATGTTCAAAAGTATTTCAAAATACTGAACGGGTAAGAGAACCAGAGACCACCGTGTGAGTGCTAGATATAGTGTGACCTAAGGAACAGACGGTAGTCATTGCTGTGTCCTCCGTGCACTTCTAAGATATGGGCTGTCAGTCGACTTCCCGAATCCGGATATTAATTTTATTAATATTATTAATACAACGAGGTATTAAGACAGAGCCGGTCTCTCTGGCTGTGGGGTTACAACACTTTCTCTCTGTAATCCCGTTTATCACGCAGAGTCTCGTAGCGGAACGAGAGCTGAGGCGGTTCGACCCCCGCTCGTGACTTGCGGGATACTGAGCCGGCCTCTCAGAAAGCAATGGCAAACTACTGAGCGTAATCTTGCCAAGAGATCAACATACAGCTGAAAGATGCTGGTGTTGACAGCGAAGTCCTGTAAAGGCTATGCTAAAAAAAAAAAAAAATTAAGACAGACAATACAGACCTTCACCTGATCAATTACTACTGTACAAATGACCGCCCACAGGCACTGGACACACTACAATTCATCTCATCTCATCATGTTCCTCTTGTACCTTGCGGTGTCGAGGTGAAGTATAAACTTCGTGAGAGTGCCCGATTATGGGCTTCATATATCGGCATTCCCATGGATTCTGTTATTCCCTCCGTCCAACGTTTACGTGGTCGGCCTCTTCCTCTGTTTCCATCTGGACTGTACATCATTGCTTGTTGTGGCATGATGTTGACTGGTAACCTACTTGCATGGCCAAACCATTTGACTTGCTGCTTTCTAATAAAATCTAGTGCTGCTTTAACCCCCACTTTAGTCCTGATTTCTTCATTTCTGATCTTATCTTTTCTTGATACGTTGAGTATTCTTCTCAGAAACCTCATTTCTGTTGTTGTGATTTTTCTTTTCTCTTTTTCTGTCATTGTCCAGGTTTGGCATTGGTAGCACAGAGTTGGTAGGAAGATTGTGTTGTAAAGTGCTTTCTTAGTAGTTATTGATACATGTTTGTTCTTTAGTATTGATGCTGTCACAAAGTTCTTTATAATAACTGAGTGAGATGGTCGTTGTCTAGGTTTCACTGCTCCTTGTATGTCACTATGGAGTGTAAGTAGAGCTAGCCACCTGTCTCACATTGCAACTCACCCCAGTAGTACACATCCATCAGTCAGTGAACAAGATTGATTTGGCGCACATAATCCTTTAATACAGAAAGAACACGGACAAACGGAACATAATTCTATATCCAGAAACAATATAATCCATCGAATATATATATATCATCCTTTCAACTGAACACGCACACATCACTGCCTTCTCAAGGGCCTTCTTTAATCTCAAATCCACCAGACAGTTATCCAGCTACTATCTACGGCTGGACCTCACACAATACAAACCACACACTGGGTCTATGCCTGCACTAACTATTCAACCCACTCTGGGGTTTAGGCCTACAATACACTATGTCTGCTGATAACCGGGCTCAGTCTTGAATCCTTCATCTCAGAATTCCCATCACTGAAAACCCACAGGGCAGAGTTCTATCACTAACTCCCCTATCATTCACTTGCAGACCACGGACCTATACTTCTCTGGCTCTGACACTCAACTTTCCAAAGCGACCCAACTCTCCGTCGGTCCCAGCTTCAACTGCCCTCCAGTCTCCTGACTTCACACAAAACTAAACTGTCTCTCACCCCATCCACCCTGGGGGTCTGCACTCACCCTTACCATTATTTTTAATGGCTGGTTGTTTTTCTCGTAGTCTCGCTACAAAGGTCACTCACCTCAATGTCAATGACCCAGGCATATGTCAGATGCCATTTGTCCAATGAGTTGATTTGCCTTATTGCACCTATTTTCGATCTCGTCTTCTGATCATTCGATATTACACTTCCTAGGTACTTGAACTTTACTGTTTCAAGGGATGTTCTTTAGGTGAAGTTGTGGTTTGTTCTTCTTTAGTTATGGCCATTATTCTGTTTTGCTGTGACTACGAGAAAAACAACGTTCGTCTGTTTTGCTTGTGCTAATTTTCATGTTATGTTCCCTACACATTTCGTTTAGACTATTACATGTGGTCTTGTAATTCAAGCTTCCTGATTTGCTATTAAGGCGTGGATCGGTCCCGCAAACCAGGAGTTCTCTAATGGTTAGATTTGCAAGCTGGTTCTTCTTCCTGTGTTTCCTCGTCATGCTGGTCCTCCTACTGCTTGGCTGGTTGCTTTACATATGTATGTCTATATATGTTATGAACAAGAAGAGGGACAGGACACAACCTTGTCGTACCTCCAGATCTTATGGTGAAGGGTTCTGAGTGTCCTCCAGTTGCTCTCACTATGCATTCACTGTTGTTGTATAAACTTCTACATAGGTTTGTTAGATGTGTACTCACTCCATATTGTTTAAGGATTTCCCACAGCTTGTTTCTATCTACCCTATCGAATGCCTTTTCTTGGTCTACAAAGGCCAAGTAGAGTGTTTCATTGAATTCGATTGATTTTTCTATAAGTTGTCTAAGAGCAAAAATGGCATCTGTGCATCCTTTGTTTTTCCTAAATCCAAGTTGCGTTTCGCTTAGGGGGTTCTAAAGTAGTTCGTAGTTTTTTCAAGAATTTTGCAAAATATCTTCCCAGTATGACTCAACAGTGAAATGCCTCTATATTGTGTGCAGTCTCTTTTGCTGCCTTTGTTTTTCCAAATTGGGATAATTATGGCGTTTCCCCAGTCTCGCGGTGTCTGTTGTTCTACCCAAACATGGTTGAATAGTCTATGTAGCCAAGCTGTTCCTACTTCTCTTGCTGCTTTAATTAGTTCATTTGGTATTTCATCCTGTCCCGGTGATTTGTTCAATGGGGCTAATCTGATGGCTTCTATAATTTCTTTTTTTAGTATGTCTGGTTCTAGTTCTTCGGTGACATCTGTGTAGGTCTCTTGAATTCCTGTGACATCTGATGGGATGTTGAGAAGTTGTTCGAAATACTGCTTCCATCTTATTAGGATCTTTTTTGTTCACTTATTGGTTCTCCATTTTCGCTGTTAATTATTTCAGTTGGGTCAAAGGGTTCTCCTCTGGTTCGCATTGCACTTATCTTTTTGTAGAAGTTTCTAGCTGCCTCCTTGTAGTTTTTATCTAGGGTTTCTCCATACTCTTCCAAGTCTTTTTGTTTTTTCCTCTTTACTATTCTACTCATATGTCTTCTCGCTATTCTATATTCTCTGTAATCACATTCCTGTTTGCTCTTCAACCACTTTTTATATTTTTCCTTTTTTTTCTTTTACCGCTTTCTTTACTTCTGCGTTCCACCAACTTGTTATTTTCATTATCCTTGTTTTGCGTTTTTTCGTGGTTCCACGTGTTATTTTTGCAGTATTTAAAATGCTTGATTTGAACATCTCCCATTCTTCTTCCACTGTTTTTCTTTCTGTAGGTAATTTTACAAAGAGTTCAGTTAGTTCTTTCTCATAATTTTCCTTTACTGCCTCGTCTTTAAGGTTTTTTTTGTTTACTGATTCGCATGGCATGTAATTGCCTGCTCTTTGTTTTCTTCTTCTGATGGTTCTTATTGTGGCAACGACTGCTTTATGATCTGTGTTTATACTGAAATTGGGCACTGCCCTTGCATCTAGTATATTTCTCTTTCTGTTATTTCTTGTTAATATAAAATCAATTTGGCTTTTAGTATCTAGATCGTTCCATTTATACCAGGTGTATACTTGTGAATCTTTATGTTTATAGAATGTGTTTGTTATATAGAGGTTGTGTTGGCTGCAAAGCTCTATCAGTCTACTTCCGTTATCATTCCTTTCATTTTGCTGATCTCCAAATGCTCCCAGATGTTTTTCTATGCCCACTCTGTTATGTCCTAGTCTTGCATTGAAGTCTCCCATAACTATGATGTTGTCCTGCTTATCTATCTTATTTAGCACGTCATGTATGTCTTCGTAGAAGTCCTCGCATTCTTGCTCATTATTGTTTGCATTACATGGTGCTTATATCTGTACATATGTTGTAATTGTTTGTTCTTTTATTCTCACTGTTATGATTCTTTCTGATGTATATTTTATTTCTAGTATTCCTCTTGCTAGCCGCGGTTCGATGACTATTCCCACACCGTGTCTTGCCCTTTCTTGCTGTTCTACTCCAGAGTAAACAAACGTGTAACTGCGGTGGAGCTCCTTGCATCCTTTCCCCTTTGTTCTGGTGTCCGCTATTCCCGTCAGTCCAATTTTCCTCTCCTCCATTGTTTCTATAAGCTCTTTTTCTTTACTATTGAAACCACAGACGTTCATTGTGCCTATTTTTTGAATCGCTGATCTATCTCGTAGTCCATTAACATTGCCGGGTCGATAGCCGTTTGGGTCAGTCCGGTTATACTTCTTAGTTTTTCTACGAGCAGTATGAAGATCTCCTGCCGGCTTGCTAGGCCAGTCGCAGGTTTAGGACACTAATCTGACCACAGGGAGTCCATCCCCTATGGCGAGCCATAGCCCCGTTAGCCATGACCTCGCGGTCATGGTTGCCCGGTCTGCACCACGTGGAGGTGGGGGTTGACTTTTGTAGTCTGCGGGTCATCGGCAGGCTACTAGTTTTCGCTCTTCACCCCTCCTGGGAGAGGCTAGCCGATCCTAACCCTGCTACCTGCAGGGCCAGGCGCATTCCACACCTTACAGACTACCATTAAAAGGAAAAATGATTGTGTGTGGCGACTTCAACAGCCATTCGCAGAGCTGGGGCTATGATCCCATGGACCAGAGAGGAGAGAGATTGGAAGACTGGCAGGATGAGAATAGATTCTTCTTCTTCTCCTTCTTCTTTGCATTCATCCGGAGTGTTTTTTCAGATGTGATTGCGGTGTGTCTAAGTTATGCGCCCTTGGGCCGAAACCCGTAGGCCAACACATCGGACTTTTAGCGTGCTTTTTGACCAGGTAGCTTGACCAGGGAGACTCTCACTTTTGCGGTACCATCCACAACCCAGCTGGCCAAGTTGGAACGGTCGAAGACTTAACGGTCATCCCTCAAAGGAAGGCAGGGAGTCCATGGCATTTTCCGCCATCCTGGGTGGCTTCCATAATTGCAGGGCCGACACATAGTGCCCTGGTGCTGGGCTCACCGAGGGAATCGTCACGTCCTGCTCATGGCTGCTTTAATTCCTCACTTCAATATATTTGGGCATTTCGCTCGCCCCGGGCCGTTCCCGCACAAACCAGAAAGGTCTGCAGACGGTATCCACTCAGCGAGTTTTCGGTTCGGACATGTGCTTGTCGTTGTGCCCGTCAGAGCTGTTCCAGGCACGACGGACATTCGGAAACTACCTAGTTAGAGCTGTTCCGAACAAGAGCGGCATTCGGAAACTAGGTAGTCAGAGCTGTTCCTAGCACGAAAGACATTTCACTCGGACGTTTTTTTGCGTTGTGCCTGATTTATTTGCACCCGTAGGCCAGCACATCCGGCTTCAGCAGGCATTTTTACGGGTTAGCCTTCCTGGGGTTTCGAGGGACGTTAGACTGTTAGTGCTGTGGTGTCGCCCACATCTCAGCTGGTAAAAGTAGAACGGTCATCGACATCACGGTAAATCCTCAAGGGAAGGCAGGGGCAGACCATGGGCATTCCCCCGCTATCCAAGGAGGCTTCCATAATTGCAGAGCCGGCACATATTGCTCTGAGACTGGGCTCACCCAAGGATTTGCCACGTCCTGCTCATGGCTGCTTTAATTCCTCACTTCTATGTGTTGGGCATTTCGCTTGTCACTGCTCGCTCAAGTACACACCAGGAACGGTCAGTCTGCGGGTGACATCCACTAGGTAAGCTTTCGCTTTGGATTTCGGGCCACGCAATGGATTCGCTAGCCGTGCGTTCCATTTCGTGTTATTGAGACGTTTTTCCACCTTTGCCTAGACTCTCTATGAGTTAGATACAGACAGTTTTTGTAACCATTTCATTCGACTGGGGACTTCTTCCACCTTTTAGTACTCGCTCACGAGGTAGGCTACATGTGCTATCCCATAAGCTGTCCGATATGTAGTTTTCATCCACCGACAAGCACACGGGGTCAATGGGACACGCAAGCTTCCCCACAACGGCAAGGTGGAGACACATCGGGAGAGTGAATTTATTCATCCTGATTAACATGCCGTCTGTCCCACATACCTTCTACTCGAGATTATGGCACACTACAAACACACCTGACCTGGCGTTTCATTCACCAGACCTGGAGTGGAACATTACACGAATTGTTGGGAAACAACTTGGTGGCAGTGACCATTCGGCCAGTCTTTCTAACTGTAGAAAATGAGATTGTAAGTGAAAGCAGCACCCTCTTGAGGTGGAACTACAAGAAAGCAGACTGGGCACTGTACAAGCATCGCACCAGCATACTGGTTAGAAACCTGAACACTGAGAAGGACATAAATAAAGTAGTTGAAGAGTTTGGGAAATGCATGCTACAGGCAGCACGAGAAACAATACCAAGAGGAGCCGGTAAACATTATAAACACTACTGGAATAGTGAACTGGAACAGTTGCATAATGATGTGGATGTATGTAGAAAGCAAGCAGAGGCCAATCCCAGCCAAGAGCATCACAATAAATATCAATACGCAAAAGCCATATTTCAAAGGGCCCAGCTGCAGGCTAGACGGAAAAGCTGTAAAGACGGAATGTTGTAATTGTTTGTTCTTTTATTCTCACTGTTATGATTCTTTCTTATGTATATTTTATTTCTAGTATTCCTCTTGCTAGCCGCGGTTCGATGACTATTCCCACACCGTGTCTTGCCCTTTCTTGCTTTGAAAGAGACACAAGGAAGTTATGGAAGCTAATAAAACAGCTTCACGATGAGGGCACAGGGAGAAACTCAAAAATTGCACTACATAAAGACGGAAACATCTTAACAGGAGAGCAAGCAGCTGACCATTTTACGGACTCATTCGCACAAGATAACAATATCGAAATTAGTATAGAGAAATCACAAGAGATTCCAGAGAAATGGCAACATACAGGACAGAAGGAAATTGTACATGAGGTTATGGAGACACTTATCACATTCAGTGAACTGGAGCTAGCCATATCAAAACAATGAGAAAGTCACCAGGAGCTGATGGTATCTCCAATGAAATGATCAGGAACCTAGGAACAGAGGCTAAAGCAAAGTTGCTACAGATCTTTAATAACACATGGACCTTAGGCAGTGTTCCACAAGTCTGGAGAGAAGCAATCATGATACCCCTCCTAAAATCTGGGAAAGACAGTTCCATTGCCTCCAGCTACAGACCCATTAGCCTCACCAGCTGTCTCTGCAAAACAATGGAACGCGTCATCAATCACAGACTACAGTGGTACATTGAAAGTGAAAACATCCTTGTGCCACAACAGGCTGCCTTTAGGCAGTGCTACTCTACGGAAGATCAGACAACCTACCTCTCTCAAGAAGTTGAGGATGCATTCCAAGAGAAGAAGCTGGTACTTGCGGTTTGGATAGATCTGAAGAAAGCCTTTGACAAAGTCTGGAAAGAAGGTCTGATGAAGAAACTGAGAAACTGTAAAGTCAATGGAAGAATGTACAAATGGGTGAAAGCATACTTGCACAACAGAAGAGCCCGAGTACAGATAGACAGTCTCAAGAGCAAGAAAGTACTATTGCGTCACGGTGTTCCCCAGGGCGAAGTCCTGTCCCCAAAACTTTTTTCTAATCTTCATCAATGATCTTGTTGCTAATCTACCCGATGGAATTAAAGCGGCAATGCACGCTGATGACCTGGTTTTGTGGAGCGCAAATGAACATGCATCAGTGGCCACCATATTGCTACAGAGAGCTGTAGATACATTTGTTGCATGGGCATAAATACTTACAAGTGCAGCACCACTCTATTTACCCTTTCTCCGAAAACAAAAGGCAGGGATCATTCAGACAAATGGAACACCCCTAAGAGAAGATGAAGAATCAACATATCTTGGTATAACATTCGACGACAGGCTAACATGGAGAAAACACATCAAAAAAGCAGTAGCAAAAGCCAGAAGGAAAATAGCCATCCTGAGAAAGCTAAGTGGAACTACTTGGGGAGCCAGTGGGAAAATACTTAGCAAAGTTTATCAACAGAGCATACGACCACAGTTGGCAATACGGGTCAACTGCGTGGTGTTCAGCATCAAAAACCACATTACAGGAGCTGGACAAGGTGCAAAATTAAGCTCTTAGAGTCATCACAGGAGAGATGAGATCAACCCCTATAGTAGCAATGGAGAAAATGGGGAGGACACAAGCTTTAAGAGAACGCAGAGATACAAAAACACTAATACAAGCAGAAATGTTCCTCAGCTTGCCAGGCCACCCTATGAAGAACCGATTTGAACATTTAGCTATGGGGCGGTTGAAAAGAAGTAGTTTCATCCACCAGGCCAAACAACTCTGCAGAGAAATCATCGATCTTCCCACAGTTGGTATTCCCCTGACAACTATTCCAGAGCGAACCCCGTGGAAAGATGAACATAGACTATAGCTACAAATCCAGAAAAAAGTGAGAGGAATATTTGACAAGGAAGAACAGAACAGTGTACAGCGCAGAACAGCCACTCTCGGCTTCCTTGGTGACGAATACCCACAGGACCTCTGGATCCGAGTCTACACAGATGGGTCAGCACAAAATGCTGTTCGAAATGGAGGAGCGGGTGTGTACATAGAATACCCAAATAATACTAGAGACACGGCCAGAGTTCCAACAGGAAAGTACTGCCATAACTATGATGCTGAAATTGAGGCAATCAAGATAGCAACCGAGAAATTCCTGGGTGCCAGCAATGGTACACAACCTGTGGTGATATTGACAGATGCAAAATCCGTAATAGAGACGCTCCTGTCTGGGAAATTGCCAGTTCTAAGGACACTACTTTCTGAACTTAGCAGTCAGCGTAAGGTCACCATACAGTGGATACCATCCCACTGTGGAGTACCCGGAAACGACAGAGCTGGTCGATTGGCTAAGGAAGGAGCAAAATAAGAACAACCTGATGTGCCCATTACATACCACCAAAGGAAAAGAATGATCAAATCAGTCAGAAGGCCACCAAATCTTACTCAAGACGACTACCACGTTATGGACAGACCAGAACAGGTAATTCTTCTGCGCCTCAGAACAGGACACAATAGATTACGCAACCACATGTATACAAAATTCAAGATTGGTGACTCAGCCATGTGCCCATGTGGTTTGGCGTCGCAGACAGCAGAGCACATATTCCAGGATTGCCCAAACTACAACATATCCAGGCAAACCTTCTGGCCTAGAGACACAATAGTGGAAGATAAACTCTGTGGACCGCTGAGTGAACTAAAAAAGACTGTTAGATTCATACAAGAGACAACATTGCAGTTATAAACATATTTCAGGCGAACGAAAGAAGAAGCAGAATTTATAAATGTTCCAAGCGATAATTGTCCTTCACACGACGTCACATTCAGCCCGAGCATTTATTTATTGTTTTGATTGTCTGCGAATATACGTTCAGTAGTTTGAAACTGCTTGTTGAGCAGCCGGGGTTAATACCCTCTTGAAAATTAACGCAAAGCAATATGTTAGCAAATCGTCTTTGATTAACTTCGTACTCCGTATATCGGGATTGTGAAACTGCGGTCGCTATTCCTAAGCCACAGACTGATCATTTACTAATTCATAGAAATAACTGCTATCAAACACAGTGCTAAGTGATTCACATGTCATCGTCTATAACTAAAGATGGTGCCCTCAGTTCCCATCCAGTTTCCACTTTCAGTGGTAACAAAACCGAGCATGTATTTTAACCCAATAGGTTGGTTTAAGGCTATTCGATAACCTGTCGTTGAATTTACTTCTCGCATCCCAAAGACACGTAAACCTTCTCTCATACGGACAAAATTGGTGTGTTACGAAGCGTTAATTAACACACCGTCATCGTGAAGCCCTGCCATTTGACTACGCGTTCATGTCTCTCCACAGATCTCGATACTTGATATTCTGCATCAACTCACTTTATAACATTCCTTGAAGCCACCGCCTCAGCCCATCCAGCATAATTTCTCTCGGTCTGCCTCTTTCGTTTTTCCACTGAACTTTACGGTAGATACGATGTTTTCTATTAGCTCTCTTCTCATTACGTGAGTGATATGTAATGTCTTTATCCAGTAGTATATGCGGAGCTGCTCTGCAGAACTCTGGATTTATTTTCTTATATAAGACTAGTACTCCTGAATCGATGATGTCACGAAATGAAACTTCATTTATCGATTTTCTTCTTCTTCGTTCTTAAGAGGTATATCGAATCAGACCAGTTTTAGCGATACAAATCATGGACATCTAATAATATGGACTACTCTTGAGTTCAGAGCTGGTCATTGGTGTGGAGTATAAAATCATTAAGGGCGGTCAGGTGACATGACCGGCAAGTAGTTAGGTGGGGCGAGTTTGTTTTATCGCGCTTTGTTTATTTTTTTTCTTCTGCTATGGTCTTGGCCAGTGGTGTGGGGAGACCATAAAAAGCATAGACACAGACAGACAGACAGATAGACAGACAGACAGATATGTACGTGTGCATGTGTGTGTGTGTGTGTGTGTGTGTGTGTGTGTGTGTGTGTGTGTGTGTGTGTTGTTCGTCCAATAAGAATGATGGTGACCATTTATTTCATCCAGTGGGGTTGAAATGGAGCCTTGAGATGGCTGATAAAGCCTATTTTGGCAAAATGTTCTTTGAAAATGTGGACAAAGAATGCTTGACGTCGTTCTAGGAGGAGGATCTCCTGCAGTGGTTTTTCTGTCCATCCTTTTCTTCACAGCTCTTGCAGTTTTGTATGCTTCACAAGTGACTGCACCCTTGCGTAATGATCTACGCCACGAATTTCGGTCTTTGGCAGCAGTCTCATGGGTGTCATAATTAATTCCAAAAGCTTTCAGTGAGATTTTCAGAGTGTCTTTAAGCATTTCCGTTGGCCATCATGAGAGCGTTTACCATAACGCAGCTCACCGTGATAAAAAAATATTCGTTTTGGAAGCCTGTGATCTGGCATGCGAGTCAAGCGACTAGTCCAACGAATCTGGTTCTTCATTAGTAGAGTGTAGATATTGGGCATGGGCGCTCTTTCTAGGACTTCAGTGTCTGAGATCTTGTCTTGCTATTTAATCTTCAATAGCTTCCTAAGGCAGACTGTTTGGAAGTGGTTTAATTTCCTAGCGCATTGCTGATAAACAGTCCATGTTTCACAAGCACATAACAGCGTGGAAAATACAACTGCTTTGTAGACTTTCAGCTTTGTTTGCAGGCTTATTCCATTTCTGTTCCACACATTCTTGTACAGTCTGCCAGAGGCCGCGCTGACTTTGGAGATTCTTGCATTCACTTCGTCATCAATTGTGGCAGCTTGGGACACAGTGAACCCATATGTTAACCCCGGGACTGTCACAAGGATCTGCAATCTCACCTGTGCTCTTTAACGTGTATACGAGCAAGAACCTAGAAGCTAGAACAGGGGTTGGAATTATACTAACATTTGCAGATGATATTCTTGCATACAAGCAGGTGAGAGATAGGGTAAAAACAGCCCAGGAGCTACAGGCGGTAGTAGACAAAGTGATTGACTGTGTCAGAAGTTGCAATTGTTGATACCGAACTGGGAGCACAATTGTCGGAAGTGCGGGTGCTAGCTGAATGTTATTGACTGGCGAGCAACCCCAGATAGTCAGAAAGTGACTAAGGACAGAATCTATATGGCTGAACTACAGATTAAGCCCGTGAATTTCAAGAGTACAGCTACAAGTGGCTCGTAACAAAATGAAGTTAGCCGACCTTAATATTCGCCAAGGATTCGAAAGGAGAAGGTTCGCTGAGTTAGATTTAAGTCTAGATTTAAGAATGATTGACTACTATCCCAGTGCAGGTTTTTCTCCCCTGACTGTTCCCTTCCTTGGTGTCGAAGTAAGCCTCCACCAATGTACACACAAAACACGTATGCACAATTGGAATTAAAAGTATAACTACTGAACTATGAGTTAAAACAAACTACAACATTTATTGTCTATCCTTAATCATTACACGAATGATGATTGTCAATATGATGATGGTGACCTCATATAAGTTTATGCACTGCAGTAATCATGAAATGAAATGATGAATATAAAATACATAACTCTGGATCCTATCTGTATCAGTGTCCGGGCTCCCAGTTGAGATAAGCCAGAAGTAGGTTTCTCCTTAGGTTCAGTAACCACCCACTCTCCAGTAGACAACAGCTTGCCGGTCTTCTGACGCCTGTCAGTCCTGGCACTACCTGGTAGTCCCTAGTTCTTGGGATCTATACCTAGGTGCTCTTATTGAGAGCTTGGAAGAAATAGTCAAGAATGTGTTATATCTAGTTCTACATCAGTACAATCCTAAGTAATAAATACATCCCATCACACCCATATACAATGACTAGTCCCAGCTCTACTGCGTTCACTATCCTCCTTCTCCCTACATATCTCTCTCCTACTGTCTTAGTCTGGGACGGACTTTTCAATTGTCTCACAAGCCTGTAATTATTACATTTCTGCCGTCCTATGTCCATGTCGCTAATACCGACATTCTGGGTCGTACAGCCACTCCGTCCAAAGTTGATTTAGCAGCTCACATGTTAAGTAATGGTATCCTAATAGTACTTGATCATCCAGGCTTACAAGCCGCGATCAGATCTGTAAAAGACCCCCGTTATTTACCATGTACGCTCGTCCACAACACACTGAAAGGGTTAAGCACCATATACCCTATACCAATTGTGGGTAATGTCTGTACCATTACCCTACTGCTTCCAACGCAATCAATAGGCAATATGCCCAATAAATTTATTACATCGAATACCCATAAAATATATCCATTAAACTTAGACATATAATGCTATTTAATATAATATCATAATGCATGAGTTAGTTTGTGTGTATACGAAATGAGACGTAAACACATAAAAAGAATATGTACGAAGCATAGCCCTAGCATCGTATATCCATATGGGGTTACAAATACATACATCCATCATATACGTAGACATTAGGCATATGAAGGTATTCCTACATACATAGTATGAAATGCAAAAATTGTAGTAACATGATTACCTACAACGACTGAGAAACTTATAGTTTCCATAGAATAACAGACATCTAACATGATAAATGAAAGTCAAAAGTATGCCACACATAAGGTATCTACTTGTATAGTGGGAATAACATATATAGCAATATGATATTGTACACTGAACTGAGAAAGAATAGTGCACACTCAAGTAACCCGAGACAATCATAGTTCTTGAAATAACCTAGGTCAGATATAGACTTAAAATCAGCAAATACATCTAAAAGACTTGAATAGTTACTGAGAACTAACATTCCAAGGGATACAAACGTATACAAGGAGAGTTCATGTCTGTTCAAATGTCTGACTTATTCTAAAGGGAACAGGTCTAGCATGGGTTTTTATACTAAGTCTAGCAGACACTATTATCTCCTTGGCGCCTTTCTGTCTGTCCCAAGCCACAATTCACATTCGCCCAGTCCTGCTTTAATTGCCTTCATCAGACACCTCACACCCCTCTACAGTGCAGATTAGATTATCTCCCTGCATGTCCAGTCGTAAATTCTTTCTGAACAACTGGCCTTCACGCCTGTGACCGTGGGCAGTCTGACACTGTTTATCCTGGGGAGTCTTATCAAGCCGTGAGTTCGCATCTTGTGTCTCTGGTCTGTTTCACAAGGCGGTCAGCCTTCGCGGTTGAGCGATTTTCCTAGCCCTGCTTATCATGTGTCATGTCAAAGGAGCAATTAGACTCTGGGGTAGACTGCCAATTTTCCAACTCTTGTGATAAACAAGGTTGCTTGTGTCATGCCTGGGCGGTTTTATTTGCTTGCCAAGCCATTGTGGGCCCTCTTGCGTCACGGCTCAGTGGTCTTTACAGTGCTGGTAGAGAATACATTCATTCTTATGTTTCTTTCTCTAAGAGATACCTCAGATGTTGAACTCCATGGAAATATTATGGGGTGTAAATGCGGCATTTCGCGACAGACTGGTGCACTGAAATGAGTGCTGTCATCCACCCGGAAAGGCGGCTTATTTATGGTGCTCTCTGGACAACAAGATTGTGAGTGCTGATGTTCCAAGCCTCACGATAGATAGTAGGAACTTCAACAGAGAGAACAAACTGAAGTATCTGGGAATCACATTTGACAGGAGCCTGTCCTTCAAGGATCATGTGGAGACGGTTGTGACAAGATCTCAAAAGGGACTCAATGCACTTACAACTATGGCTGCGATGGACACAGAGCATAGAATGCTTTTCACACTATACCATCACTTGATCCTTTCAGTGATTGATTATGGACTAGGACTTCTCACTGTCTCAAAGAGTCAGCTGATGAAGTTAGAGCTCATAGAGAACGAAGCTATGCGGGTCATTCTGGGATGCACCAGAGACACCCCAGTAGTGTGTATGCGTTACATCCTAGATTTGCCGACTGTTGCTGGTAGGCTCAATGTGATGCAAGCGAAGGCATACCTCAGAGTATCTGCAGACACATATCACCCTTTGCATGAGGCGCTGGACACAGTTAAGGGTCACAACGACTGATAAGAAGGAAATCATGGATGGCACAGGTGGAGGATACGATCAGACATGTGTGCATCTTGGAGAACATTAGGCGAGGAGAGGAGTGGGTCAGAGTGCCAGAGGAGCAGTCAGACTTGTGCAGAGTCATAATCACATTGAGCCGGGAGTGCAGGGGGGGTGGCCAGCAGGGGCTACGGAAGTGGAGATCCAGCAACTAATTCAGGACAATGCTCGCTCGGGTGATGTGATTATCTACACAGATGGTTCGGTGTCGAGAGGTAGGAGAAGTGCCTGGGGGTTCATATCAAAAGCTAATGGCTGACGTTTGGTGGCGGAGAGCCTGGCATATGATACCACAACATCTAGCTTAAGAATGGAGGTGGAGGCAGTCAGTGCAGCTTTCCGCTGGATGGAGAATACGATACACACACATCGTGATTGTAACTGACTCAGAAAACATGCTGAGGAAGAGTGAGGACAGGCATGTTTCGTGCAGAGTGGCTTGCTTCGCTTCGGAGATCACGATTGGCAAGCATCGCCTGGATCTTTTCTTCGGGGCATGCCGGTGTGCTGGGGAATGAACAGATGGACATATTGGCTGTGCCATTCCGTAAGTCCTCTTTTCTGTGCCATGCGATGGAAATATCATACAATCGAACTTACGGAAAGGTACTGGCTCCTTACACTTGGAGTGACGATAACAGTTGACAACTCTATGGTGAACTTTGAAAGATAACGTAAATATGAGAGTTCAAGGAACTTACACCGCTTTATTACGGCAGTTGACAAATCAGATACATCTTACAGTGTAATCATTAGCGTATCTGTTGTGACCAGAGTAGCATCTAATATCAACATACACCAGATGGTTTACCCCAACTTGTCCAACGTTCGCTTGGTCGCCACTCAGTATCACTTGTCTTCATGCGTTCACTCAGGCCGTCCTTGCTGTCATCTTCCTTCGTTCTGTCTAGATTCGGCCCGACGTTCTTGAATCCATGGAGTTCCCAAGATAAGCTTCTAGCTGTTGTTTACTTGGAGTCCACTGCTAGCCTTCAAACCATCCAATAGCCACACTAAGTTGTTCCCAAATTCTAACGCACGACCGCTCGTATTGATCTCCGCACAACGTATGTTTTCGTTGTCATGCTAGCGTTGGTGTGACGTATATTCGTATCCCATAGTTTTCGTGCACTGTTTACTTTGAGAGTTCCTTCCATCCTCTGTATGGCGTGATTTGGGCACCTGCTCTGTGGCAGCTGGCTCTGCAAAATTTGGTGGAGTATTGATGCATGGCAAGGCAGATGTGGTTGCGGCCTTGTGGGAGCACATGTACACCTCGGAGAAGCAAATAGATCATCAGTGGTATGGCAAGAATGAGGCAGCGAGGAGTGACGAGGGGATCTGGCCGACGTTCGACGCTCAGAGGAAAGGCGAGACGGACATATAATCAGATTGCTACTGGTACTATTGGTGCTAGAACTCTTCGCTGGCTGCTGAGGATGGGGACGGAGCGCCTATGGGAATGCCCCGAATGCTGTGATGTCGGTTCCTAGATCAATCAATGAATCAATCAATCTCTGCTGGGATGGAGTCAGGACCAGGTGCCTTACCGCTGGAAAGTTGCTGGTTGGCTTTGTTTACTTCCACTATGGTTGGCGGGCCATCAAGAGTACCATTAGTGGGAATTTGAGGAAGGCAGTTGATGGTTCCATCATCGAAGAAGGAAGTTGCATTTAAGATGTTGCTGAAATGCTCTGCCCAGCGTTGAAGGATCTCTTTCTTGTCGGTGAACAATGTTCTCCCATCTGCACTGAAGAGGGGAACTATGCCTGGCGATGTAGGACCATAGATCTCTTTCAGTGAGTCGTAGAAGTTTTTCATATCATGTCTGTCAGCAAAGCCTTGAATTTCATCAGCTTTGTTGCTCAGCCAGGAGTCCCTCATGTGCCGAAGTTTCTGCTGCACTACTCTCCGGGTGTTTTTAAATGCATCTTTTTTTTTAATGTTGACTTCGGGTCATTCAAATATGCATTGAGGAGAAGATGTTTATGTTTCTCGGCCAGCAATTGGTTGATGTCTTCTGAATTTTTATCAAACCAGTTTTTATGCTGTCGTGAAAGGGAGGGGGGGGGGGCTGGACCCAGGATTGCCATAGGCAGTGTTGTAAATTATGTCCTTTAGGGTTCTCCACTCTGTTTCCGCATCCTGTTTAGCTGCAGCATTTGGCTTGAGGCGGTCTTCCAGCATATTTTCAAACAACAGCTGAATTATTTTTTTTTCTTTTTGCTGTTTAGGCTGGTGACATTTTTTTTTTCCACTTTTACTCCTTGAGGACACCGTGGTGTTTTGATGTGTATGTCTATTTTCGAGATAATGAGACTATGTTCTGTCCAATATTCGGTACCAAGCATGGATTTTGTCACCCCAACGTCTTGTCCGTCACTCCTCCTGACGATTGAATAGTCAATGAGGTGCCAGTTTTTCGAACGAGGGTGCATCCACGATGTCCTATTTCTCATTGGAAGACCAATTGTGTTGGTAATCAGGAAATCAGTGTTCGGCACATGTCTGAAGAAGGAGGAGTCCATTACTGTTACAATTTCCAATAACGTATTTTCCAATAATGCCACTCCAAGAGGTCTTGTCCGGGCCTACTCTGGCATTGAAATCCCCAAGGAATATAAGTTTGTCTCCTTTGGGAGCATATGTTAATACATTGTGCAAGTGCTCATAGAACATGTTCTTGACGTCATCTTCATTGGTCATGGTTGGTGCGTAGACACTCATGATGGTTGCATGCTACCTTCCATTCAGCAGGGGCAACTTAATTGTCATAAGCCTGTCGTTTATAGCCTTCGGAAATCCAACTAGTTTGCCAACCAGGCCCGACTTAATGGAAAATCCCACACACGACTGGCGTCTTTCCTCGCTTTTCCTTCCACTCCAGAATAATGTGTAGCCGACACCTACTTCACAGATTTGGCCTTCTGCAAGTCGTGTCTCGCCCAGGTCTCTCCCAATCAGTGCTATTCGTCTATCTGGGCCCGACGCGCCGTCTCTATCAAGTAGGGTGCGCACATTCCAAGCTCCCAATGTCAATGGAATACGGTTTGTTTTTTAGCTTTACCTGTTTTTACTTTGTTTGTATGTCGACCGCAGTATAGGGTGCCCATCAACCACGGCTAGCTGGTTAGGTAGTGATGGAGCACATAATGTTTAGGGTACCTTTTTTTTTGTAGCCCCTTCTTCATGCTATGGAGGCGAGAAGTGCTTTCCTATAGAGGGCTACTCAGTCGCTCAGGAGACTGCCAAATCCCACTGCTGCTCCGGTCAGTAGAAGACGACCATATGGCCTGAGCCGCCTGTGTGCGGTCAGCGACTTCGACTGCCAGCGTACCCACGCCTACCACTTCACAGCTCGCCCATCGCCACAGGGCTTGAAGGTGATATTTGAAGTTGGATGAAGAATGACTTACGCGATGAATTGGATTCAATTGAGGAAGAGTTGCGCAATTCGTCGACCTCACTCTCTCAACTGAGTCCATCTGAGTCCCTCAACTGAGTCCATCTGAGTCCAGTCGCAAGACAAGTCAAGACAATTGGAGACAAATACAGGTGCTGTGGATGACCAGGGCGCTCTACGTGCCTTGGCGTGCTCATTACGTTCCACAACGCTTTGCAGGTAAACGCCGTCTTGCCCATTTCATCAACAATGACTTCTTCTTCGCAGTCTGCCAAATCCTGCACCTTGTGACATCATTTGTGTCTTCGTTTTGTTAATTGTTAAACCAAATTCAGAACAAGCATTGGAGAATGCAGATAGTAGATGTAATTCTTCCTTAGAGTGGGTCGTAACTGCAGCATCATCCGCAAAAAGCAACTCTCTGATCAGTACCCTCCTAATTTTGATCTTGGCCTTTAATCTCTGAGCATTATAGAAGCCGCCAACTGAGCGTGAGTGAATATATATATATATACCAGCATCCTGATCACGAAAGGCATATTTCAGTAGAAATGAAAAGTATATTCCAAAGAGGGTGGGGGACTAGTACACAACCTTGCTTAACTCCACTCTTGATTTCAAACTCTTCAGAAGTTGCACCATCGAACTTGAGTATACCCTTCATGCCTGTGTGGAACGATTCCACAATGGACAGAAGTGTTGGTGGGCAGCCAATCTTCTTTAGTGCCTTAAACAGACTGACCAAATCAAATGCCTTTGTGAGGTCGATGAAGGCAATAAACAGTGGTTGATTTTGTTTCCGGCATTTTTCTTGCATTTGTCGCAATGAGATTGATTGATTGATTGATCTAGGAACCGACATCACAGCATTCGGGACATTCCCATAAGCGCTCCGTCCCCATCCTCGGCAACCAGCGAAGAGTTCCAACACTAATAGTTCCAGTAGCAATCTGATTATATGTCCGTCTCGCCTTTCCTCTGAGCGTCGAGCGTCGGCCAGATCCCCTCGTGACTCCTCGCTGCCTCATTCTAACCAGACTATGGTGATCCATTTGCTCCTCCGAGGTGTACACGTGCTCCCACAAGGCCGCAACCACATCTGCCTTGTCATGCATCAATACTCCACCAAGTTCTGCCGAGCCAGCCAATCTGTCCGCCTGTTCATTCCCCAGCACACCGGCATGCCCAGGAAAAAAGATCCAGGTGATGCCTGCTACCCGTGACCTCCGAAGCGAAGCAAGCCACTCTGCACGAAGCTTGCCTGTTCTCACCCTTCTCAGCATGCTTTCTGAGTCAGTTACAATCACAATATGTGTATGTATCGTGTTTTCTATCCAGCGGAAAGCTGCACTGACCGCCTCCACCTCCAATGAGAATATCATATCAACTCGCAATGAGAATATCAAATCAATGGTAGACTGGTTCTGTCAGAAGCCGCACTGTGATTCGGGGTAGACTTGATCTCCTAGGACTTGAAGTCTGCGCAGAACAATTCTGGCAAATACTTTCCCAACAGTCCATTGGCACCTTGCCGTCTTGACAGACGATAGTTTGTGCTTTAAAAAGGCATAATAACTTTTAACTATGGCGGTAGCGAGTGTGACTGATAAGGCCAATTTGCGCTGTAAATGTCCGTTCACAGTGGGTGCATGTGAACACGTGGTCATTTCCACCATCATGCACCATCTTACGTCTCAAACGCTTGGTGTGTGACTTTTCTGCAATAATTTTCTCCTTTGACTTTATTCCATTTCTGATATTTGCCCTCCATGCAACACGTTCAGCGGCGACTTGCTCCCAATGTGCATTATCAATGCCTGTATCAATCATGTCCCGCTTACACACATCTTTGTATCATAGTAGAGGCCGACCCTGAGATCTCTTACCCATCTGTAATTCACCAAAAAAGATATCCTTTGGTATTCTACCATCATCCATCCTCCTAAGATGTCCTATCCATCTAAGTCTACGAAGACTGAGCATGGAATAAACTGTCACACAACCTGATCTTTCCAATACTTCAGTATTTGTGATTTTGTGATTTCCCAACAGTACACAGAAGTGAAATACCCTATATTGTTACAGTCGCTTCGATCGCCCTTGTTCTTGTACACCGTTATGATGCTTGAATCTTTGAAATCTTGTGGAACTTGTCCTTCTCGCCAGCATAGCTCTATTAGCTGGTGGATCCGTAGAGTGAGTGTTTCTTGCCCACTCCGGATTACCTCTATTGGAATTCCATCCTTACCTGGAGCCTTGCCAGATACAAGTTCATTTATAGGATATTTAACTTCTGTTATGGTGGGAAGTGTGTCCAGGTGGTCAAGAGTTGGTAGAGCCTCTATGGCGTTGAGGGCATCATCCGCTAGTTTGGTCTCACTTGAGTAAAGCTCCAAATAGTGCTCTACCCATCTATCCATCTGCTGTTTCTTATCAGTGATGATTTCTCCGGTAAAGGTTTTTAGTTGTGCACTTCTTTTGATCATTGGACCACAGGCTTTCTTTATCCCTTCATATATGCTTCTGATGTTTCCCTTATCACTTGCGATTTGAATTGACTCACATAACTTGATCCAATAGTCATTTGCACACTGCCTGGCAGCCTTTTGCACATCTTTCCTAGCTTGCTTCAGCTCACTGTGAGTGTTACGCGTTGTTCTTTCCTTGTTTCTTAAGAGAGCTATCTTCTTTTCATCAATCAAGGGCTGCAGTGTAAGGCTGTTTGCAGCAAACCAGTCCTGCCTCTTGTGATCCACAGTGCCGTAAACACCTACCGCAGTTCTATGAAGAGTTTTCTTAAGTTTACCCCACTTTTCATTTACTGTACAATTTTCTGATGTATCAGTGAACGCGTCTTCAAGTTGCTGTTGAAACTCAAAGCACTTTTCAGGATCGTGAGTTTTAATAATATTAATCCTGAGTCTAGATTTATGTTTAGCTGTGTAGATTCTCTTTGGTCTCAGTCTAACTCTTGAACAACCAAAGAATGATACGTATCACAGTCAGCACTGTGGTAACTTCGAGATAATGATGTGTGGTTCAGATGTTGTCTCAGTGTGATGATGAAGTCCAGCTGATGCCAATGGTTGGATCTTGGATGTTTCCATGTGACCTTATGCAGCTCTTTTGTTTAAAAAAAAAAGAGTTTGTAATATATAGTCATTTCTAGTGCAATGCTCCAGCAGCCTTTGCCCATTTTCATTCATGCAACCGATGTTGTTTTTCCAAGGCACACAGGCCATGAGTTCTTGCCCACACGAGCATTGAATTCACCGAGCATTTAAATGTAGTCGGATTTTGGAACTGCCTTGATCATAGAGTCTAACTCCTCGTAGAACGAATCCTTCACATCATCAGAGGAAGCGAGTGTCGGTGCATATGCAGTAATAATGGTGGCAAAACCACAGGAGGTTGTCAAGCGCAGAGATAATAGCCTTTCATTACCTCCAGCTGGAATTTCACTCATTCCCAGTAGCGAATACTTCACTGCAAAGCCCACACCATGCTACCTTTTTTCTGCCTGCCCTCTCATCTCATCATTTTCCTCTTGTAACTTGCAGTGTCGAGGTGAAGTATAAACATCGTGAAAGTGCCCGATTATAGGCTTCATATATCGATATTCCCATGGACTCTGCTATTCCCTCCGACCAACGTTTACGTTGGCCTCTTCCTCTGTTTCCATCTGGTCTGTACATCATTGCTTGTTGTGGTATGCTGTTGACTGGTAACCTACTTGCATGGCCAAACCATTTGACTTGCTGCTTTCTAATAAAATCTAGTGCTGCTTTAACCCCCACTTTAGTCCTAATTTCTTAATTTCTGATCTTATCTCTGCTTGATACGTTGAGTATTCTTCTCAGGAACCTCATTTCTGTTGTTGTGATTTTTCTTTTCTCTTTTTCTGTCATTATCCAGGTTTGGCATTGGTAGCATAGAGTTGGTAGGAAGATTGTGTTTTAAAGTTATTGATACATGTTTGTTCTTTAGCATTGGTGTCATTTGTCCAATGAGTTGATTTGCCTTATTGCACCTATTTTCGATCTCGTCTTCTGATCTGCCATTTAATGACATTATACTTCCTAGGTACTTGAAACTCTTTACTTGTTTAAATGGATGTTCGTTTAGGTGAATTGTTGTTGTTTGTTCTTCTTTAGTTATAGTCATTACCTCTGTTTTGCTTGTGCTAATTTTCATGTTATGTTCCCTACACATTTCGTTTAGACTATCCATGTGGTCTTGTGATTCAGCTGCTGATTTTGCTATTAGTGCTTAGTCGTCCGCAAACAGGAGTTCTCTAATGGTTAGATTTGCAGATGGTTCTTCTTCTGTGTTCTCGTCATGCGATATTCTTACTGTCTCTGCTTGGCTGGTTTCTTTACATATTTTGTCATATATGTTATGAACAAGAGAGGGGACAGGACACAACCTTGTCGTACTCCAGATTTTATGGTGAAGGGTTCTGTGTGTCCTCCAGTTGCTCTCACTATGCATTCACTGTTGTTGTATAAACTTCTACATAGGTTTGTTAGATGTGTACTCACTCCATATTGTTTAAGGATTTCCCACAGCTTGTTTCTATCTACTCTATCGAATGCCTTTTCTTGGCCGACAAAGGCTAAGAAGAGTGTTTCATTGAATTCGATTGATTTTTCTATAAGTTGTCTAAGAGCAAAAATGGCATCTGTGCATCCTTTGTTTTTCCTAAATCAATGTTGTGTTTCGCTTAGCTGGGGTTCTAAAGTAGTTCATAACCTCTACCCTTCCCAAGAAAGGGTGTAATTGTTTTCCCTGAGTGACCCTTTCTCGGCGAGGCGAGTCTCCTGCAGGCCAGCAATATCAATGTCAATCACAACCGTTTTTTTTTTCTCACATCGTCAATATTCGTAAGGTCAGTGGAAAATCCTGGACACATGATCCTTACGCTCCAGGTCGCAAGCCGTAGCTTGAGGTTTATATTTTTCTTGTTATTAGTGCCTGATGCATTGGTTTTACAGCCTGCGATCCAGATTTTGTCCTGGCCCCAAGCACCCATTGAAGCAGGCAGGCTGTGGCGGACGGTAGCTGATCGGTGACACCTGTAGGTGTCTTCCACCGTCAGAGGCAACCCATGGCGCCCCATGTCTACGCCAATTGACAAGGTCTTATAACCCGTAAATGTTGCCTCTCGCTTTGATTCCGAGACCGGTTAGGACTAGGGATGGAATTTTTGCCTCTCCATAGCACAAAGCCTGGGCTAAAATATAGAGACCATATGTTACCCGTGCAGCATGATCCCTCTCTCGGCCTGTCTAGTTCACTCCAGAGAAAAGGTAACACCTATACATGTGAAACAAGACAAGCTGCAGAAGCTGCCGGATCAGCAAAGCAATGCTCTAACTGTCCGCCTGTCAGAGCTTCAATCCTAGACCAGCCGCCAACCAAGGCTTAGCGCCTGGTCTGTCCTGCCATGGCATTTTGTCTTTAGATTGCATTTCCTCGCACCAGGATAAGGCTTGTACCCTCCCAATTGTGCTCTTCCGCCCGAAGCCGTTGGCACAATGTGGGGTGTCGGGTTTGGTAAGCGCCGCCCAACATTCGGCACTAACAGAAAGCAGGTAGTACCGTCTACTGTCATAAGGTAGCTCAGTCATATCTGACTAAGACCTTACCCAGACACACACACACACACACACACACACACACACATATATATATATATTTAAATTTTGTTGCGTATCCCTTACGAGACGTTGCAGTCAACACCAGCATTTTCAGCTGCTGTTGATGTACTAGGCAATTGTTACGTTCAGTAGTTTGCCATTGCTTTCTGAACGACCGGCCCCTATACCTTTTTCGAAAAAACCAGCACCGCCGTGTTTCGAACCCGGGTATACGGGCTCACAAACCGCGTTCGCAAGCCCTTCAGCCACAGAGACCGGTTATAAATATATATATATATATATATATATATATATATATATATATATATATATATATATATATATATATATATAAGATATTATATAAGTAGGGAGCTATATGATGCCGTAAATATCAGTGGTCTTGACGTACTAGAGATTCGGTATGCTGATGATACAGTATTGCTATCCACAACACAGACTGGTATAGAAAACCTAATAGCCTCAACCCAATTGAATAGTGAAAATCACAACTTGTATCTTACCATTGCAAAAACAAACATAATGCATACAGATAAAACTACTATGGAGAAAGAAATATATGTTAATGTGACACAATGAAAGAAATTAAACGACGACTATCAATTGCTTTTCAGAGACTAAAACAACTGAATAAATTATGGAATTGGACAGACAGAACTACAAAAATTAGATTTTTAAGAGCATGCATCTTTCCCATTGCAACGTACGTCTGTGAGACCTGGACACTTACTAAACAATCTGAGCAGTGCATAAATGCCTTTGAATATAAATGTTATGTTATAGACGAGTTCTAAGAATATCTTGGGTAAAGAAAAGAACAAATGTATCAATACTTCAAGAGCTGAATATTGAAGAAGGTTGGCTATTAAAAACGATAAAACAAAGAAAATTGAAATATTTTAGTCACTTGAAACGTCACGAAAGTTTGGAGAGAACAATAATGGAGGGGTATATGCCTGGGAGCCGGTCTCTCTGGCCAAGGCGTTACAACACTTTCTCCGTAATCCCGTTTATCACGCAGAGTCTCGTAGTGGGCGATAGCTGGAGGCGGTTCGACCCACGCTGGTGACTTGCGGGATAACTGAGCCGGCCGCTCAGAAAGCAAAGGCAAACTGCTGGGCGTAATCTTACCAAGAAATCAACAGACAGTTGAAAGATGCTGCTGTTGACAGCGATGTCCTGTAAAGGATATGCGAATTTTAAAAAAAAAATATGCCTGGGAAGAGAGGGAGAGGAAGGCCAAAGAGGAGATGGGTGCAGGATGTGACGGATGATCTCGCTGATCTCGGGACATCTTGCTTATGATCGAGAGGTTTTCCGGAAGGTTGTTATGGGAACGAGGTTCTGCAAAGGACATGCTACTGAATTATATATATATAGATGTACTAAGCAAGATTACGCTCAGAAGTGTGCCTTTTTTTCTGAGCGACCGTGTCACATACCCTACCCCGAAAGTTACCAATGCGGCGAGAATCGCTACCGATTAATTCCTAGGCCAGGGAGATGTATTCTTGCATGTGGCTGACCAGGATTATTCCGAGTGCAGTCACCTCAATTCTTCATTATTCATTAATTGAGCTGTTCAGCTTGAAAGCTGGTGATGAAGTCATCTGATCATGTCCATCCTCAATCTCCTAGTTGGTTGGTTGGTTGGTTGGTTGGGTGGGTGGGTGGGTGGGTGGTTGGTTGGTTGGTTGGTTGGTTAGTTATTTAGTCGACAGATTATCCTCATTGTACATGGAACCTTTCAGTCCATAAGTATTCAGATCCATTCCTCAGTAAATCCAGCAGTGTGTAACGGCTAACGACACTAGTTCTGTGTTGGTTTATTAATCGTCTTTGGCTTCCTGCATAGTGCTCTTATATGGCCACATCTCTTTTAACTTGCTGTTATCGCAGTCTGACCATGGTTTTAGATTCACAGTCATCACCTGGTTCTCGCGAACGTCTTACTTATCGCAGAGCATTCAGTATATCACTCAGCCTGGCCCATGGCTCGTCCGCCTACCACAGTAGCCTTACCCGCAAGCTTGTCTGCCTGTTCATTTCCTTATACACCCGAATGCCCTGGCACGAAAATAAAACTAATATTTGCAAGCCGTGTTCGCCCCATAGACACCAACCACTGTCTTCGGATCCAACCCATCTCATATCTTCTTGAGCTTACTCATTGAGTCACTAAAGAAGCATGCCCGAGTATAGCGGGGTTATGTTTTCACTTTAAACATAACATAGTGATACAGATTAAAGAGTCATGTCTGTTATTAGTACATTTTTAATGCATCAGTTAGTTTTGTAGGGTTTACTATATTAAACATATTTTACAGTAATGCGTCTCTTAAATCTAGACTTCAAATAACGTATTTTATTTATTTAGTAAGATTGTGTTTTCATTTAACATTAAAAAAAAAAAAAAATAAAGTGTCCCTTGAATATAGACTTTAAATAAACATATTTTTTAAATAATACATTTTTAAATTAGAAATGACAATGATTTTCTCTTGTTACTAAGTTTCGTTGATAATTGCTCTTTCTCTATTATGATTAAAAATCAGAACAGAAAACATATTTTGACCTGAGCAACGGCCGAGGCCCAGGCACAGTTGTTGCGAGAGATAACTGGTCTGGTGCTGCTGTGACTGTTCTCATCATGTAAACACTCAGTGTCAGTCAGTATTTCTCATCAGACAAATGTTATAATCAGTAGGCTGTCCTCAACTATAGAATGAACATGACGATGGGGAAAAAACGTAAGAGGATCATTGGGAATATTATGTGGTCAAAAAAAGGTTACACCAAAGATACAGAAGAGGTAAGAATTCGTGATATATATTATTAAATTTATAATTATTTTATTTAATAAACACTACAGGTGGTTTCACTGTTTGAGTTTCCCCCAAACATTCAGACTCAGTCAGTTCAGTAGTGCTGCAGTTAGTGTGTGTGAGTTGTAACACTTTGCGTCATTCATAGCTCTGCTAGAGTAATAATACTAGGATGTACTATGAATGTTTCTTCTTCTGTCGACATTATTTTCATTTGGGCATAGGCCTCAACCCACTCAGTGCTCACTCACTCCAGACCGTCGTCATATCTTTTGCAACTCGGTCCATGTTATCTCCATAGGGAGAGTTTATTCGCAGTCAGATTGCAAATAAACAAAGTGTCTATTTGCAATCGAATTAGACACTTCATTTATTTCCCCTCACTAGTCAATTTTTTAGTTCATTTGGCAAATAAAATTCACGTTAAATAAAAACATCTATTGAATCCATCGATTCCGACACGCAATCACTCCGTCGCTGCCTGGGGGATGTGCTCCCCCCCCCCTCTCAGCAGCTTCCGCAGATCCATAGAGCACACTTTATTCACAAGCTTCGAGTTTCTGGGTTCTATATTTTAGTTCGTAAAGTTTAATATGCCGGTCTCCCTGGCCTAGGAGTTAACGTCTTTCTCCGTAATCCCGTATATTCTCGTGAGCAACGTAACCTGCGTGAGAATCTGTAGCGGTTCTCGCCGCATTGGTAACTTATGGAGTATGTGAGCCGGTCGCTCAGAAAGCAATGGCAAACTACTGAGAGTAATCTTGCCAAGAAATCAACAATGAAGTGTCTATTTATAACGCACTATGTATAAAGTATTCCTTTATACATAGTTAACTGTCCCGGCTGGTCACGTGATTTGCCAAGTCACATGACTTAACGTGTGTGGCTATATTATACATTTTCGTTGATTGGAAAACGTGTCGTCAGTAGCATAGTTGATAGTGTCTCCGCCTGATGGGCGGCAGCTCGAGGTTCGTTTCCTTTCCGGACAATTTTTTTAATTGTTCAGCAATTAATTGCATTATAGTCAAATGTCAATCGTTCGTTTCCTTGCCGGACAATTTTCTTTTTTTTAAATCCCGCAGCGTGTAGCAGCTAACGACACCATGCATGCCCAATTCTTAACCTTTTGAAAATAAAGATTTTTATTCGTTCATTTGTTCGTTCGTTAGAGTGAGTAAAAGATGCACCACAATCATCACATTTCTAAGGTTTCTCTCCTGTATGTATTCTCTTGTGGCGCTTCAGATTGCCAGGCTGAGTAAAAGATGCACCACAATCATCACATTTGTAAGGTTTATCTCCTGAATGTGTTCTCATGTGGTACACTAAACGGCCAGTGTAGGTGGTCGCTTCTATAATCCCCAAGGACACTCCATTTTTTGTCTGATGCCGCCTCTTGTGATACAAGTGCCAGGTCGATGGCCATGTCAGGGTCCCCCAGTCTCATTGCCTGCCTAGTTGGTATCCCATCATTTAGACAGATAATATCCATCTCAAGCGAGGCCTCAGCAAGAGCAGTGCCCTGTGTGTTCTCTCCCGACCTGTCCCACTCTTTGGAGCGTGCACTGAAGTAACCACATAACAGATACCTGGTAAATGAAGGACAAATAAGTTGGTATCAACCAATGCTGGTCTGATGATCTCGCTTTAGGCAACAAACAGTCTTTCCTAGGGTTTTTGTGTATTAGGTGTTGGTTACCTGTGTCTTTACCTTGCTGCACAAGAACCTGCACACTTGTCTTTCTGTTCTTATCTGTCCTCTACTTTTGTTGTCTTGGGAAAGGCGCTTAGCCACCCGAACACGAGTTCTTCTCTCTCTCTCTCTCTCTCTCTCTCTCTCTCTCTCTCTCTCTCTCTCTCTCTCTCTCTCTCTCTCTCTCTCTCTCTCTCTCTCTCTCTCTCCCTCTCTCTCTTTCTTATCTTTATCACTTTTTTATGTCTTTCAACACATTTTTCTCATATCTCTGTCTCTCACACTATCTTCGTTATCTATATTCGTTATCTGCATGAACATAACATGCCCAAAAAATTTAGATTGTCTACATCTAATGACTGTTGTACTGTTGTTTGTCCATCAAGAATGATGATGACCATTCATTTCATCCAGTGGGGTTGAAGGTATGGAGCCATGGGTTCTAAGATGGCTGATAAGGCCTATTTTGGCTCGAAATGTTCTTTGACAATGTGGGCAAAGAATGCTTGACGTTTCTGGAGGAGGATTTCCTGCAGTGGTTTTTCTGTCCTGCCTTTTCTTCACAGCTCTTGCAGTCCTGGTTGCCTCACATATGACTGCAACCTTGCGTAATGATGCACGCCATGAATTTCGGTCTCTGGCTGCAGCCTCCCAGGTGTCATGATGAATTTCAAAAACATTCAGTGAGATTTTCAGTGTCTCTTTAAGGTGATGCTAACCGTAAAAAATTTAATTCCATAATACTTCATTTCTATGTTCTTTTATGGTATAGGGTTTGATATTAAAGACTGCTGATCGATAAAATATTGTCAAATTGACTTTGCACTTAACGGTTGCTATGGAAACCAAGATAAACAGCGGCCATATTGAATTTCTTAATATACCTATAAAACATTTATTTTTTAATGTACAGGCTAAATTCTTTGTTTTATGTGTAAATAAATAGACCCTTTACAAGTTTAGTAGAAAATTTTAATGATATCTCTTTGCAGTTTTTTTTTTTCAAAATGTGAAAATGTTAATGACATTTTTCATGACATTTTTTTTTTTTTTTAGTGCAGCACAAAAACTAAAATGTAATTTTCAAGATTAATCTACTCACAATGTAAGTGATATAATAAAGAATATCTCTGCAAAGTTTGATTAAAATCTAACGAATAGTTTTTAAAACAATTGTACAAAATTATGTATAAAAAACTGGCGAAATGAGAAAACTGGGAAAAACTAATTATTTTTTTGTTTTTTATTACTAATGCACTCTTTTACAGAGAAAAAAAGTGTAAAACTGTACCTGACTGTTAAAATTGTCCTGCTGAATATGCAGGACCTCCCTCCAGAGCATGCAGCTCACCTTGTCTCTTCAGTTTGGCCGCTCGTACAGTGTCGCGTCTTTTAGTTTGTTTGTCCTTCTTGTACTTCAGACTATTTCTTACTTGCTTCTGCATCCTAAATGTTCCTAGTCTCTGCATATGCAGGCCTGTAGAAAGTCCATAAAACTGGGCAGTGTCTTGGGCAGCAGCAGCTCCAAAGTTGAACTCTCTTGCTGCAGTTACAACTGCAAACTGAACGCGCTTGCGAGAGGCAAAGTTGTCTTTAGTGCATCGAGCCCATATCAAGCTGTGTAAACACTCATTTGAATTCTGAGTTTGTCCTGACACACATCTACTAAGTAGTTTAGTGTCAGACAGCCTTTCATAAATTGGCAACAGATATTTCTCAAGCTTGTCACGGTTGAGCCAAGTGTGTAACATCTTGTCATGAGGACCTGGGACCTGATGCTTAGCCAGGGCGGATTGAAAAAAAACACCAAGATTGCTCTCCACTTGGGCACATTTCATGACGTGGACTTTTGTCTGTTGAAAAACAGTGATGCAGTGAAGCCATAACACTTTTCCTCATGGACTCTACACTTGTGTTGTTTCGTATGGCTCTATTGTAATAAATTGTCAGCCTACGGATGGCATTTTGTGTAAGCTGACCTTTACCGCGTCCTCCTAGGGTCACACCTTGCTTTCGGCAGTCAGCAACAACATTGCGCAGTGCTGTTCCAAGGCGTTTACTGACATGGTTGATACACTCCTCTTTGTCTATCTGAATGTCATCCCCATATGGTTTGATCTTGGTAAGTTCCGCAAATGTTTTGGTGTCACCATCAGAAAGTATTGACGTGTAGCGAAGTTTATGACAGGCCACAGACCGTCGCCACAGCACCCTTGCAGCCTCCACCTCCATCATTCCAGCAGATCCTGTGAAATTGTTATCACAGTTTAGAAGATGTTCTGCCTTCCATGCTGCAAATTCATCTGGTTTGTCCGTCTTACCAGTGGTTTCACACACCTAGCAATATGTGGACATAACATGGGCATCTATGCAAAGTCCTGTAAGAACATCCACTGCACAGCCAACTCCAATGTGGGATGTGTGGCCTCTAGTCAGCCAAGTGCCATCAAAGCTGACACTAATATCTAGCACATCATTGTCATGTAGAGTTATGCCTGACTGTTGTGCATGAGCCTGTCGAACATACTTTACGGTTTGAGAAAAAACAGTGTCCTCCAGATCTTCTATCTTTGAATATAGTTTATTCGCTTTGCTGTGAAATGTTTTGTGATGAAGACCTTGCAGGTTCATGTTTTCACAAAAATTGTTGAATGTCGTTGCACCCATCCCACAGACTAATGCTGAATATACTGACTGGCTGTTGACAGCAAAAGATCTATCCCCATCATTACTTCTTGCAGATAGGTATCTTCCACACACCACTTCTTCACAACAAGAGCAGTAAACCTCTGCATACACAGCTAATCCCTTGGCTTTCTTGCTGTCAGTTTTCAAAATAAGACTATCATTTTTACAAACTGGACAACATAACAATTTGATTATTGCCTCAATTTCTGAACAATCAACTATTGCTCTGTGTTCCCGTTTTTGATATCCATTGTCGTCACCAGAATCATACTTGCTGCTAGTGGATGTTGTGTATTTATACGTATCTCTTTTAAATTGGCTTCGGGTAATAAAAGAATCACTTCCACAACTTTGAGAAGAACACGATAGCACTGATTCATTCAGATTCACTGTCAAAACACTTGGATTTGGAAGAAGTGGCATGTGCACTTTAGCTGGGTCGCTTTCAGTAGTTTCAGAATTGTCTGTATCGTTTACGACGTTCTGATAGGCTTTTCGCTGCTTACGAGCATTTGCGAGGTGTAGTCTGAGAGATTTCTTACATTGAGTAGATGACTGGATGTTAAATTTCTTAGAACGAGGCATATTTCAATGCGTGTCAGTCTGTCGTCAACAATGAACGTTCAGCACGTCGCGAGGTGTAAACAACACAAAGCCGCCATTTTGGAAACCCACGTGATCAATTTCAGCCATCGGCGAACGCGGATTGCTTACGATGTTCCATATATGGAAGTTTCCGGAAGATGATAGACACGAATAAACCCGATGTACACAGAAAAGTTTCCGATTAGACGAACTCGTAGTTTTACGAACAGTTACGGAAGATCACGTTTCCAGGGATACCTTACACGTGCGTGTCGTGTTTTCCTGAGATATCGTTGCTAGGATTTGAAAACCGTCAATTTCGCAACAATTTTCAATAATTAGACAATTTGACACCTAGGGTGGGTTCAGTAAATTATGAATATTGCATTAAAATAAAAGTTTTTAAACAAAAACAAGTACAGAATCTGATAGAAGACATGATAAGGTGTCTAAAAATGAACTATTCCAAAAATAGCCAAATTGACCAAAAATCGATGTTTTTACTGCTGCACATCGCCTTAAAGCGTTTCTTCTGGCTACCTTGGGAGCGTTTACCACAACGCAATTCGCGTTGGATGAAGAATGACTTGCGCGATGACTTGGATTAAAGTCGGTTACCCATGCCTAGTTTAGCCAGCCTCTCACAGCTGTTGCCCGGGGGCTGGCCGCTGTCGCATGCTGACAGCTACTAGGAGCCACAGGCATGAGCTGGGTGTCAGGCTTGGACCAGTGGGGGATGGGTCCTGAAAAGGACATGCATCTAATGACTACCAAGAAGACGGTAGAGAGATAATATATATACAGACCTACAAGCACTTGGAATCAACGACTGGCAAGAGAAGGTCAACTAGAGAGACAAATGGAGACGGATTGTATCTGCAGCAAAGAACCTCAATGGCTCGGAACGCTGAAGAAGAAGAAGACATCTAATGACTCTAATCAGTTTATGATCTTCATTTGTTTCTTGAAGGAAGAAGGACCAGAATTATCGGGACATAAATAGTAGGAAATAGTAGGTCGGTAACGTAAACAAAGATGGATCCTGTAAACAGTGTGTCCAGAAACGCAAGTAAACAATTCTTGAACTAGCCTGGGACACAATTATTTGTATTGGGGATACCAATCTGGAAAATTATTCTTGATATTTAAACAGCCATACTTCACTATGTATAAAGTATTCCTTTATTCATATTTCACTATGTATAAAGTCTCCCAATCAACAATCAGCTGAGAGATGCTGATGTTGACAGCGATGTCCTGTAAAGGATATTCGAACCAAAAAAACATGTTTAATATTGTTTATTATTGAAAAAAAACAAAAACAATTGCTCCCTGGCAGGGAATCAAACCCCAGTCTCTCGCGTGTCAGGTGAAGATACTTACCACTATGCTACTGAGACCACGATATAAACTGAACAAGTTTGAACTGTATAGTCAAACACATGTCCTGATGGCGTCACATACGTCACGTGACCAGCAGCAATTGCGAAAATCACATGACCAGTCGTAATTCGATTGCGAATATTCGATTTGTAAGAAGATTTCTGAAGATAAATATATTATATTGGGAATTAGTAAAATGTGATGGTCAGGTGTGGGGAGGGGGGGGGGGGGGGGGGGGATATTTAGACAAGTACAGAATTATTTACTCAAGAGGGAAGGACTGCAAGTGGGGAGTTGGCATAGTTTTGGATCAAATGAGTTCTTTGAGTGCTAGGACAGTTACAGGATTTTGAACAATCTCAGAGGAGTATTATTAGTGAAACTCCATGGCAGTCACAAACCTCTGAATATTAACATAAGTATATGTGCCAACAGCATACTGTAAAGAAGAAGATATAGATATATTTTATAACGAATTAGACATGGCCATGGACTCATATTCTGAGATTTCAATGTCAAAGTGGGCAACGAAAAGGTGAGTGGTGTGACTGTTAGCTATGGTCTAGGTGAGAGGAATGAGAGAGATGACAGATTAATAGCATGAACAGAATACCGTGAAATGGTTATAGGCAACACCTTGTTCGAACACATCCTCAATGATTATATATGTGGATAAGCCCTGGAGATAATATTCAAATTCAAATTGACTACATACTGATTCTAAAGAGATTCAGAAGCAGTTTAGTAAGAGCAAAATCTAGACCAGGAGCAGATAGGCATAGTGACCATATACCAGTTATAGGAAAGATGGGGTTAAAACTAAAAACCATAAAGAAAACTCCAAAGAACATCAAGTTCGATCTAGCATTACTTAAAACAGACAAGGAACTTAGAGAAAAGCACAATGTTACTTTAAAGGACAGATTTAATGCCATGGAGATAATACATACTATGGATGAACAATGGGACAGGTTGTAGGAATCAATCCAACAAACATCAAAAGAAATTATTCCACCTAAACATAGAATTGCAAAAAAGAAATGGATGGCAGATGAAATTTTGCAGTTGATGAACGAAAGAAGAAAGAAAAAGCAAGATAAAGAAGAATATACAGAATACATAAAGCCGGGAAGCAATTACGTCTAAAACAACATTCCGAACAAATGCAGAATGAGAAGAAGAATACATCAAGAAATAGTAAACAAAGTGGCTAAAGAAGTCTGGCTGAATCAACAGTACTTGACATTTGGGACAAACTGTGGAAAAGACTCACATTCCATGTATCAACAAATAAATACAATCAATCAATCAATCATGTGCCATGCCAGAAATCGTGGGCGGTCATGACTCGCCATTTCACTCGATCACCAGTGTTGTGGATCAGCTCAGTGTTCCTGTCTCGTCCATGCCATGTGGCCAAGCCATCCAGGTATTTTCCTCTCGGTCTTCCTCTTGGTCTGTTCCCCTCGATCTTGCCAGTTGTCACTAAGTTCTCCAATCCATTTCTTCTCATAACATGTCCAAAAAATTTTGACTGTCTACGTCTAATTTCTCTAATCAGTTTACGATGTTAAATACAATAACAAGTGGGAAAACCAATCCATCCATCATGTGCCATGCCGGTAAGCATGGGCGGTCATGATTCGCCATTTCACTCATAGACCAGAGTCATGGATCAGCTCAGTGTTCTTGTCTCGACCATGCCACACGGTCAAGCCATCCAGGTATTTACTTCTCTGTCTTCGCCTTGTTCTCTTCCTCTTGATCTTGCCAGTTGTCACCAAGTTCTCTAATTTATTTCTTCTCATAACATGTCCAGAAAATTTTGACTGCCTACATCTAATTTCTCTAATCAATTTACTAATTTTCATTTGTTTCTTGTAGGACTTGGTCATTGGTTTTTCTGTCTGTCCATGGTATTCTTTGCATTCTTCTCAGAAACCACATTTCCACAGCCATCAGATGTTTTTCAGCTTGACTGCTCATTGTCCATGCTTCACATCTATACAAAAGTACAGGCTCTATGTAGCACCTCAACACTCTTTTTCTCGAAACAATTCACATCTTTTTATTGGTCAGTATGTTTTTCATCTTGCAGAAGGCTACCTTTGCCATGGCGATTCTTGTTCTAATCTCTTCAAGGCATCTCCCATCAGATGTTATGACTGTTCCAATGGATGTTTAAAATCAAGGATCGGTGCAATATTTATGGGACAAAGTTGATATAGTCAATTGATGTACAGAATATCTGGAAGAGCTGTATGATGATAAGAGACTATGCAAATATTCAAAATAATAGTGAAGGGCCACCAATACTTGCACCGGAAGTTGAAGATGCACTACATCGCATGAAGAATGAAAAGGCACACGGCCCAAACATACATTACATTGGATGTAGTTGAGGCTCTGGATAATTTTGCAATCAAAATATTGACAAAATTCCTTACTGACATCTACACTATTGGGTACATTCCTAGTGACCTATTAAAATCTATCTTTATAGCTCTGCCAAAGAAACCATGCACTTTAGAATGCGACGAACATTGCACAATAAGTCTTATGAGTCACGTGACAAAGCTGTTACTGAGTATAATTATGAAAAGAATAAGAAACGAGATTTAACCAGAAATCAGTAATAACAATGTGAATTTGTAGAGGAAAAAGGCACAAACAATGCTATATATATTCCCAGGACACTATTAGAAACAGCTATAGAAGTAAAATCAGATCTGTATTTATACTTCATAGACTGCACAAAAGCATTTGGCAATGTGAAATATGAAATAATAAAATTCTAAAGCAACTGAATATTGATGGCAAGGAACTGCAAATAACAAAGATCATATATTGGCAGCAAATGGCAGAAACATTTCAGTGTATAAAGAAGGGTGTCAGATAAGGTTGTGTAATGTCTCCTGGTTTGTTCTCAGTGTACAGTGAACATGTAATGAGATCTACAGAAAATATATCAGGAATCCTAGTTGGTGGATATAATAAAAATAACTTACGTTATGCTGATGACACCGTCTTGATAGCGCAACAAGTCAGAGGAATTACAGCAAATGATAGATACAGTGGTTGTTGAAAGTGAAAAATTGGGCCTTAATTTGAATAATAGACAGACAGAAGTCATGGTTAATATCAAAGAAAAAGATAGTGCCTAAATGTGCAATTAAAGTTAAATGACGTTATTTTGGGGCAGGTGCAGAAATTCAGATATCAAGGCACATGGATAACATCAGATCGAAGATTCATCACTGAGATAAAGAATAGAATAGGACAAGAAAAAAGTGCATTCTATCAAATGAAGAATGTTTTGTGCAGTAAGTCATTGTCGTTGAAAGTTTGAAAGAGAGTTCTTGCATGTTAGAACCAATTTTAATATATGGCTGTGAGTCCTGGACAATTAGTAAACAGGCAAAGAAATCCATGGAAGCCTTGGAGATGGGGTTTTATAGAAGAATGCTGAAAATCAATTGGACAGCCAAAATGAGTACTGGACAATTTGAGGGAGTCGCAAATACAACTTATCACGAACATCAAAATGATCTGGTCATCGTTTTTTGGCCACACGATAAGACAAAAACTGGAACATGTTGTGACAACCAGAAAGATTTGCAGAAAGAGATAGAGGTAGACAGTGTGAGAAGATTCTTGACAGTCTTGTGTCATGGCACGGAATAGTTTGTGGAGAGGCTTGGTTGCCCACACCAGCCAGCAAGGCACTGGATGATGGTGAAGAGGCGTCCTAGGTTTTCACAAACATGTGGTAAGAGGCAGTGAAGGGTTTTGAGCTGGCTTCCCCATTCCGTGGACACACTGGCTGCAGAATCCAACATTTATTTACAGTTGGTAGTTATTTAATCAAATGTATCTAAGGCAATTTGTTCAGGAGAGTCAGAAGAAGGGATTATTATAATCTAATACTAATATTAGTAATAATCATTATAATTTAATGTTAGCAAAACCTAAACTACCTGCCAGAGTGTGGAAGAAATAATGTTGTTGTAGTTCCTGAGAAAATACTATAAGCAGCAGGCATGCTTGCAACAAAACAGATGAACTGATAGTAACAATATGCATAATAATGGAGCACAACATTGAAATTGTATTTATTTCAATAATATATCCTGTTGAAACCTGCTGGTGTGTGCTTGAAGTATATTGTGTCTACTGTTATTTAATATAATGGATGTTTATCATGTTTTTCTAACTTAAAGTTTAAGGAATCTAATAGATACATTTGAAATATGACGGAATGCAACAGGATGCTTTTGTTACCTTTATTCTGACCAGCTATAAACTGGATTACAAAGACAACAATAACCACCACCAGAAATGGAATTTAATGTACTTTAATAGAGCAGCTTGTATAGATCAGAGCCATCAAGAACAATTGAAGCAATTACAAATAGACTACAAACATTCACTTATTGGTACCTCATTCATTTTCTATTGAACGAAAGAAACGAACCACCATTGGGGAACGTAAGTAACATCAATAACATTAGATATTTGTATGGTACAGTATTGATTGCAGACAATGAGCAGGATCTGCAACATTTAGTAGATGAAGTTGTTGCACACAGTGAACAACTAAGGTTAGACTTAAATTGTAAGAAGACACAGATTATGGTCATCATTAGGAAGAAATAAATAACACAATATAATATACAAGTAAATACTAATATTCATAAATAAGTGAATTGGTGCAACTATCTTGGAACAGACCTATGGACAAGGGAGAGGTGGTCATGCACCTGTGGGACCTGGTGGAGAAGGTGGAGGAACAGATTGAGAACCTGTATGTGGAAAGGATGAGATCGCGGGGGATTGGCAGGGGTTCTGGTAGAGTCTCAAAACTGAGAGGGAAGACCAGGAGAACTTTCAATCAGATTGCGGTGGGAATGATTAGTAGTGTGACTCTTCGCTGGCTGTTGAGCAAGGGGACAGAGTGCATATGGGAATGTCCTGAGTGCAGTGATGTTGGTTCTTAGCTCAACTCTTGGAACAGCCATAACATCTGATGGGAGGTGCCTTGGAGAGATTATAACAATCATTGCTATGGTGAATGTAACCTTTTGCAGGATGGAAAACATACTGACCAATAAAAAGATGCCAATTGGAATGAGAAAAAGAAAAATGTTGAAGTACTTGTACATGTTGAACCTGTACTTTTGTATGGATGTGAAAAGTGGACAATGAGCAGACAAGGGAAAAAACATCTAATGGCAGTGGAAATGTGGTTTCTGGGGGAAATGCAAAGAATACTGTGGAAATCAATGAGCGAGTCCTTCAAGAAGCAAATAAGAACCGTAAACTGATTAGAGAAATTAAACATAGACAGTCAACATTTTATGGACATTATAAGAAGAAATAAATTAGAGAACTTGGTGACAACTGGCAAGACTGAGGGGAAAAGAACCAGGGAATGCAGAGAAATACATATCTGGATGGTTTGGCCACGTGACATGATCGAGTCAAGAAATTGGAGCTAATCCACAACTGTGGTGATTGTGTTAGACAGATCGTGCGACTGCACACGCATATATCTGCATGACACATGATGACCTCATTGGAGTCTATATTTTATACATGGTGTTGCATTTCTACCAATAATATCCTCTTCAGCCATTGTGGATAATTGGAATATAGAGTGTATTGTCAGATCAGAGGGTACTTATGAACAGATAAAGCTAGGAGTACGACAGGGGTGTGTCTTGTCACCAGACTCCCTATATAGCGAAGTAATAATGAGAGAGATCAAAAAGGAAGCCAGGAATACTAGTTGGAGGTTATAATATAAATAACATACGCTATGCAGATGACACAGTATTGGTGGCAGATAATTCAACAGACCTACAACAACTGCTGGACATTGTAGTAACAGAGAGTGCAAGGAAAGGACTCTCCTCGAATATCAAGAAAACAGTAATAATAGTGATATCAAAGAAAATGGTGACACCAAAATGTGAAATAGAAATAGATGAAAAATTCTTAACCAAGTGGATAATCTTAAATACCTAGGAGCATTTATAACATAAGATGGAGGATGTACAACAGAGATTAAGAGCAGAATAGGGCAATATCTTATGCAATAAGTAACTATCACTGAATGTAAGAAAGAGAGTGCTGAAATGCTATGTAGAACCAGTTTTTCTGTATGGCAGTGAATCGTGGAATGTAAATGAACAAATTAAGAACAAATTATAAGCAACAGAGATGTGGTTCCAGAGACGAATGTTGCGAATTCCTTGGACTGCCAGAGTAACTAACAATGACTGCCTGAAACAGGCTAATAAAACTTGAACATTATATACAACAATAAGAAAGAGACAAACAGCTTTCTTCGGTCATGTAATGAGAAGAGAGGCATTGGAGAACATTGTGACAACTGGAACGATCGAGGGGAAGAGAGGCAGAGGCAGACAAGAGAAATGATGCTGGATGTATTGAGACAGTTGCATGGAGGAATACCATCAGCAGGGTTGATCCAGAACACCAAAGCCCAAGATCTGTGGAGAGCCATGAATGCCTACGCCAGCCGGCAGGGCACTTGATGATGATGATGAGTCAGGTCTCCTCTTCAGTTCTGTCAGTGCATCTACAACTTTCCAATCATCATATGTCCTGTCAACAGACATCAGTATCCATGCATGTCCATACACCTTGGTCCTTGGTGTTCTGAATCACTTCTGTTGATGACACTCCTCTGTGCCACTATCTGAGGCCATCCAGCATCATTTCTCTGTCTGCTTCTGCTACTGCTGATCTTTTCACTTATCACTTTTGTTTTTTCGAAAGCTTCTCTTCTGATCACCTGATCAAAGTACATTGTTTACCTCTGTCTTATATGTGCATGTAATGTTCTTTCATTAACCTTTTACAGGCAGTCATTTTAATTACTCTAGCAGCCCAAGGTATTCACAACATTCTTCTCAGAAACCACATCTCTGTTGCCTCTGAGCTATTCCTAATTTGCTTATTCACATTCTGAGATTCACAGCCATACACTTCATACAGCAGAACAGGTTCTATATAATATTTTGATGCTCTCTTTCTGCCACTTAATGAGAGTATTTTAATAAATTAGGTACTTTTCGTCTTCTAACATGCAGCTTTTACTTTATTTATTCTTTTATTTTTCTCTGTCATGCATATTCCATCTAATATTCTGATTGTCCTTAAATATTTTCATTTATTGACGTGGTTAAGCATTTTCCCTTCTCAGTTTCATATTCTTTTTTCTTTGATAGTTATATAGTTATAGTATCTGCTTTCTTGATATTCTTCTTCTTCTTCTTTGCATTCATCCGGAGTGTTTTTTCAGATGTGATTGTGGTGTGTCCGGTTAGGCACCCTTGGGCCGAAACCCTTAGACCAACACATCCGACTTTTAGCATGCAATTTTGACCAGGTTAGCATTCCTGGGAGACTCTCACTTTTGTGGTTCTGTCCACATCCCAGCTGGTCAAGTTGGAACAGTCGAAGACTTCACGGTCATCCCTCAAGGGAAGGCAGGGACAGTCCATGGCATTTTCCGCCATGCAGGGTGGCTTCCATAGTTGCAGAGCCGGCACATAGCGCCCTGGTGCTGGGCTCACTGAGGGAATCGTCACGTCCTGCTCATGGCTGCTTTAATTCCTCACTTCCATGTATTGGGTATTTCGCCTCTGGTCGCTCAAGCACAAACCAGGAATGGTCAGTCTGCGGACGACATCCACTAGGTAAGCTTTCACTTCGGACCACGCAATGGATCCGCTAGCCAAGTGCTCCATTTTGTGTTATTGAGACGTTTTTCCACCTTTGACTACACTCTCTATGAGTATAGATACAGACATTTTTTGTAACCATTTCGTGCGACTCTGCCACTTTTTCTACCTTTAAAACTCGCTCACGAGGTAGGCTACATGTGCTGCTGGCTCAGCACCTTACCTCTGTGCATCAGTGAGCGAGAAGCGGCCAGGCCCTCTCATCCATGGATTCCTTATATCCCCCAGCTGAGAGCCTTCGAACAAGTATCTGAACTGAGCATGTAGCGTGCTCAGCATCTCATCTCCATTTTTCAGTAGGTGGGTATCGGCCCGGCTCTCACATCCGAGAGTTTATGGCTTAGAGGCGTTCAGCCATATCCCTCGACTGGGAGCCTTAGAGTATGTGTCCAGACCAAGAATTAGCGGCATCGTGCGCCTGATTTAGACTTTGACTGCTATCCTCGTCTACCTGTCTCGCTTAGTCTGGCCCCTACCACAAGAAGTGTCTGACATGTAATTGTGCTTCCATCGGCATAGCACTTGGGGGTCACTGGGACATGCAGGCCCCCCCCCCCCCCACAAGGTGGAGACACATTGTGGGGGGGGGGGGGGGTATTGATATTCACGGGCAGTGCTTTTTCACTCTCTGTTTCTACAGTGTCCAGCATTTGTTGAAGATCTTTTGAGTTTTCAGCTATCAGTACGTGTTCAATTTTTTTTTTTTTTTTTAATGTTGCATATCCTTTACATGTTATGAGAAGAAATGAATTGGAGAACTTGTTGACAACTGGCAAGATCGAGGGGAAGAGACCTAGAAGCAAATACCTGGATGGCTTGGCCTCGTGGCATGGTCGAGACAGAAACACTGAGCTGATCCACGACTCTGGTGATCGAGTGAGATGGCAAAACATGACCGCCCACGCTTACCGGCATGGCACATGGTGGATGGATGTCCCTTACAGGACGTTGCAGTCAACACCAGCATTTTTTAGCTGCTGTTGATGTACTAGGCGAGATTGCGTTCAGTAGTTTGCCATTGCTTTCTGAGTGGCCGACTCACATACCCCCATAAGTAACCAATGCAGCAAGGGCCGCTACCGAATCTCATGCAGCTGCATTACTCACGAGAATATACAGGATTACGGAGAAAGACATTAACCCCTACGCGTGTTCAACAAGTGACTTAAATTATTGGTATTTTACTTTGCAGAAGTGATCCCGTATCAAGCAATGTTTTTGTTCTTGTGATATATTGCATAGTCTTCCCTTGCATGAATTTTTTTAATTAACCTTTTTCACATAGCCTGAAGTGAGTACTAGGAAATTTTCTGGGATGTAATGGGGACTGGCATGATATTGACCACATTATAGACTGTATGCTTATTTGTGTATGAAAATATGAGACTAGCACCATATACCGTGTCTAAAGGCTAGTAGAAGAGTCCTTTCTTCTCTGCACATCTCTAGGGCCGGCAATATTTGACGTGCTTTCTATTGTCATGGGCCTATTGCAGCGGGTCAAATATCCAATTAATGAGTGGTATCCTTTGGAGTTAATATTTCTTGCACTCCATAACAAAATTGTGTTTATTGTTATGCTTCTAACTTTCAGCATGGTTGCCATCCTTGATAGTAAAATTAGCCATTCCAGGTAAATTGTTTTTTATTGCAAGGGATTTTAAGTTCATTTGCTACCTGACATGTTCTTGTTGGAGCAGAGCATTCAACAATTTGTTTGCATGTCTTTCTTTCACTCTTTGATTCCACATTGGCATCCTTTCTCGTTATTCTTATTTTAATTGTCATTTTAATGTCATCTTTACTCAGTGCCACATGCATTTTGTTAGTATTAACTCTGGATTTCAATTCTTTATCTGACAATTTATTTCCATCAATTCCAGCATGTGCCAGCATTCACACAATCAACACTGAACATCCTCTGCTGTTTTAAATATATAGTATTTGTAGGAAGAAAGAACTCCTCTACTAAGTTTGGTCTACTACATACCTTCATTTTTTTAGACCCAGAGCTCTTGACAAGGAGTCTGCTAAGTTTGTCAGCTTCTGGGCAGGGTTATCTTCTTCTTCTTCTTTGCGTTCATCCGGAGTGTTTTTTTCAGATGTGATTGTGGTGTGTCTCGTTATGCACCCTTGGGTCGAAACCCTTAGGCCAACACATCCGACTTTTAGCGTGCATTTTTGACAGGTTAACATTCCTGTGGGACTCTCACATTTGTGGTGCCGTCTACATCCCAGCTTGTCAAGTTAGAACGGTTGAATGCTTCAGATCAGCCCTCAAGGGAAGGCAGGGACAGTCCATGGCATTTTCCGCCATCCAGGGTGGCTTCCATAGTTGCAGAGCCGACACATGCCCTGGTGCTGGGCTCACCGAGGGAATCGTCACGTCCTGCTCATGGCTGCTTTAATTCCTCACTTCGATATATTGGGCATATCGTTCACCACAAGCCTTTCCTGCACTGACTAGACCGGTCTGCAGACGATATCCACTCAGCGAGTTTACAATACGGACACGTGCTTGTTGATGTGCCCGTCAGAGCTGTTCCGGGCACAACGAACATTCGGAAACTAGCTAGTCAGAGCTTTTCCGGACACAAGCTATTCAGAAAACTAGTTAGTCAGAGCTGTTCCTAGCACGAAAGACATTTCACTCTGACGTTTTTTGCGTTGTGCCTGATTTATTTGCACCCGTAGGCCAGCACATCTGACTTCAGCAGGCATTTTTATGAGTTGGCCTTCCCGGGGTTTCGAGAGGCGTTAGACTGTTAGTCCCCGGGATGGTTAACCCAGTCAACAAATGCCTGCAGAAGTTGGATGTGTCAGCCTAACGGCGCAAGAACGCAGCTTTTCTGTAAACAGGCACAACGCAATCACATCCGGAAAAAAAAACTCTGGATGAACGAAGAAGAAGAAGAAGACTGTTAGTGCTGTGGTGTCGCCCACATCTCAGCTGGTCAAAGTAGAACGGTCAGCGACATCACGGTCAACCCTCAAGGGAAGGCAGGGGCAGACCATGGGCGTTCCCTGCTATCCAAGGAGGCTTCCATTATTGCAGAGCCTGCACATACTGCTCTGAGACTGGGCTCACCCGAGGAATTGCCACGTCCTGCTCATGGCTGCTTTGATTCCTCACTTCAATTATTGGGCATTTCGCTTGCCACTGGTCGCTCAAGCACACACCAGGAACGGACAGTATGCGGATGACATCCACTAGGTAAGCTTTCGCTTCAGACTTCGGGCCATGCAATGGATTCGCTAGCCAAGCGTTTCATTTCATGTTATTGAGACGTTTTTCCACCTTTGACTACACTCTATGTGAGCATAGATACAGAAATTTTTCGTAACCATTTCGTGCATTTTCTACATTTAGTACTCACTCACGATGGTAGGCTACATGTGCTGCCGGCTCAGCACCTTACCTCCGTGCATCAGTGAGCTAAAAACGGCCAGGCCCTCTCATCCAGCGATCCCTCATATCCCCCAGCTGCGGACCTTCGAAACAAGTATCTGAACTAAGCATGTAGCATGCTTAGCCTCTTACCTCCATTTTTTGGTAGGTTTGTATCGATCTGGCTCTCAGGTCCAAGGATTAATGGCTTAGAGGCGTTCAGCCTTATCCCTCAGCGAGAGCCTTAGTGCTTGTGTCCGGACTAAGAACTTCTGCCTTCGTGCGCCTGATTTAAAATTTTGACTGTTATCCTCAGTCTACCTGCAGAGCAGCAGGTTGTCTCTCTTAATCTGGTCTCTATCCCAAAAGCTGTCCAATATGTAGTTAATATTCATCGGTATAGCGCTTGGGGTCAGTGGGACACTCAAGCTCCCCCACCACGGCAAGGTGGAGACACATCAGAGGAGGCAGGGGTATCATAAAACCACTATTGTTTGTTATACTTAAATTGTTCTTTTTTTCCATTGTTTGTTCCTGTTCCTATCTTTTCATCCATCTAAATAGTGATGCAGTTTTTTTTTAATTTGCTATAGTCACTATTGACTTTATCTTTCATTGTTTCTGAGATTAATGATTGACTGATTGATTTAGGAATCGACATCACAGCATTCGGGGCATTCCCATAAGCGCTCCGTCCCCATCCTCAGCAGCCAGCGAAGAGTTCCAACACTAATAGTACCAGTAGCAATCTGATTATATGTCCGTCTCGTCTTTCCTCTAAGCGTTGAGCGTCTGCCAGATCCCTTCGTCACTCCTCGCTGTCTCATTCTTGCCAGACCATGGTGATCCATTTGCTCCTCCGAGGTGTGCATGTGCTCCCACAAGGCCTCAACCACGTCTACCTTGTCATGTATCAATACTCCACCAAGTTCTGCAGAGCCAGCCAATCTGTCCGCCTGTTCATTTCCCAGCACACCGGCATGCCCCGGAGAAAAGATCCAGGCGATGCTTGTCACCCGTGACCTCCGAAGCGAAGCAAGCCACTCCGCACGAAGCCTGCCCGTCCTCACCCTCGTCAGCATGCTTTCTGAGTCAGTTACAATCACGATGTGTGTGTGTGTTCGTATTCTCCATCCAGCGGAGAGCCGCAGTGACCGCCTCCACCTCCATTCTTAAGCTGGATGTTGTGGTATCATATGCCAGGATCTCCTGCCCCAAACGTCGACCATTGGCTTTGGCTATGAACCCCCAGCCACTTTTCTCACCTCTTGACACCGAACCATCTGTGTAGATAATCACATCACCCGAGTGAGCATTGTCCTGAATTAGTTGCTGGATTTCCACTTCCGTGGCCCCTGCTGGCCACTCCCTGCACTCCCGGCTTAATGTGATTATAACTCTGCACAATTCTGACTGCTCCGCTGGCACTCTGACCCACTCCTCTCCACGCCTAATGTTCTCCAAGGGGCACACCTGTCTGATCGTATCCTCTGCCTGAGCCATCCATGATTTCCCTCTTATCAGTCGCTGACCCTTAACTGCGTCCAGCGCCTCATGCAGTGGGTGGTCTGTGTCTGCAGCTACTCTGAGGTATGCCTTCGCCTGCATCACCTTGAGCCTACCAGCAACACTCGGCAGACCAAGGATGTAACGCATACACACTACTGGGGTGTCTCTAGTGCATCCCAGAATGACCCGCATAGCTTCGTTCTGTATGCGCTCTAACTTCACCAGCTGACTCTCTGAGACAGTGAGCAGACCTAATCCATAATCAATTACTGAGAGGATCAAGTGCTGGTATAGTGTGAAAAGCATTCTCTGCTCTGTGTCCATTGCAGCCATAGTTTTAAGTGCACTGAGTCCCTTTTGAGATCTTGTCACAACCGTCTCCACATGGTCCTTGAAGGATAGGCTCCTGTCAAATGTGATCCCCAGATACTTCAGTTTGTTCTCTCTGCTGACATTTCTACCATCTATCGCGAGGCTTGGGACATCCGCTCTCACAATCCTGTTGTCCAGAGAGCACCACAAAACAGCCGCCTTTTCCGGGTGGATGACAGCACTCATTTCAGTGCACCAGTCAATCACTTTGTCTACTGTCGCCTGTAGCTCCTGGGCTGTTTGCTCCCTATCTCTCCCCTGCCTATATGCAAGAATATCATCTGCAAATGTTAGTATTCTTCCAACCCCTGGTGCTTCTAGGTTTGCAATCTTGCTCGTATACACATTAAAGAGCACCGGTGAGACTGCAGATCCCTGTGGCAGTCCCGGGGTTAAAATATGTGGCTCTGAGGTCCATGCACCCAGACGGAGAGCAACCCGACGAGAGTGCAGGACGGCTGCTATCCAGTTCACCAACCAGGGATTGACCCCCTTCTCCATCAGTGCGGTAATCAAAATATCATATCGAACTCTATTGTACGCATCTTCGAGATCAAGCGCTGCCGCCATCGTTTCCTTGTCTACTCTGGAACCCCTCATAAACGTCAAAGGCAAAAGTGGCTGCATTTGACCAGGTATCTTTTCCTGGCCTGTAGCTCCCCAGGCCTCTTGGAAGAAGCTTCCCGCTTTCCAAAAACTCTTGCAGCTTGACAGCGACTATCTTCTCTAGAACCTTCCCAAATGTATTTTGAAGGGTGATGATTCTAAAGCCGCTAAGCTTTGACTGATCCTTGAATGGTTTTGGGAGAGGGATGAGATAGCTGTGCACCCAATCCTGCGGTACTGATGCTGTCCTAATGCTCTGGTTAAAGCAGTCGGTCATCTCCTCCAGGTCTGCATCGCTCAAACCCTTCATGTGGCCATACCTGACCCCATCGGGCCCTGGTGCAGTGTCTTTTGCCTTTTTCAAAATGTGTTTAACATCTCCCACCTGTATGATGTCTTCATACTGCATATTCTTCGTGGTGCCAGATAACTCCTCTCTAACTGCATCCCTGGTGTCCGCATCGTTATGATTGGTCTGCTCTAAAAATCTCTGGAGAAATGCCTCCCCTTTCTCTTTGTCTGTTGTCACCCGCACACCGTCATCTCTATAAATTGTTCCCACTGTCATAGGCCGATCTTTTCTCTGCATTTGCCTGTGCAGTTTCCAGAATTTTCGCAGTGTTTTATCACCTCCAATCCCCTGCATGAAACATTCCCATTTTGCTTTTTTGGCCTCTGCAGCACAGCGCTTGAAAATCTCCACCTTGTTTCTGAGATTAACTCCTTATTTAGTTTTAAGCATATTTTCAGTCAATTTTGGGTTTTATAAACTGCTGGGATAACAGGTGCATAGTCTTAATACCAGTTAATAATTTATTTCAGGTGTTTGAACCCCTCAAATCTGATATTTTTCTGTTCGCTTGTATTTTTTAACTAAAGCATAGTCCCTACATGTGCTACTACTTCTAGTGCACTGGACTGATTTTTATGTGTGTAGATTACCAGTCTCCCTCGCCTTCAGGTGAACCTACTCCGACTTCAGGGGTACTTGTAATTTATGTTCCCTAAGACAAGGATGACAAGTAAGCTTTTTAGTCCAACTGATCAGTGTAGGGGTTGAACCCGCTAACTCAGCATCAGCACACGGGAAGTATAAGAGCAAGCGCTCTTATGCATTCAGATGCTGACCTCCATCTAATATGTTGTTATTTGTTGTTTCAGTTATAAGCAGAAATTTTATTTTTGATTGTAAAATTGTCTGTTCATCTAATGCATCTTCAGTTATTGATAGATATAGAAGAATACAAGGCTGCCAAATAGCAACAGCTGTAACATGCCCATTTGTCCTGTTGTGTTGGGTGTTTTTTTTTGTTTTTTTGCGCTCGTTCACTTTGAACTCAAGCGTATTCCATACACACTATTTATAGTAATGATGGGCTGAATTTTGCGTGTGGATTAGCTTTCCCTATTAACAGTGTCCCTCGCCATCAAGCGAACCCACTTCAACTTCAGGGGTACTTGTAATTTACGTCCCCAAGTCAAGAACTACGGGTCAACATTTTAGTCCAGCTGTCTGGTGTAGGGGTTGAACCTCTTACCTCAGCATCAGCACAACAGATGTTTAAGAACATGCATTCTTACCCATTTGGCCATGCGGACCTGCATGTTGGATGTTTGATTCTGCGTATTGTATTGTATTTATGGAGGTAGTATCCTGTTCAGGCCTTCAAACACTGGCACCGACCAGCGACAACGAAAAGCTGCTTGCGGAAATAAAGGAGATCCAGCTAAACATAAAACAAGAGGTGGAGCACTTGGTGCAACCACAAAAAAGAATGAAGAGATTCTACGAGACATCAAAGCGGAGAGAGAACTACATAAAACCGAAATGGAACTTCTCAAAAACAAACCAACAGAAGCCATACAAGAACTCATAGAGAAACCGCAAGATGATAAGCAACAAGAGAAAGCAAAGAAGCACAAGAAACTCAAGGGGAAACCTATGCCCTGCCATATCGCTGAAGAACCAGATTTATACGAGGATGACAAACACCCTTGGCAATACTATATAGATGACGGAGAGATTGTCTCATGGCTGACCGCAGGGGAAGAAATCAAAAGGCAACAGCAACTCAAACTCGACAGTGAAAACAGGCACAAGGAAGAAAATGAAAACATAGAAAAGCTGATCCAGAAAATACACAAAAAAGGAGGCAAAAAGACCAAATAAAAAGTCCCTATAAGGACTGCACCCAGACGAGCCAGGAGCCTGCACCAACAAAGAAAACCACAAGAGGAGACGAGCACAAAGGATAGCCGCCAACCAATCCCCCAGCTGACATCACAGACACAAACGCTTACATAACCAGTCCGAGATAGGACTTACTCGAAAGAGCGCACAAGACAAGAATCAGAGTGAATAAACTCACAAAAACCATGGCTCTCAACAATAACCACTGCTGAGGAAGCAGGTTAGACGAGACCGAATTTGGAATTTTTGTTTTGAAAATGGAATTGGAATTGGAGTTCAGGCCTTCTAGCTTATAATTTGCATCTACGTAAATTATTGTTTCAGATGATGATTAGATACATGTTAAATAAAACAACAGATGAACATCATAAGGAAGATCATACATTGAGCAATAATTAATTTATATCATGTGTGTATTAAAACGTGCAGGCACCAGATTGTATCAAATTTAAGTTTATATATATATATATAGGAGAAGGGGTTAAACGACTTTCTCCGTAATCCTGTATATGCACGTGAGGAACACAGCTGCGCGAGATTCGGCAGCGGATCGCGTCGCATTGGTTACTTACGGGGTATTGAGCCTGTCGCTTAGAAAGCAGTGGCAAACTACTGAGCGATAATCTTGCCAAGAATATCAACAACAGCTGAAAAATACTGGTGTTGACTGCAACATTCTGTAAGGGATATGAAACTTTTTAAAAAATACATGTGTGTGGGGAAGCGATAGTAGCACAATGTACAAATCCCCTTCAAGACAAGACTGGGCTCCCTGATCAACCAGCATAAAATGGATACCAGGAAATTTTATGGGAAGAAAAGGTGGCTGGCATGATGTTGACCACATGACCCACTGATTGTTGATTGGTATATACAAATATGGGACTGGAACCTTATACCCAGTATGTCTAAAGGCATGGAAAGGGGTCTTTACTATTGTTACTGACATTGACTCCAGGTAAAACTATAAATGCTCTATCTTTATCAGCAGATATCTCAGGGTGTAGGTGCTGATTGCTCAAGTAATACACTGGTTGTAAACTCTTTGGTCTCATGTACTCATGCGCCTCTCTCTGTCAGAACTACACTTTATACATATACAAGCATAATTTAATACAAAAACAAGCATCCACAGCGTTTCTTCTCTGTTGCTGTGTCTTCACTCAATGGTCAGTTGTATATAATGTCAGCCCCTTGTCCTCAGTGAGTGTTTCTAAGTATGACTTTTGTGAAATGCATTGCCTTTACCTGGGAAGTAGATCCCTGCAAGAAAGATGTGACTATGCTTGGCACCTATCCATCCATATTCAGCTTTGCTTAGTATGATCTGAGAATCAAACACTATGATTTGAATACCAGCTAGCCACCTCAAAGGACAGTGATTACAGCCAACTCATCTTCATACTTTCAGTTAGAGTATGGTTATTAATTACATTTTGAAGAAATCATATATTGTTTGCAACAGTAATCCGGTCAAAAGATGCAATTACCTTTGATTGTCAATGCAAATTTAAATTGTGATTTTTTTTTGCTTATCAATATCAACCCAGAAACAGCACTGAAAACATTAAGAAACACATTATTTAATAAGATATGCCAGTATGCATCTTAGTTCATTTTATTTTGCGTAGGTCAGCATGGTCGAATGGGAAAGAATGTGCTGATGCCGGATTAAGTGGTTCAACCCCTACACCGAGCAGCTGGACTGAAATATTGACCTGTTGTCCTTGACTTGGGGACGTAAATTACAAGTACCTCTGAAGTCGGAGTGGGTTCACCTGATGGAGAGGGACACTGTTAATAGGGAAATCTAATCCAGGCGCAAAAGTTCAGTCCATCACTACTATAAATAATGTGTATGGACTATGGTTGAGTTCAAAGAGACCGAGCGGCAAACAAAAATTTGTATTTTGCCTAAAGAGTATAAATTCATTTGTGTTCATATTTATAATGTAGTAGTATTAGTCAGGTTGCCTAGAAGCTTAAAGAAACCTTGTTTAAAGATATTTTTGGCAGTGTCCTGTTATGTTTTCCTTTTACAGTTATTAGATATTTCCCTAAGTCAACTGTAAACATGGGAAATTCTATGTTATGATCACTTTGTATGGATTGACTAGTTGCACCTGAGTTGTTGCGCCATGATGACATCCAATCTACTTCTTGTTGTAGCTCTAGACAACTCACAGCTCAGCCTTTTCCCTGTCTATACACCAAGTGTATGAAAGAGTTCTGCAAGTGACATTTAATTGTTTGCCTAATTGTGCAGACATTGAAGGGGACTGGTGACAGCTGAGAGCCTTTAGGTCTGGCAACCAGCTGCCACCTCTGAGTACAGTTAACACAGGAGTGGGTGCAGATTTATTTCCAGCAGTAGATTCGTCTGTAGACAGAAGCAAGCTTTGTTTTATACATTTTCCAGATGTATGGCAGTTGATCATTTTGTGGCCCGTCATAAAGCCTTCATAAGTTAGTTAGTTATTAGTTAGTTAGTTAGTTATCAGTTGGGGTATCTTCGTTGCACTCCGGACATGTCCATAGGTGCTCAGATCCTCCCCCCAGCATATGCATCAGCGTCCGGTGGCTAATAGTGCCAGTTCTGTGTTGGTTGACGAGGCGCTTTGTTTTCCCGATGTACCTCTCGCGTCTGGCTGTGCCGATTCTTACTCCCAGGTCTTTCATCCTGGAGAGCGATGTGGAATCACTGGCGTCAAAATCCTCTGTTCTCGCCATATCTTTAAGGGCGTTAATAACATCCGCACGATCCATGGGCTGGCCATCTACAGGGGGTGCAGAGCCAGCCAATTTATCAGCTCGTTCATTTCCCTCGACTCCCGCATGTCTCGGGACGAAGATGAAGGTGACTTTGCGGACAACAGACTTCCGCAGCGACTCAGTCCACTGTCTACGTACAGATCCAGCTTCGACCTTCTGAATCATGCTCATTGAATCACTTAGTACACACACGTTGGTATAATGCTGTGATTCCAGCCATATGAAAGCCTGTGTAACTGCCATCACCTCCATCGTCATGCTGCTCGTGGTCATAGAGTGGGCACCACTGGATTCTTGAACGGTTCGGCCCGCTGAACGGGCTGTAAATGCCCACGCACTTCTCTGCTGCTTTACAACAGATCCATCTGTATAGATGAGCACTTCGAGGCTATCTGAGTGATCATAGATGAGCGCGTTAACCTCTGCATTGATAGCGGCAGGGTTCTGCTCTCTGCACCGTCTGTCAAGTGTGATAATGCAGGAGAAGGTACACTTAAAAGCTGGAGGCACCGGCACCCATTCCTTGCCGGGGTTGATACTGGTAAGACTGCAGACCTGTCCGACGACATCTTCCGCCCGACCCATCCATGATTTGCCCCTCTTTAGCCTGTCACCCTTTTCTCTGAATACAGCGTCATGCAGAGGGTGCTGCTCATCTGCACTTATTTTTAAGTATGCACGAGCTCTCCAGATCTTGATCCTGTCGTTCCATTGTCGGGAAGTCAAGGAGGTATCTCATTGCTACACAGCTGGTGTCTCTCGTGCAGCCCAAAATGATGCGCATGGCTTCGTTTTGTACCTTTTCAAGTCTTCCAATCTGTGTAGGGCTGACAGTGAGGATGGCCAGGGCATACTCGATGCGTGAAAGCACAAGTCCTTGGAACAGAAGTAATAGCAGTCTTTGCTCGATATTGGCAGTCGCCATGACTCTCATTGCTGCCAAACCTTTTCGAGCCTTCGTTATGACATAATCGACATGATCTCTGAAGGACAGGCTACGATCAAGCCTCACGCCAAGATATGTCATTGACTGGGTTCTACTCAGAATGCTCCCATCCATTCTTACTGCCGGCAGGTCTGTTTTCACAATATGGTTGTTTAGTGAGAACCATGTAACTTCATGTGCTTCATAAGTATCATGTGCAAATACTGCAGCATTCTGCCATGTTTCTGCATTCTGTCTGTTTCCTCCCAGTGTGCATTATGTAATTCCTTTTGAGTTTGTATGCTGTCTTGGTAATTATTTTTTGCAAAATTGTGCTTATTTGTGTTCTGCATAGTGGTGGTTGTTTCTGTAGTCATTAATATTCATTTTTCCCAGGTTTAACTATTGGAAGTAAGTAACTTACTAGCGTGGTACCATCTTGAATGCTGTTATTGTGGTCATTGCACAGATCCTGTAGATCTGCTATCATCAGGGCCAGGTGCCGATTTTTTAGATCTCAACAGTGTCAATTAGCTGGCGATCTGTCTTTTCCATCCCAACATAGTTCAGAGAGCCTATTTGTTTAATGTATCTTTCAGTGAGTACTATGGAGCGATTTTTCGTTCCATACTTCTTGACAAAGTGTTTCCAATTTGGTAAGTTTTGCTTGTTGGTAGATGTTATGGTTATCATATTCTCTTTTAGTTCATATAGTAATTCCAGTTGATAATATGTGGTTCTTTTAGTTCTTTCCCAGGACTTTACGGGGGTCTTTTAAGTGTTCATGTCTTCTCCTTCCACCATAGTGGGTAAGAAAGCACATTTTATTTCTACAACTTGTCTGGGTTTTCTTGGTCTTGCTAATGATGTTCTGCCCTGCTATGGTTCACTTAAAGGGGGCCTACCATTGACCTTTAATGTTGCCATGCTTTTTAACTAGTACAATGTAAGAATAGTGGTTGCTGGAGTTTGTGGTGAAGACTGATGTCCATCCATCCATCATGTGCCATGCCGATAAGCGTGGGCGGTCATGTTTTGCCATCTCACTCAATCACCAGAGTCATGGATCAGCTCCGTGTTCCTGTCTCAACCATGCCACTGTGGCGAAGCCATCCAGGTATTTACTTCTCGGTCTTCCCCTTGGACACCTCCCTTTGATCTTGCCAGTTGTCACCAAGTTCTCCAAGTCATTTCTTCTCGTAACATGCCCAAAATATTGTGACTGTCTGTGTCTAATGTTTCTAATCAGTTTACAATCTTCATTTGTTTCTTGAAGGATTTGTTCATTGGTTTTTCTGTCTATCCATGGTATTCTTTGCATTTTCCTCAGACACCACATTTCCACAGCCATCAGATGGTTTTCAGCTTGTCTACTCATTGTCCACGCTTCACATCCATACAAAAATACAGGTTCTATGTAGCACTTCAGCACTATTTTTCTCATTTCAGTTATCTTTTTATTGGTCAGTATGTTTTTCATCTTGCAAAAGGCTACCTTCTCAATGGCAATTCTTGTTCTAATCTCTTCAAGGCATCTCCCATCAAATGTTATGACTGTTCCGAGATAACTGTACCGATTCACTTGCTTAAGAATATGCCCATTTACTTGTATATCACATTGTGGTATTTCCTTCTTCCCAGTGATGACCATAATCTGTGTCTTCTTACAATTTAATTCTAACCCTAGTTGTTCACTGTGTGCAACAACCACATCTACTAAATGTTGCAGGTCCTGTTCATTGTCTGCAATCAAGACTGTATCATCTGCATATCTAATGTTATTGATGTATCGTCCCCCAATGTTGATTCCTTCCATATCTTCTATATTTCTGAAAATATTTTCACTGTACAGGGAAAAAAGATCTGGAGACATTACACATCCCTGTCTCACACCTCTTTTAATAGGCTGATATTGACCTACTTCATTATCAATTCTGATGGCAGCTTGTTGTTTCCAATATATGTTTTTTACAAGTCTAAGGTCTTTTCCATCAATTTGTAGATCTTCAAGCATCCTTATCATGTCAACATGTCTCACTTTATCAAAAGCCTTTGTGTAGTCAATAAAGCGAAAATGTAGATCTTTGTTTACTTCTATAGAACATTCAATTACTGTTCTCAGTATATACACAGCATTTACTGTACCCTTGCTTTTTTTAAACCCACATTGTTCTTCTCCTATTTTGGGTTGTATTTTCTTCCTAACTCTTGGCATTATAATTCTCAGCAAAATCTTGTGATGTGGCTCATTATACTAATTGTTTGATGTTGATCACATTCCAAGGCTCCTGATTTCTTTGGGATTGCAATAAATAGAGAATTGCTTAATTCAGGAGGTATATCTCCAGTATCATATAATGCGTACGGCAGTCTGGTGACTTGGTCTATTCCATTTTCTTCTCAGGCATTGATCATTTCTGTTGTGATGTTATCTGTACCCGTGGTCTTGCCAGTTTTCATATGGTTAAGAGCACTTCCGTCTTCAAAATTGATGGTCCTTCATTATTATTCCGATGATCATACTGTTCTTCTCTTGTATCACTATTAAGATCTTTTACATAATCTGATGATGTCAAAGACAGGTAAAGCACTGTTGTTGTTTTGGTAAATAAGATCCATGTTTAGCATCAAATCTTCAGTTTATCACCTTGCCTGTTTGGGAATATGTTCTCCCATATCTTGCTTATTGCAATGAAGTTGTCTCAGACAATTACATTTCTTTCAATTTTAAGGATTTGCCATTTTAGATCATTGACTTCGTTGTTTCAGGCATTTGTGTTAACCAACATGGAAGACTACACTGCATATTCTAATTGCCTGTAGTTGTGTGTTGTCATTCCATGTAGATATGCTGACTTCATTTGCCTCAATATTATCACTAACAAGTTGTAAACAATTTAGTTGCATGTCTTTTACAGGATGTCACAATTTTTTTTTGGCTGTTTATGACTTACCAGACAAGTTTACATTCAGTTTTTTTGCCGTTGCTTTCTGAATGACCGCCGCTCATACGCTTGTTAAAGATCAACACAATTTGAACTGCTGCTAAAACACCTGCAGCTGATTCAAACATAGTATGCAGGATTGCAGATTAGTTTGTCAAGACTAGGCAAAATACATGTGCATTGCTGCTAATATTGACAGTCACCATCTTTTATAACAACATGGCTGAGCTAACTGGCTTATGGATAAAAAGACAGTAGTTGAAATGGGAGGATGCCATGAAGATATGGACTGGATAAAGGATGTTAGACTACCATCTTGGCAAAAAACAATACTAGACATCTAAGCAAACCTTAATAGTGCAGATGGCAACTAATCTTATCTATATCACAAAGGACTATATAACAGATGAATGTACTGTATCGGTCAAGTGTGGGTAAATATGAGGAAATATTCTTTGGCTGTGGGAGCACCTGTGCATAAGTCGGCAGTTCTAAAGTGTATCTTCAAGCAAAAGTTACATGGTCACACAGCATTGGATAAACAAACCAGCACATGCAATCATTATGCTACTTTGAATGATTGGTATCTACACTGACACCTTAATAGAGATATGAAGTATTTATGGGTCTGTCCTGGGTGCTGGAGGGTTGGTTCTTAATAGCCAGTAACATTTAATGCAGTGTTTCAAAACATTTTGTGCAGATAGACTTTGTTAGCATATTATATACGCCTTATTTCTTGCTCGTGTATTGATTTATACACAGATCAATAGCAGTGGGTTATTTTGCGGGATGGAGGTAATTTGAGCATACACCATTTAGTGAGGACAGTGACTGCGAATGAATCTGATTGTGTATTGCTGTGCTGGTGTAACAGCTGTCCTGTATGAAGGTGGAAGGTGCCATCAGCACATGGTACATATTGTAAATTATCCACCATGCTGCTTCACATTCTGTAGTTATAGTTGTGACCTGCCTTGTTTGTGTAGCTGATCAATTTTTCGTGCTTTCTTTCCTTCTCTGCTTTTATTTTCAGAATTGTTTATTTCTTTATTCAGTTGGATTCTTTAGTGTTGGTATATTTTCATCCTCTATGTAAGTCTAGTGGTCCTAAGCTTAAATCCCTCTCAAGACTGGAATTTGTTCAATACCACATGTCGAACTTAGCTTTAAAAACATATCAGGAGAAATTGTTGTGGAGTAAGACCCTCAGCATGATACTATCCCAGCCATTGGATACAGTATTGTGAAGAGAAATAGGTCTATCACCATATCCCTCCAATATGCATGATGACACAGGACTGAGTTTCTTTTAATACTTTTTTAAGCATATTTATCCCATGAAAATTTTCAGGTGTGTACAGAATAGACATGGTGCGCTCACTTGCCAAGACAGTGGTCTGTGTTCGGTCCCCAGCGATCGCAGTATTAGTTTTCTGACCTGTTGAACTCCGAGGTTGACTCAGCAATGTAAAGTGGGTACCAGATCATTATTTTCTGGGAATTGTTTGGGAAGGAAAGGTGATGGCGAAGGGAACTGCCTACCCCACCATATTATGTCATGGCCTAAAATATGTGAAGACCTAACACTTTACACCCCAATAGAAATATCTATTATGGAGCTACCTTAACCTTCTTCTTCTTCTTCTTCTTCTTCTTCTTCTTCTTCTTCTTCTTCTTCTTCTTCTTATTCTTCTTATTCTTCTTCTTCTTCTTCTTCTTCTTCTTCTTCTTCTTCTTCTTCTTCTTCTTCTTCAGCTTTCTGAGCCATTGAGGTTCTTTGCTGCAGATACAATCCGTCTCCATTCGTCTTTCTGGTTGACCTTCTCTTGCCAGTCGTTGATTCCAAGTGCTTGTAGGTACCTTAACCTTATCAATGTTATATATATATTTTTTTTTTCCACACATCCTTTACAGGACATTGCTGTCAACACCAGCATTTTACCACTGTCTTTGATTTCTTGGCAAATGTTGCCATTGCTTTCTGAGCAGCCAGCTCACTTATCCTGTAAGTTACCAACGCGGCGTTAACCGCTTCCAATTCTCGCGCACTGCGTTACCGTACGTGGATAAATGGGATTACGGAGAAAGTCGTTTAACCCCTAGGCCAGGGAGACCGGCGTGTGTGTGTGTATATATATATATATATGCAGATGTTGCTCTCTTACATTATTCTGTTTTTAGTGTCCTCAGTTCAGAAAAGTAACTTGCAAATAATTGAAGAGTATTGGCTGTTTCAGTTTATTTGACATGTTTTAGCTTGGCCAGATGCAGGTATAGTTACCGCTTGCTCGTACTCACTCCTGGCTATTAGCACTGGGTGGTCAATATTATGTTGTGTGTTGCTTAAAGCAATGTAGCAGCAGAAGGACAGTATAAACATCAAGGTCAAGAAAACTGAGGAAACAGCCATCATAAAGGGAAGTAGAAACTTAGGTCACCATAGAAAACCAGCGACTAAAGCGGTTGAAACATTTCAAATACTTGGAGAGCATATCATCATATGGTAGAAGAATGGCAGCAAATATCGTTCATAGATACAACAATACAGAACAAACATGTAACAGTTGACACAAAACAATCAGTAGTCAATAGTCTTCATACCAGCTTTAGGCTGGAACAATAAAAAAAAGATAGGCAAATTGTAGACATGAAATGTTTACGCTACATCTATGTGTAATGAGAATAGTTCAAAAATGAAATGTTTACACTTCGTCTATGTGTAATGAGAATAGCTCACAAACGTTGATATGAAGTGAGTAGAGACAGCAGTGTATATTAAAAACAGCAAATTTGATGGTTTGGTTGTGTGAACACAATATCACAAAACAGCTCCCCACGCATGAGCTGAAAGCAGAGCAAGATGTTTACCCCACAGACGAAGGTTTGAAGCAAAAACTTAGACTGCACGTATCACCATGTTTGAAGTTTTCACCAGATGTCTTCATTTTCTGATGCTGAATGGCAAAGCAGGGATTGAGAAGTAATTGCTGTTTGTGTTTGGTGGCCAGACAAGAGAAAGTGGAGATTTCAGAATTTATAATTAAAAGATGGTCTATTGTGTATGTTTCATAGTTTATTTTTTTTTTTATTTTTTAAATGTTGCATATCACTTACAGGACGTTGCAGTGAACACCAGCATTTTTCAGCTGCTGTTGATGTACTAGACAAGGTTTACGTTTAGTAGTTTGCCATTGCTTTCTGAACGACCGGCTCCCATACCAACATGTTACAACACAACGCGACACAGTCTGCTGCACAAATCGGTCGCAGCTGATTTTCGAATGCCTGGTAAGCAGCTCACGAACCGCGTTCGCAGGCCTTTAGCCACGGAGACGGCCAATTGTTTGAGACGACCAAGATGTTTCATATACTTATTTCTTAATAAGTAAATATGATAATTTGTTCCACATAATGTTGCAAATCTGACTCAAACGTTTATTATTCTTTTAATGTTCTAATTTATGAATTGTTACATTTTCAGTCAGGTCTTGGACAAGCCAACATGTATCATGCCCTGATTATAATTTTCCTTGAATTTTTTGCATGGGGTCTGCTAACATCTCCCATTATCAGTGTAAGTATGAGGCCATTATTGAATAACAACTGTTAATTTGTTGGTAATCTTACTACCTAATTCATAAAGGCTTTACTGACATTTATTCAGTGTTGCCAATGTCTACATTAGGGATGGTTACATAAACATGATAATTGTAACAAACATTAATACGTAGGAACTGCATATTTAGAAAGGTAAACAAAATGTTTCTGTTTGGTTGTTGGTTACTAGAGGTTATGTCATGCCACTCATTGACACACCCTTAAGTACTCCTCTTTCTCAGGGAGGTATGGATGCTAACAAATCCTGTTGCACTCAAGATGGATATTTTTTATGCAAAACAATCGCGGCAGCACTAAAAGACACCAGTTGTAAATTCAAAATGGCAACATTAGAAGATTGGCTACTAAAGATGATAAAACAAAGAAAATTGAAATATTTTAGTTATTTGAATGTCATGAAAATTTGGAGAGAACATAATGGAGGGGTGTATGCCCGGGAAGCGAGGAAGAGGAAGGTCAAAGAGAAGATGGGTGCATTATGTGGCAGATGATCTCCAGATGGTTTATCGGACACGGGACATCTTTCTTATGACCAAGAAGTTGTCTGGAAGGTTATGGGAGCAAGGTTCTACAAAGGACATGCTATTGAATGAATGAACATCTCAGTCACACCCATAGCAATACATTTGGAAGTGAGAAACAGGTTGACTTACTAGAGATGGAGGGTGGGTAAACTCATATTGAAGATAGAGCAACATAGTAAGAGACAAAAGCAGTAATAAAAAACATTTTAAAGACAAAATGGCTTAAGAAATATTCAGAGACAGACTGATAAACAGATGTCTCATTAACAATAGGTGAGCACTTTGTCATCTTTAGATTGAGAAGCTAGTGTTGCAGACTCAAACACCATACATTCAGTAAAGTGACATTTGGGTTCAACAGTTCTGTGTCAATATGGAAATAGTAAACAAACTCTGGAACATGTCCTGCGAGATCCACATGTGTGGTGCATAGCAATATTATGGCCTTTCCCAGTTCCATTGAGAAAAATCCTGCAGAATAACTGAAGAAGCCTAACACAGACTGCCAATTTTATAAGATAGATGTGTTTATTTCAAAGCAGAGTAAAAGAGTGAAAAGGCACAAAATGAATGATCGACGGCTCATACCATTGAAATCAATATAAAGCACTTTACATCCAAATCTTCCAAGGCTCATTTTGAACTCTCGACTTGGTATATCAGGGAGTTGTAACCAATCCAAATTATTGAACATATTTTGCTCCATATTTCTATTCGTTTCTCCAGTTTTATAGTTTTGTTTGTTCGCCTTTTTTTTTTTGGTCACGGTCAGGTAAAGTAAGCTTGAAATGTAAACACAAAATAAAACAACATTGTTTTGATAATTATATTATAAGAAATGATTTGAATGTTGTTATTTATATTCTAAAGTGCTACAATGCTCTTCTCCTCTGCCTACCCCATGTTCACAGGTCTTGAATGACACATTTCCAAAACATACGTTCCTGTTTAATGGTCTCATCCAGGGAGTGAAGGTGAGTTTCACAGTATTTCTCTCCCTTGTAACGCTTCCAGTTTGTGATCACAATAGGCACTTGACCAAGATTGAATGAAAGCATCAATTTTCATTAATTACAATGTGCTGTGCCCGGCATGCCATTACAGAGCTTTCGATTGGTCACAACATAGAGATTCAAATTAAATGTTACAAAGCATTAACACAAAATTTGCCAGAAAGTCCAGTATTAATGCTGTTTGTGGAGGTTTTGTGTTTTCCTGCTTGGGGGTGGAGAGAAAAGGTTAATGTTGCCACTGTATGCACTTTGTTTGTAAAGCATATGATACCGGTTGCATGCATTGGCTCCAGTTTGATCTCAGCGGTCTGTTTGCTTTCATGATTGTATCTGAAGAACGTTAATTGATTGTTAATTCCTCTAGCTCTGTTAACAATATATTTTTGTTAACCAACATGTTTCAGCTTTGAAATAAGCACAGCAGTGTGTCATACATAAGTAACTTTTAACATTTTGTAATTGTAGTTTGGTATAATTATTATGTACTGTATTCCTTCTGTATCTTTTGTATAAATTATTTTAATGATTTTTCCTAACTAGTTTTTATAAAGCATAGAGACACATTGAGTACATTAACGAAAATGATTTTAGTAAACTAATATCATTTCTCAGAGACACATTGAGTATGTTTATGTGTCCATTGTGTTTCCCTTAAAACAATGTAATGAGCATGTGACTTTATTGATTGTGTAAACTTGCTGCATGCCATGGCTGCATTGTTGTTTAACAGTTATTTCTGGAATATACTCTGAGAAGAGAGGGACTGGAGAGAAAGAGAAGCTAAAATCAGAATTGATGTTAAATCAGTAATTTCTGATAAAATACTTGTCCCGCCATACAGAGATGGATTGTTTTTGTCTAAATTTTAGACAAGTGACAAATATTGCAAGAGAATACATAAAATGAGACTTGTGATGTTTTAGTTTCCCTGTAGAGCAGAAAATTGAGATCAGAAAAGAAATGTGCATTTACAAAATAAATCGCCCTGTAATCCTGTAGCAGGCAAAGTGTTATACATGAAGTGTTAAGGATGATTGATAGGGAGCCATGCTAGTGTAGTGGCTAGGTGCTGGCCTGCCCCTCTGGTGGTCATCGGTTTGATCTGCATCAGGCCAGGTTCAAATTGTTTTAATTGACCTGGTCTTTCAGGTCAGCCCAGCCTACATTGGGTACCAGGACATGTCCTGGGTAGTAATGGTAGCCGGCCTGGCACCAAGTGCAGTTGCTCTAAACATATGTGGCTATAGTAATGGTAGCCTGCCTGGCACCAAGTGCAGTTGCTCTAAACATATGTGGCTATAGTAATGGTAGCCGGCCTGGCACCAAGTGCAGTTGCTCTAAACATATGTGGCTATAGTAATGGTAGCCGGCCTGGCACCAAGTGCAGTTGCTCTAAACATATGTGGCTATAGTAATGGTAGCCGGCCTGGCACCAAGTGCAGTTGCTCTAAACATATGTGGCTATAGTAATGGTAGCCGGCCTGGTACCAAGTGCAGTTTGCTCTAAACATATGTGGCTATAGTAATGGTAGCCGGCCTGGCACCAAGTGCAGTTGCTCTAAACATATGTGGCTATAGTAATGGTAGCCGGCCTGGCACCAAGTGCAGTTGCTCTAAACATATGTGGCTATAGTAATGGTAGCCGGCCTGGCACCAAGTGCAGTTGCTCTAAACATATGTGGCTATAGTAATGGTAGCCGGCCTGGTACCAAGTGCAGTTGCTCTAAACATATGTGGCTATTGTAACGGTAGCCGTCCTGGCACCAAGTGCAGTTGCTCTAAACATATGTGGCTATAGTAATGGTAGCCGGCCTGGCACCAAGTGCAGTTGCTCTAAACATATGTGGCTATAGTAATGGTAGCCGGCCTGGCACCAAGTGCAGTTGCTCTAAACATATGTGGCTATAGTAATGGTAGCCGGCCTGGCACCAAGTGCAGTTGCTCTAAACATATGTGGCTATAGTAACGGTAGCCGGCCTGGCACCAAGTGCAGTTGCTCTAAACATATGTGGCTATAGTAATGGTAGCCGGCCTGGCACCAAGTGCAGTTGCTCTAAACATATGTGGCTATAGTAACGGTAGCCGGCCTGGCACCAAGTGCAGTTGCTCTAAACATATGTGGCTATAGTAATGGTAGCCGGCCTGGCACCAAGTGCAGTTGCTCTAAACATATGTGGCTATAGTAACGGTAGCCGGCCTGGCACCAAGTGCAGTTGCTCTAAACATATGTGGCTATAGTAATGGTAGCCGGCCTGGCACCAAGTGCAGTTGCTCTAAACATATGTGGCTATAGTAACGGTAGCCGGCCTGGCACCAAGTGCAGTTGCTCTAAACATATGTGAACTATAGTAATGGTAGCCGGCCTGGCACCAAGTGCAGTTACTCTAAACATATGTGGCTAGCACAATGACTCATTGCCCAGATCACATAGATTGTACAGTCCCTCTTCTGTGTCAGGGTCTTCAACTCACTACACAGATCACAGAAACATGCAAGTCCCCTATCTGTGGTTTGATATTCAACTCTTTAACTATATCACAGAGACAACAGTGTCTCCTATTTAGGACCTTAAAGCAGTCATACATTACTCATCATTGAATCATCACAATGTTAAAAGGTGATGTTTTAGTGTATCGTCAGGGTAAGGATAGAGAGGAGGTTGCTGTGGAACTACAAACCGAACTCAATCGCATAAGTACTTGGTGTGATGAAGCTGGGGCAATGGTCAACCCAACTAAGGCAACAGTGACCTGGTTCTCGTTGAATAATCATATTGTCAACAATCCAACACCAACTGTAATGCTGTGTTCAGAGACGGTGGAAAGAACGCAGGCAATGAATTACCTGGGGATACGGTTTGATCGAAGCCTTGCTTATAATGTGCACATAGACCAGGTGATAACAAAGGCCAAGCGGGGTTTGGCAGCGATGCGGGTGATGGCGGCAGTAAACTGTGAGCAGCGCCATCTATGTATTCTGTACGAGGGGCTGGTCATGTCTGTTTTGGAGTATGCAATGGCAATCCTGACTGTCAGCCATAAGCAGATAGAAAGGATGGAAAGGATACAGAATGAAGCTATGCGCATTATTCTTGGATGTACAAGAGATACAGCATGCAGGGCGATGCGCTACCTTCTTGATTTTCCAACCATTGAAGAGAGAATGCAAGTTTGCAGGGCACGTGCCTACCTCAGAATTAACGCAAACACACAGCATCCACTGCATAGTGAAATTAGGAAGGTGAAGGGCAGCAGGTTTAAAAAGAGGACGGTCGTGGATGGGTCAAGCCGAGGACATTCTTCAACAGGTGTGTTCACTTGACGACTTAGAACCTGGCGAGGAGTGGGTGCAAGTGCCAACAGACTTCTGCACATCCTTTTCAGTTTGCATCCAACTAGATAGAAAATGCAGACAAGAAAATCCGGCTGCTGTTGAGGCTGAAGTACAAGCGTTGATTTTCGAGAATTCGCTAGACAGTGACGCGGTCATCTACACAGATGGGTCGGTCGTCCGACATGTGAGAAGCTCATGGGCCTTTACAGCTCGGGCCGGAGGGAGAATTGTGAAGGAGGACTCTGGTGCTTTCACTGAAACCACAAGTAGCCTGACCATGGAAGTCATGGCAGTAAGTAAAGCAATAACATGGCTCGAGACACAGACATTCACTAGGGCTTGTTTCCTTAGCGACTCAATGAACATGATCAAGAGGATAGAGGAGGGGTCGATTCGAAGAGAATGGTTGCTGCCTCTGAAGCGGTCTCGGCTGGCAAAGATTAGTTTCATCTTCGTGCCAGGGCATGCGGGAGTACAAGGAAATGAGCGGGCTGACAAGCTCGCAGGTGAGGCTACTGTTGAGGGCGGACGCGTCATGGACCAGGCTGACATTCTGAATGCTCTACGAGAAGTGAGACTTTTGCAAGAACCAAGTGATGACTGTGAATCTACAACAATGGCCAGACTGCGAGAGCAGCAAATTAAAAGAGGGGTGGCCAAACAAGAACACTACGCAGGAAGCCAAAGAAGATTGATAAACCAACACAGAACTGGCGTCGTTAGCCGCTACACGCTGCGGGATTTGCTGAGGAGGGGATCCGAGCACTTATGGACTGAATGGTCCGATGTGCAACGAGGATGATCTGTCGACTAACTAACTAACTAACTAATGTTAAAAGGATTTATTGTGTATATGCTTTGAGGGCCTGCTGAGTTTTCACAAAGGACGATGTATTTGCTTATAGCCATCTACTGTTAATTAGCTGTGTCTTTTACACATGGTTCCTATATCTACCGGAGCCACTGTGTCTCAGTGACTCGGACACTTGTCTGCTAGCTTGTCGGTCAAGTATTCTAATCCCCCAACCAGGCGGGCATTTGTATTTAAAATGTACCTGAGCTTCTAGGCTAAAATGTGTGCAAGAAATATTCTGGAAAGTAAAGTTTTCATATTTATCACATTGCCCATTAAATGCTGATTGGTCTATAACAAATATGAAGCCAGCATTGTTTACCCAAGGTGCTGCAGTAGTATTGTGGCTAGACTAGTCAGGTGCTCGAATTTGCATGTAGATAGATTTTTTAAACTGATCTAGACTGCAAGGCTGGGCCAACCTAAAATGCCTACCAGAAAATCACCCCTGGAGTGCCAGTTGGTCTATACAAATGTGTACCTAGCACCATATGCCCGATGTGTTTCAAGGTGAGTAAATGGGCCCTTGTTTACTATATACCCAGTGCACCTCCAAGTGTGATCAGCCGTCTTTGATTGCTTACTACATGCCCAATACACCTCCAGGTGTGATCAGCAGTCTTTGATTGTTTACTATATACCAATACACCTCCAGGTGTGATCAGCAGTCTTTAATTGTTTACTATATACCAATACACCTCCAGGTGTGATCAGCCGTCTTTAATTGTTTACTATATACCCAGTGCACCTCCAGGTGTGATCAGCAGTCTTTAATTGTTTACTAAATACCCAATACATCTCCAGGTGTGATCAGCAGTCTTTAATTGTTTACTAAATACCCAATACATCTCCAGGTGTGATCAGTAGTCTTTGATTGTTTACTATATACCCAATACATCTCCAGGTGTGATCAGCAGTCTTTGATTGTTTACTATATACCCAGTGCACCTCCAGGTATGATCAGCAGTCTTTAATTGTTTACTATATACCCAATACATCTCCAGGTGTGATCAGTAGTCTTTGATTGTTTACTATATACCCAATACATCTCCAGGTGTGATCAGCAGTCTTTGATTGTTTACTAAATACCCAATACATCTCCAGGTGTGATCAGCAGTCTTTAATTGTTTACTATATACCAATACACCTCCAGGTGTGATCAGCAGTCTTTGATTGTTTACTATATACCCAGTGCACCTCCAGGTATGATCAGCAGTCTTTAATTGTTTACTATATACCAATACATCTCCAGGTGTGATCAGCAGTCTTTAATTGTTTACTATATACCAATACATCTCCAGGTGTGATCAGCAGTCTTTAATTGTTTACTATATACCAATACATCTCCAGGTGTGATCAGCAGTCTTTAATTGTTTACTATATACCAATACATCTCCAGGTGTGATCAGCAGTCTTTAATTGTTTACTATATACCAATACACCTCCAGGTGTGATCAGCCGTCTTTAATTGTTTACTATATACCCAGTGCACCTCCAGGTGTGATCAGCAGTCTTTAATTGTTTACTAAATACCCAATACATCTCCAGGTGTGATCAGCAGTCTTTAATTGTTTACTAAATACCCAATACATCTCCAGGTGTGATCAGCAGTCTTTAATTGTTTACTAAATACCCAATACATCTCCAGGTGTGATCAGCAGTCTTTGATTGTTTACTATATACCCAGTGCACCTCCAGGTATGATCAGCAGTCTTTAATTGTTTACTAAATACCCAATACATCTCCAGGTGTGATCAGTAGTCTTTGATTGTTTACTATATACCCAGTGCACCTCCAGGTATGATCAGCAGTCTTTAATTGTTTACTAAATACCCAATACATCTCCAGGTGTGATCAGCAGTCTTTGATTGTTTACTATATACCCAGTGCACCTCCAGGTATGATCAGCAGTCTTTAATTGTTTACTAAATACCCAATACATCTCCAGGTGTGATCAGCAGTCTTTGATTGTTTACTATATACCCAGTGCACCTCCAGGTATGATCAGCAGTCTTTAATTGTTTACTAAATACCCAATACATCTCCAGGTGTGATCAGTAGTCTTTGATTGTTTACTATATACCCAATACATCTCCAGGTGTGATCAGCAGTCTTTGATTGTTTACTAAATACCCAATACATCTCCAGGTGTGATCAGTAGTCTTTGATTGTTTACTATATACCAATACACCTCCAGGTATGATCAGCAGTCTTTAATTGTTTACTATATACCCAATACATCTCCAGGTGTGATCAGCAGTCTTTGATTGTTTACTATATACCCAATACACCTCCAGGTATGATCAGCAGTCTTTGATTGTTATTTAAACACAGAAGCCGCAATCAACTGGTTGCATGGTTTAGTGCCTTACATATTTTAGTACATCTTGTCAGAGTTATATATCATATGAAATGAATAAATAAATCATACTTTAGCTAAAACACATCAAACACATGGTTACAGGTTCAGTGCTTCAGGTCAAGTATTATTTATTTATTCACTTGGTATGGTATATAACTCTGCAGTATGCTCCTGTCAAGGTGTAGCGAAACATACCAGGCAATAAATCATTTAGGTGTCAGGATATGACTGAGCTACCATATAACAGTAGATGGTATTACCTGCTTTCTGTTAGTGCCGAATGTTGAGTGGCGGTTACCAGACCCGACACCCCACATTGTGCCAATGGCTTCGGGTGGAAGAGTGCAATTGAGAGGGTACAAGGAGGAGGTGCGAGGAAATGCAACCTAAAGACAAAATGTCATGACAGGGCAGACCAGGCCCTAAGCCTTGGTTGGCAGCTGGACTGGGATCAAAGCTTCAACAGGCGGACAGTTAGAGCATTGCTTTGCTAATCCGGCAGCTTCTGCAGCTTGTCTTGTTCCAGAAGTATTGGTGTTACCATTCCTCTGGAGTGAACTCGAGAGGGATCATGCTGCATGGGCAGCACATGGTCTCCTTATATTAGCCCAGGCTTTGTGCTATGGAGAGGTATAACTCCATCCCTGGTCTTAACCGGTCTCGGAATCAAAGCGAGAGTTAGGAGTTATGGTTTATAAGTCCTTGTCAATTGGCATAGACATGGGGCGCCACTGGGTTGCCTCTGACGGTGAGAGACACCTACAGGTGTCACTGATGAACTATCGCCCTCCTCAAGCTGGGCAGCCCCCGGCCAATTGGGTGCTGATCTGCCACAGCCTGCTTCAATGGGTGCTTGGGGCCAGGACAAAATGTGAATCGTAGGCTGTAAAACCAATGCACCGGATACTACTAAAAAGAAAAATAGAAACCTCAAGCTACGGCTTGCAACCTGAAGCGTAAGAACCATGTGTCCAGGATTTTCTACTGACCTTACGAATATTGACGATGTGAGAAAAACGGCTATGATTGATGCCGAACTCAATCGTCTTAACATTGATATTGCTGGCCTACAGGAGACTCGCCTCGCTGAGGAAGGGTCATTCAGGGAAAACAATTACACTTTTTTCAAGAGGAGTAGAGGGCAGGCAGAAAATAAGGCAACATGGTGTGGGCTTTGCAGTGAAGAATTTGCTACTGGGAATGATTTAAATTCCAGCTGGAGGTAATGAAAGATTATTATCCCTTCGCCTGGCAACCTCTTGTGGTTATTCCACCATTATTACTGCATATGCACCGACACTCGCTTCCTTTGATGATGTAAATGATTCGTTCTATGAGGAGTTAGACTCTGTGATCAAGACAGTTCATAATCCGACTACATTTATATGCTCGGTGATTTCAATGCTCGTGTGGGCAAGGGCTCGAGCTCATGGCCAGTGTACCTTGGAAAATACATCATCACATGGAGACAACATCTGAACCAAACATCATTAACTCGAAGTTACCACAGTGCTGACTGTGATACAGATCATTCTTTGGTTGTTTCAAGGGTTAGACTGAGACCAAAGAGAAACTACACAGCTAAACACAAATCTAGCCTCTGGATTAATATTATTAACACCCACGATCCTGACAAGTGCTTTGAGTTCGAATAGCAACTTGAAGACCTTTTCACTGATACGTCATAAATTTGTACAGCAAGTGAAAAGTGACACACACACGCACACGCACACACACACGCGTGCACGCACACACACACACACACACACACACACACATATATATATATATATATATATATATATATATATATATATATATATATATATATATATATATATATATACCTCTTCCTTCTTCCTTCCCCAAAATCCACAAATAATGTTTATTGGTAAGAATTAGGGCAACTTCATAATTGTTTGCAAAGATTGGTGTTATTACATTTAAAATGTAGCTTTCTTTGAAGAAGCAGGTATGTTTTACTACCGAGGGAGAGCATTAGTAGCACAGAAAGAGTTTGTATCAAAATTAGCCACAATATAAGCAACTAACAAATCAGTCCCCATTAGGAACTTGAATCATGTGCAGCAGGTAGTAGGTAATGTATAGACCAATGGCTTCATTATGTTGCATGCACAGGACAAAATAGATCAGATTTATCATTTAACATATAAAAACAGACAGCTGTTACAGTTGAAAGATGCTTAAAGTCTGTATGAATTAAAGCAGCTTTTTGCTGCCTCAATGATGTGTGTGCAGTAGGTTAAAGCACGAGTAGGTGTTACATGCCGATGGATGTTTATGTATCAGCTATAACTCATCATCATCATCATCAAGTGCCATGCCAACTGGCATAGGCGTTTATGACTTTCCACTGATCTCGGTCTTTGGTATTCTGGATCAACTCTTCTGATGATAATCCTCCATGCCACTGTTGCAATCCATCCAGCATCATTTCTCTTGGTCTGCCTCTCCCTCTCTTCCCCTTGATCTTTCCAGTTGTCACAATGTTCTCCAATGCCTCTCTTCTCATTACATGACCAAAGAAAGCTGTTTGTCTCTTTCTTATTGTTGTATATAATGTTCTAGTTTCATTAGGCTCTTTCAGGCAATCGTCATTAGTTACTTTGGCAGTCCAAGGAATTTGCAACATTTGTCTTAGGAACCACATCTCTGTTGCTTCCAATTTCTTCCTAATTTGTTTATTTACTATTCCAAGATACAGCAATACAGGTTCTATGTAACACTTCAGCACTCTCTTAAATGCAATGATAGTGACTTATTGCATAGGATACTCTTCATTTTCCGAAATAAGTCTTTGCTTGCCCTATTTTGTTCTTAATCTCTGTTGTACATCTTCCATCTATGTTATAAATACCCCTAGGCATTTAAAACTATCCACTTGGTTAAGAATTTTCCCTTCTATTTCTATTTCACAGTTTGGTGTCAACTTTTTTTTGGGGGGGATATCAGCATTGTTACTGTTTTCTTGATTTTCAAGAAGAGTCCTTTCTTTGCACTCTCTGCTACTGAAATATCCAACAATTGTTGTAGATCTTTTGCATACCAATTCTGTGTCATCTGCATAGCATACATTAGCTTTAACTAGTAACAGTAAAATAGTTTTTATTAGTGTTTGTGTGATGGCTGAATGCAGTTTAAAGTAATATAGTTAGAAGATTGTTTGAGCCATAATTGTTTCTGTGTAGCAAATTACATACATTGGCTATTTCCAGGGTTTGCTGTCATTTCTGAGTGCTCCCTTGATTGGGGCTTTGTCTGACGTATGGGGCCGAAAACCTTTTCTCCTCCTGACTGTCGGCTTCACCTGTGCACCAATACCTTTGATGAGGTTAAGTCCATGGTAAGTAAGACTTCTCTCTCATTTCTAGCCATTTGTAGCTCTTGTCAGAACAGACACATTGTTCCTGATCATTATCATTGCCCCAGCAGACTTTTGCTGGAGAACCATTGAATCTTCTCATGCAGCGCATCTAAAGTGTTTATTACTATTGGCTTACTTTGAGACTAAGTTCTGGTTAATAAACTCCCATTATTCTATCTTCTTTATATGTTTAGACCGTCTCGCGTTAGTATTTTCATGCAATGGTATGAGTGCCGGTCATTCAGAAAACCACTGCAAACTACTTAACATAAACTTGCCAAAAATAGCATACAGCCAAAAAATGCTGGGGTTGACTGATGTCCTTTAATGGATGTGCAACTAACTTGTTTACATGTTTACTACACATGGTTTAAGGAACAATTTCATTTGACATGCATGCATGTTTATCAGTTTCTTTGCTCACTTTACCTGGTTTTTTCAAATCATATCAGATCTCCAATTTTAAAACACTTGTGTGCTTGTTGTTATATATATAAATCTTCTGCTGTCTTTAAAACTCTATTCTGTGAATGGTAACACAGTTAGTGTCATTGCACCTAGTCCACCTTGTTGGTCGGCAACGGATTGTCATCTCTTGGTTTCTAGCATCCTTCACTGTCCCATCTCTTAATCAGCTTGAACTGTTCCAAACACTTTTGTTTGATTGACCTCTATTTCACAGTTTAATGTTTCCATTTCTGACATTTTGTCACTTTCACTTGCAGTCTACATGCGACCTTCTTCCTTGTTCATCCTGAAAAGATGTGGTTTCTTTGTCTCTTTATAGAAAAGCTGCTCTATCGACTGGCACATCCATGTTCAGCACATATTTAGCATGCAAATTTGCCATTTCCCTTCAATCTTTGCTGTCTTGGCTAGTATTCAGTGATGCAGCCTGTTATCTGACACCTCTGGAATGAGGTGGGAGAAATTACAAGAGATCCAGCGGCTTTTCTGTGTGCCAAGATGAGAATGACTTTCTGCAAGGTACATGCTACATTAGATGGTTTATGAACACACATTTTACACAGAATTTAAAACACATGCTACCAGTTTCCCTGCAAAGGAAGACAACATATCGCATCTCTGACGGAAGTGACATGGATATGGACGAGAAATCCTTAAATACTTGTAAGACTTGACGACAGTGGACCTTGCATATAAACTGTACACCTTATTGTGTATTAAAAGAAACTTGTTCACTGCCAACTGAAACACTCACTCATTAGGATAAGGATAAGATCACACTGCTGACTGCTGCAGCAGAGATGATTGCAGTCCAAGAAGGTAGAGTAGAAACTTCAGGTCAGCAGTGTATCAGTTATCAGTTGGGGTATCTTCATTGCACTCCGGAAAGGTCCATAGGTGCTCATATCCTCCCCCCAGCATATGCACCAGCGTTCAGTGGCTAATAGTGCCAGTTCTGTGCTGGTTGACGAGGCACCTCATTTTCCTGATGTACCTCTCATGTCTGGCCGTGACAATTCTTACTCCCAAGTCTTTCATCCTGGACAGCGATGTGGATTCACTGACATCAAAGTCCTCTGTTCTCGACATATCTTTAAGGACGTTAATAACATTGGCACGATCCATGGGCTGACCATCTACAGGGGGTGCAGAGCCAGCCAGTTTATCAGCTCGTTCATTTCCCTCGACTCCCACATGTCCCGGGACGAAGATGAATGTAACTTTGCGGACAAAAGACTTCCGCAGTGACTCAGTCCACTGTCTACGTACAGATCCAGCTTCGACCTTCCGAATCATGCTCATTGAATCACTTAGTACACACACGTTGGTATAATGCTGTGATTCCAGCCATATGAGAGCCTGTGTTACTGCCATCACTTCCATCATCATGCTGCTCGTGGTCATGGAGTGGGCACCACTGGATTCTTGAACGGTTCAGCCCGCTAACCGGGCTTTAAATGCCCACGCACTTCTCTGCTGCTTTACAACAGATCCATCTGTATAGATGAGCACTTCAGGGTTGTCTCAGTGTTCATAGATGAGCGCTGTTAACCTCTGCATTGACAGCGGCAGGGTTCTGCTCTCTGCACCGTCTGTCGAGTGTGATAATGCAGGAGAAAGTGCACTTAAAAGGCACCGGCACCCATTCTGACGACATCTTCCGCCCGACCCATCCATGATTTACCCCTCTTTAGCCTGTCACCCTTTTCTCTGAATATAGCTTCATGCAGAGAGTGCCGCTCATCTGCACTTATTTTTAAGTATGCACAAGCTCTCCAGATCTTGATCCTGTGGTTCATTGTCAGGAAGTCAAGGAGGTATCTCATCGCTACACAGCAGGTGTCTCTCATGCAGCCCAAAATGATGCACATGGCTTCGTTTTGTACCTTTTTAAGTCTTCCAATCTGTGTAGGGCTGACAGTGAGGATGGCCAGGGCATACTCGATGGATGAAAGCACCAGTCCTTGGAACAGAAGTATTAGCAGTCTTTGCTCGATATTGGCAGTCGCCATGACTCTCATTGCTGACAAACCTTTTCGAGCTTTCGTTATGACATAATCGGCATGATCTCTGAAAGACAGGCTACGATCAAGCCTCACGCCAAGATATGTCATCGACTGGGTTCTTCTCAAAATGCTCCCGTCCATTCTCACTGCCGGCAGGTCTGTGTTCACAATATGGTTGTTTAGGGAGAACCATGTAACCGATGCCTTTGCAGGGTTGACAAGTGCACTGGCATCATCACACCATGAGGAGTTGTTGAGTTGAGTTGAGTCAAGAACCGACATCACTGCACTCAGGACATTCCCATACGTGCTCAGTCCCCTCGTTTAACAGCCAGCGAAGAGTCATACTACTAATCGTTCCCACCGCTATCTGACTAAATATCCTCCTGGTCTTCCCTCTCAGTTTTGAGATTCTTCCAGAACCCCTGCCGATCCCCCACAATCTCATTCTTTCCACATATAGGTTCTCAATCTGTTCCCCTGCCTTCTCCACCTGGTCCCACAAGTGCACGACCACCTCACCCTTGTCCATAGGCAAGATACCACCAAGAAGTGCCTTCCCTGCTAGCCTATCAGCCTGTTCATTCCCCCGTACACCCATATGGCCAGGGCAAAATATCCATACAATTCTCACAATCTGTGACCTCTGAAGCGACGAGAGCCATTCCACATGAAACATTCCTTTCTCCACCAATGTCTGCCTTGACGATCCGGTTATCCAGGGAGTACCACACAACCGGTGCCTTGTCTGGGTTTAAAATGACCCCTGCGTCCCTGCACCACTCCGTCACCTTGTCTACCGCCACCTGTACGTCTTTCGCCAAACTGGCCCTGTCTCTGACCTGTCTGTACACCAGCACATCATCTGCAAATGTCAAGATTCTACCCATGCCTGGTGTCTCAATAGCTGCGATTTTGCTGGTGTAGACATTAAAGAGCACCGGGGACAAAGCAGATCCCTGCGGCAACCCAGGTGTAATAGTACAGGAGTCAGAAGTCCAGGTACCCATGCGCAGTGCAACCTTACGCTCATAAAGGACTGCCGCAACCCATCTAACAAGACAATGGCAGACCTCCATGTCCAACAGTGTGTGTATTAACTGATCATACCTAACCCTGTTATACGCATCCTCCAGGTCAAGAGCTACCGCCACTGTTTCCTGTTTATCCTGGAAGCCCTTGTAGACATCAAATGCAAAAGTTGCAGCATTGGCCTAGGTGTCCTTTCCAGGCCGGTAGCTCCCGAGTCCTTGGGGAAGCAGATTCCAACTTTCCAAATGTTGCTGGAGCCTGCGTGCTACTATCTTTTCGAGGACTTTGCTATACGTGTTTTGCAGGGTTATGATTCGGTATCCATTAAGTCTGGAGTGGTCCTTACCTGCCTTTGGGTGTGGGACCAGGTAGCTATGCAACCAATCGTGGGGTATTTCCGCCATATTGATGCTTAGGTTGAAACTAAAGAGCCATCTCCTCCAAGTCCCCATCATCTATGTTCCTAATATGGGTGTACCTCACCCCATCTGGAGCTGGCGCTGTGTCTTTAGCCCATTTCAGTACCTGTCTAATGTCCTCCACTTTAATATCACAGTCCTCCTTCCTAGTGACCCGTGACAAGGCTTCTCTGACATTATCTCTAATAGCCCTATATTGCTGATCCATCTGTTTTAAAAATCGCGCAAGTAAAGCCTCACCTTTGTTCTTGTCAGTTGTCATAGGTCGGTTGTTATCATCATAAACGGTGCCATGTGTACCAGGCATCATCTGTCTCTTCATCTGCCGGTGCAGCCTCCAGAATTTTCCCAATGTCACATCCTCACCGACTTCATTGATAAACTGTTCCCACTTAATCCTCTTTGCCTCTGCTGCCTGGAGTTTAAGTCCTGCATCTTTACTTTTTTATACCTTTCAGCCTCTTCCAATTCTGTGTCCACTGAATTGGTTGCTCTCCGCACCCTCTGCCAATTCTTTATGGCCACCCTCTTTTCCCTCCATGAATTCTCGACCTCTGGTATCCACCAGTGGTGGTTGGGTAAAGAGTCTTCTTGTTGGTTTAGATCTTCCCTCTGATCATAGGCACCCCAAGAGCGAAGAGTGGTCGTGATCATAACTGAATGCCCCGCGAGCTCTTATAGCCCTAACTGTGCTGGACTTAGGTATCAGCACAGAACAGGGGAGGTGGTAACTTCCATGGTCTCCAAGGATGCTCCATTTTATATCTGATGCCGCCTCTTGGGACATGCTTCATTCTCTCCCGGCTGGCTGTTGTCAAAGGTATCAAGCACATGAGGAAATTTGATCTAGTTCGCCCTGCATATCATTGGCAACCGCCTGTCTATCTCGACCCTGTCGATACACGAGAATGTCGTCAGCAGTGTAGCTATGAATCAGTGACTGCTGAAACAGAGAAGACTGCAGTCCAAGAAGGTAGAGTGGAAACTTCAGGTCAGCAGTGTGGCTGTGAATCAGTGATTGCTGCAACAGAGAAGACTGCAGTCCAAGAAGGTAGAGTGGAAAAATCAGGTCAGCAGTGGAGCTGTGAGTCAGTTACTGCTGAAACAGAGAAGATGCAGTCCAAGAAGGTAGAGTGGAAACTTCAGGTCAGCAGTGGAGCTGTGAGTCAGTTACTGCTGAAACAGAGAAGATGCAGTCCAAGAAGGTAGAGTAGAAACTTCAGGTCAGCAGTGGAGCTGTGAGTCAGTTACTGCTGAAACAGAGAAGATGCAGTCCAAGAAGGTAGAGTGGAAACTTCAGGTCAGCAGTGTGGCTGTGAGTCAGTTACTGCTGAAACAGAGAAGACTGCAGTCCAAGAAGGTAGAGTGGCAATCCAAGAAGGTAGAGTGGAAACTTCAGGTCAGCAGTATGGCTGTGAGTCAGTGACTGCTGCACCAGAGAAAACTGCAGTCCAAGAAGGTAGAGTGGAAACTTCAGGTCAGCAGTGGAGCTATGAGTCAGTGACTGCTGCAACAGAAAAGACTGCAGTCCAAGTAGGTAGAGTGGAAACTTCAGGTCAGCAGTGGAGCTATGAGTCATTCATTATATCAGTCTGGTATATTGCTTGTCCATTTTCCACAGTAGCCCAGCTTGTTAATTTTTCCCTTATACTCGCATATTCTAGACATATGGTGGCTAGCCATATATTTCTGTAGACTAATCAGCTCTCGCCGAGTGATATGGTCAATATCAAGCTGGCAGCCTTGTCTTCCCAAGACATTTCCTGGGATCAGTTTTAGACTGGCAGCCCAGGTCAATGTAACAAAATCATCTCAGTGTGAATTCCAACCATGATCATTGAGCCACTGCAGAACCACATTTCCCAGTAGAATACATAGTTATGTACAATTCAGAGTATCATCCTCTGTTTTAAAAATGTGATGTATACAGGTTGCATTGTTATTCTTCACATTCATAACAGGTGGTATTTTGCCATGCTGTCAATATCAGGGGTGTTCTCTGTAACATTCAGCGTAGTGTTTGCTTATGTAGCTGATGTCACAAGTGAGGATGAAAGAAGCTCAGCATATGGTCTGGTAAGATTTGATTTGATTGATGTGAGTTGATTTACTAGCACTTTACAGTCACTAGCATTTACTGTATCTGGCCTCACAAACACTTTGCCCAGTGTAAGATGGTGACTGTCTTGTGACTGTTTACCTGGTCTATGATATTCGTCCCTTTCCGCTGACACATTTGACTTCATCGCTGCAACTGTTGTTCGCATTCAACTTTCTAAGCAGTGTGGTTATCTTATTTCTAAATGTTTCTCATAATTACTTCAAGGGAAATCAGAAAAAAAAATACATCTAAAACATCTAATGTTATAAATTTGAAAATCAGTTAAGTTTATTCTAAATAATTGGGCCCCATCAGGAGACATTCTGCCTGAGTAATCGGCTGCCCTGATTTAGCACAATTTTAACCAATGAACTGAATAACAAAATTCATTCGAACAAGGTCAAAAATGCATGCTGAGATTAAAATGAAGTATAGTGCATATTGTGTACAAACTATGTTCAAATAATTAGCACTAAAGTATTCATTTCTTCGTTACCTGGTTGTGATTCCTCAGGAAGGCTGATTGATTCTTTAAGTCTGATGCATGGCCATTCAGACAACAAAAAGGTCTTGCATCCATGGCAGAGAGGTTGGTGTAGACTTCTCTTATGACCTAGTACCAAAGTGCGGCCTCCATGGGGACTGTGTTGTAGAGCCCTCCTACTCCTTTCAAAGTCCGGAAAGGAGAGGGATATGCAAGACTGGTACTGGGTGTTCACATATGTGGGGACACATACTAGGGAATAGCCAGGTCATGATTCAGCACAGAAATGTGGTCTGGCCCTAGTTTGGTCATGTTTCCCTACAAATTTTATGTGTTTCACTGTCAACAGCTTTTAACCAAATGCCCACAAGAAAGCATTTGCCTGTAATTGATATTTACAAAGCTGATCAAACCCATTGCACCAGCAGCAAGAGCATACAACATGAAAATGGAAATATCAAGAGGCAGGGGAAGACCATGAAAAAGATGGGTTGACGGGGTCATCAACCCCATTAAAATCCATAACATCTCTGCATATCAAGCAACCAAGCAAGCCCAAGTTGGTAAACCAATCATAAAACAAGCCTGCAATGCCTAACAGCATAGGGCAGTTAAGAGAGAAAGAAAGAGAAATTTCATGCATAATAATTTCTATGTCAAGCAAATGTTACAAATGACTTAAAGATTCTTACGTTCAATAAATGATTAAATGTAACCTGTTCTTGTTTGTGAACTGCTATGGAGCAAAGTTTGAACAGGTATCTACAGCTGGCAAAGGTCTTCATTGTTATTGTCTCTTTGCATGTAACAGCATCTCACATCAGCAGTACATTTCATGCCATTCTGGTTAGTCATCATTATTGCCTTGCTATTCTGATATCCCTTGGTGATTTTACTCATGTTTGTTCAGTAATGGTGTCCTCTTAAGCTTCATGCTCATAATGGTATTCAACATTGTTGCCAGTCATTACAATGTTTTCACAATCTGAACATGTTGCAATTCCTTAATACTGCTTCCCCTATTTGAGACATAGTTGCACAAATCATTGCACAGTTTGGTAGAAGTTTTTATTTAAATTAACCCATATGGTGCGTCTCACTGCTCAAGGAAAACAAGGATGCAACAAGAAGAAAGTTTGTCACTTGTGCATGTGTGGGTATATGAAAAGGACAAAGGTTGGAATTCAGACATTTAACTAAGTGGCACCTTGCCATCTTTACGGACGAATGTATGTGGATTGGTACTAAAATTCCATCGCACAACGCCTGGACTTGGATTCACAAAACATATATTGCCCAAGCAGCATGATCCCTCTCTCGGCCTCGCCTTGTTTTCTCCAGAGGAAATGGATAACCAGTACGTCTGGAACAAGGTAGGCTGCAGATGTTGGCGGCTCAGCATCACACCTCCATGCAGCAGAAGGTGAGTGACGACCAGGCCCTCACATCCGGGGGATTTGACTTAAAGGTGTTCAGCCATATCCCTCAGTGAGTGCCTCAAACCAAGTGTCTAGACCTGTATGAGCGTGTACTACTGTCAAACTCCCCGCCTGACCAAGTGTCTGGACCTGTATACGCGTACTGTCAAACTCCCCACTTGACACTGTCTTCAGAGTAGATCGCGGCCAACGACGAGCGCTGTTAACTCCAGAAGTGAGGGGCTTGTGCCCCGTTCTCCGCTTGACTGAATAAGTAAAGAAATTATAAAAGTAGTGGTATTTCAATTGTACTTGCTCTCCCACCTATGCTACACTGTTCATGTGTCTTCACAAAGTCGGACTAGAGTCAAGCTCAACAGGGTCTTCTTCCCCTGCTGATTCTACCAAGCCCGTTCTTGGCTGTGGTTCCACTAGATAATAGATAGGGACAGTGGGAATCTCGTTAATCCATTCATGCGCGTTACTAATTAGATGACAAGGCACTTGGCTACCTTAAGAGAGTCATAGTTATTCCCACTGTTTACCCGCAACACATTTAACTTCTGCATAAATTATGTGTGAATGCAAGCATTATCATAAAATATCAAGAGCAGTACACATGGTACGTGCAGTTGCGCAAGTTAACGACATAGTGACATGATATATAACATTTATAAGAGCACAAAAGATGTTGTTGCATAAATGCACTATATTGTTTAGTTTATTAGAGCTCAGAATGGTAGAGAGATTGTCTCATTCATGAAAAGCATCTGTATCCATTTCATGTTGAGTGTTATACAGAATGACAGAACTTTTGAATTAAACACTATTTATAACGCGGCAAATATGTCGCCCATCAATCAAACTTCTTTACATTTTTATTGGGAAATGAGGATACACTTGAGTGAGTAATAAGAACACGAGCATTGCACAGTATGTCTTATGAGTCACATGAGATGGTTGGTGGAAATAATATAAATTACTTGCAACACTATTCTAATGACACTGTCTTGATAGCAACGAGTCAGAAGGAACTACAGAAAATGATATATGCAGTGGTTGAAGAAAGTGAAAAATGGGCCTTAGCTTGAATTATAGGAAGACGACAGAAACAGATTGTTCCTGAATGTACAGTTATGGTAAATAACGTTATTTTGAGGATAGTGCAGAAATTGAGATATCTAGGCCCATGGTTAACATCAGATAGAAGATGAATTACAGAGATAAATAATAGAATAGGACAAGCAAATACTGCATTCTCTCAGATTATGAACATTTTATGCAATAAGTTCTTGTCATTGGAAGTTAGAAAAAGAATTCTTGCTTGTTGCATAGAACCAGTTTTAACGTATGGCTGAAAAAAATTTTCTTTATTTCACAAAATCAATTTATGGACTTTCAAGTGTTCAAGTTTAAAAACTTCTGTAGGGAAAGTATTTTTCAAATGTGAAATAGTACATTCCTGCCAATCCTTTACTGTTGGTGTCAGACACTGGCGATCCTTGTCCAGAAGATGAAATACTTGAGGAAATGGAACTATTTCCAGTAGAGATGATGCCATAGGAGAACAATATAGAAGTTTGTATGCTAAATTCAAGAGCATAGATTTAATTACTCCAGAATTCTTCATGCTGAATAATGAAGACAGGATAGCACCATTTTCTAAGTCCAGACGGAATAACTACAGAAGCTATTCAGGCCTGTGGGAAAACAGGAGTTAAATGGCTAACAAGACTTTTTAATATAGCATGGGAAGAAAGAAAAGTCCCAGATGTTTGGCAACAGGCAATAATAGTACCAATATGGATAAAGAAAGGCAGTATGATGAGAGTGTGAAACATACAAAGGTATATCATTCCTGAACCATGTAGGGACAATTTACGCAAAACTATTGGAACAAAGAGCTAGACCCATAGTTGAACAACAGTTAAGCAAAATACAATTCGGTTTTCAGAAAGGTAAAAGTTGCACTGATGCACTATTCACACTTAGACAAATATGTGAAAAAACTATTGAATATAGTGATCAGCAGAATATTGTGTTTGTAGATCAGGAAAAGGCTTTTGATAGAGTAGACAGATACAAATTATGGACCATCCTTGAAGACTATGGGATACAAGGGCAATTGCTAGAAAACATCATAGCCATGTACCACTCGAGCCGAAGTGCAGTAAAAATACAAGAAGGTATATCAGATATGTTCACAGTCAATACAGGAGTGAGACAGGGATGTGTGCTCTCTCCTCTGCTATTTAATGTCTACATGGACAGAATATCCAAAGAAGCAAGTCTTGACAGAACAGATTCAGAAAATTTAGAACTCTTTACTCCAGATGAAACAACTGATACACAGGAAATAAATGAACTTCTATTTGCAGACGATCAGTGCCTGTTTTATAGCGATGAGGGCAGACTACAAAATCATATTAATAATCTGAGTTCAACATGCAGCATATACAATATGAGTATAAACACAGCCAAAACTGAAGTAATGCAAGTTAGAAGATCGCCGGGCCCACTAAGTATACAGATAAACGGCACAACTCTGAAACAAGTTAAAGAATTCAAATATCTTGGAAGTATGATCACAAAAGATGGCAGCTTGGACAGAGAAATTGAAATCAGATGTCAAAAAGCTAGTGCACTTACATATCAACTATCACCCTTATTGAAACATCCAAATATACCCATGTCCACAAAACAACAGATAATAAACAGCATATTCACACCAACCCTATGTTACCAATCTCAAACCTGGACTTTATCCAAATCACACTTTCGTAAAATCAACACCTTCGAGGTGAGATGCCTGTGGAGAGCTGCCAACTTAACAATCCGAGATCGAGTAAGAAATGCTGTTATCAGACAGACAGTGGGATCAACGCCTTGTGCCACATTTATTGAAAGACAAGATCAAGTGGTTTGGTCATGTCGTTAGAATGCAACACGAACAACTACCATCACTGGCCTTACATCAAATATCATCTGCAACAAGACCGAGAGGACGTCCAAGAAGAAAGTGGATTGACGACATCAAAGACATTGTACAACCACACGGAATGACACTATCCAGTGCCGCCCACTGGGCACTGGAACGCAAATTAATCCTCCCCACGACGCTTGATGGCAAATGTAGAAGATGATTATGATGATGATGAATATTTAATAGAGTTCAGATTCAACAAATACTCCTAAATACAAGACATATATATGTCTTCTGTAAAAAGACTGACATCTGAACTCAGTGATTCAGGATATTGATTGCCATCTTAAAGGCATACTAGGACAAAAAAGATATCTTACCTGACAGATGAACTTGGTCAGTTTGCATTTCATATAGTGAACCCTGACAGATCAACTTGGTCAGTTTGCATTTCATATAGTGAACTCTGACATTTGTTGTTTCTGGCAGGTTTCTGCTACCTTTGCTGCAAGTTTAGTCACAAGTCCAGCCATTGGAGCATTTCTTCAAGACATGTACAGTGAGAATGTGGTTATCTGGTTGGCTTCATCCATAGCTATATTGGATGTTCTGTTCATTATGGTAGCTGTTCCAGAATCGTTGCCAGAAAAACTCAGACCAGCTAGTTGGGGCTCCCAAATCTCATGGGAGAAGGCAGATCCTTTTGGGGTAACAGTCATGTTTTGTTTCTCTACTGCTACCACTTGTCTAGCTGTGCACTGTATTGACATCTCATGTAGACATTCAAATATATACGGGCGAGTCAATAAGTAAGTCACACAGTTCTGTGGGGTGGCAAGTAAATGTAGTTGGTATTTTCTACAGGTGTCATTAGGTGACAGCAACATCAAACTTTATATTTCTGTTCGTCAGGTGGCGCTAGGTGTCTCATGCGCAGCGCATAAACAAAATGGCGACTGTACTTACGGAGTGTACAACCAAAGAGCAACATGCTGTTGTGCATTTTTTGTGGACAAAAGGACTGCCTGCAAAGGACATTCATAAGGAAATGCTTCCTGTTTATGCTGACAAATGTTTGTCCTGTAAAGCGGTGCATAGCTGGGTAGAAAAATTTTCTCTAGGACGCTCTAAAATTGTTGATGAAATCTGATCTGGTCGTCCTGTTGAGATTGCAACAGAAGCATCTGTGCAGCAGATGGAGGAAATTAATAGAGGTGACAGGCGAGTAACGATAGACTCTGTAGCATCTGCAATAGGGTGCTCTCATGGTTCAGCTTACAGCATAATGCATGATCGATTGAAATTTAAGAAAGTGTGCTCAAGGTGGGTACCCAGACAATTGAAGGAGGAACACAAAATGAACTGATTTGGCCTGTCCTTGCATCATCTCTGTCGATACGAAGATGAAGGAGAAGACATGCTGAACAGGATTGTTACTGGGGATGAATCATGGGTGCATCACTACCAGCCCGAATCAAAGCATGCTTCAATGCAATGGAAACATCCTTCTTCACCTTGTGTCCAAAAATTCAAGGTTACGCCATCAGCAGAGAAGGTTATGCTGACAGTGTTCAGGAATTGTCTAGTCGTTTAGTCGTTGGATCAACATCCCGGCACACGGTTTAACCCATAAGTGCTCCGTTTACCTCCTAACTCAAACCTGAGTCTGGAGAAACTCAGCTCAATGCATTAACTCTGTTGCATCGGCGAGGATCCTGAAATACTTTGTGTAGATTTTTAACTCGAAATTTTGCCCGGGCAGCGCCGTTAGGCTACTCTTTTTTGATTTCCAACTGCCAAGGGATTTTTTACGTGCGCAACAATACACACGGGCGTCCGATCTCACTACCCAGAGACCAGGGGTAATTTTATTACTGGAAGTCCAGGTGGATTTATTAAATAAATCCCGGTCCTCACCGGGGCCTGAACCCGTACCTCCAGCACTCGAGGTGGACACCATACCTCAAGACCACTCAGCCCCCTCTGGAATTGTCAAGGATGTGCTTTTAACCAATTTCAAGAAGAAAGGTGAAAATGTGAATTCTGAATCGTACTGTGAAGTTCTATCAATGCTTCATGATGCAATTCAAAGAAAACATCCAGGACTGCTGACTAGAGGAGTGTTGCTTCTTCATGACAATGCCAGACCACATACGGCTCGATTAACTCAGGAGAAAATTAACCAAGGTGGGAAGTTCTGGAACATCCACCTTACAGCCCCGACTTAGCCTCAAGCGATTTCCATCTTTTTGGTCCACTGAAAACACACATTGGCGCCGAAGTTGAATGTGAAGTGAAAACGTGGTTTAGAAAACAGAGCATGCAGTTCTGTGCAGCTGGTTTGGGAGGACTGATAAAATGATGGGATAAGTGCATCAATGTTGGTGGAAATTATGTTGAGAAATAAAGGGACAATGTATGTATAAAAATAAACTGTTTCAAGTTGTTATCATATTTAGTTATTTTTCTGCGGCCATTTGTGACTTACTTATTGACTTCCCCTCGTATAACGGTTAACACATCTTATTATCTTCTTCCTCTTCTCCTTCATTCCCTATTCGAGAGGAGTCTGCCACCCAGTTATACACTTAAGAGGTCAGTGGGTCCAACTTTAGCATGTGTTTGTGTTAGGTTGACCTCCTCTAAACAAATTACATCCAAGGTCAGTAGCTACTTCCCATGGGTAGGTTGACTTCACCTAACTATTTTTCTAGGGTAACGGCCTTACGACCTACTCTTTGTGATTTCCAACCTCTTTGGGATGTTTAACATTTAACAACTTGCACACAGGACCTTTCGTTTTTTTTTTGCCCTTATCAAGGAAGGCTAGATATCCAGGTTTACTACCCAAGAGATTGGGGGGATGTGTGATAACTTTAATACAAGTGGTTTCTGGGAACATTCCCAGCCCTAGAGAAGTGATCTTGGGACGTGTGCTGTCATTAGATACCAGTGGTTCTTGGGAACATTCCCAGCCCTAGATGAGATCAGGGGGACATGTGACATCATTAGATACCAGTGGTTCTTGGGAACATTCACAGCCCTAGATGAGATCAGGGGGACATGTGACATCATTAGATACCAGTGGTTCTTGAGAACATTCCCAGCCCTAGACAAGAGATCAGGGGGACATGTGACATCATTAGATACCAGTGGTTCTTGGGAACATTCACAGCCCTAGATGAGATCAGGGGGACATGTGACATCATTAGATACCAGTGGTTCTTGAGAACATTCCCAGCCCTAGACAAGAGATCAGTGGAACATGTGACATCATTAGATACCAGTGGTTCTTGAGAACATTCCCAGCCCTAGACAAGAGATCAGGGGGACATGTGACATCATTAGATACCAGTGGTTCTTGAGAACATTCCCAGCCCTAGACAAGAGATCAGGGGGACATGTGACATCATTAGATACCAGTGGTTCTTGAGAACATTCCCAGCCCTAGACAAGAGATCAGGGGGACATGTGACATCATTAGATACCAGTGGTTCTTGGGAACATTCACAGCCCTAGATGAGATCAGGGGGACATGTGACATCATTAGATACCAGTGGTTCTTGAGAACATTCCCAGCCCTAGACAAGAGATCAGTGGAACATGTGACATCATTAGATACCAGTGGTTCTTGAGAACATTCCCAGCCCTAGACAAGAGATCAGGGGGACATGTGACATCATTAGATACCAGTGGTTCTTGGGAACATTCACAGCCCTAGACAAGAGATCAGTGGAACATGTGACATCATTAGATACCAGTGGTTCTTGGGAACATTCCCAGCCCTAGATGAGATCAGTGGGACATGTGACATCATTAGATACCAGTGGTTCTTGAGAACATTCCCAGCCCTAGACGAGATCAGGGGGACATGTGACATCATTAGATACCAGTGGTTCTTGGGAACATTCCCAGCCCTAGACAAGAGATCAGGGGGACATGTGACATCATTAGATACCAGTGGTTCTTGAGAACATTCACAGCCCTAGACGAGATCAGGGGGACATGTGACATCATTAGATACCAGTGGTTCTTGAGAACATTCCCAGCCCTAGACAAGAGATCAGGGGGACATGTGACATCATTAGATACCAGTGGTTCTTGAGAACATTCCCAGCCCTAGACAAGAGATCAGGGGGACATGTGACATCATTAGATACCAGTGGTTCTTGAGAACATTCCCAGCCCTAGACGAGATCAGGGGGACATGTGACATCATTAGATACCAGTGGTTCTTGGGAACATTCCCAGCCTTAGACAAGAGATCAGTGGAACATGTGACATCATTAGATACCAGTGGTTCTTGAGAACATTCCCAGCCCTAGACAAGAGATCAGGGGGACATGTGACATCATTAGATACCAGTGGTTCTTGGGAACATTCACAGCCCTAGACAAGAGATCAGTGGAACATGTGACATCATTAGATACCAGTGGTTCTTGGGAACATTCCCAGCCCTAGACAAGAGATCAGGGGGACATGTGACATCATTAGATACCAGTGGTTCTTGGGAACATTCCCAGCCCTAGATGAGATCAGGGGGACATGTGACATCATTAGATACCAGTGGTTCTTGAGAACATTCCCAGCCCTAGACAAGAGATCAGGGGGACATGTGACATCATTAGATACCAGTGGTTCTTGGGAACATTCCCAGCCCTAGACAAGAGATCAGGGGGACATGTGACATCATTAGATACCAGTGGTTCTTGAGAACATTCCCAGCCCTAGACAAGAGATCAGGGGGACATGTGACATCATTAGATACCAGTGGTTCTTGAGAACATTCCCAGCCCTAGACAAGAGATCAGGGGGACATGTGACATCATTAGATACCAGTGGTTCTTGAGAACATTCCCAGCCCTAGACAAGAGATCAGGGGGACATGTGACATCATTAGATACCAGTGGTTCTTGGGAACATTCCCAGCCCTAGACAAGAGATCAGTGGAACATGTGACATCATTAGATACCAGTGGTTCTTGAGAACATTCCCAGCCCTAGACAAGAGATCAGTGGGACATGTGACATCATTAGATACCAGTGGTTCTTGAGAACATTCCCAGCCTTAGACAAGAGATCAGGGGGACATGTGACATCATTAGATACCAGTGGTTCTTGAGAACATTCCCAGCCTTAGACAAGAGATCAGGGGGACATGTGACATCATTAGATACCAGTGGTTCTTGGGAACATTCCCAGCCCTAGACAAGATCAGGGGGACATGTGACATCATTAGATACCAGTGGTTCTTGGGAACATTCCCAGCCCTAGACAAGATCAGGGGGACATGTGACATCATTAGATACCAGTGGTTCTTGGGAACATTCCTAGCCCTAGACGAGATCAGGGGGACATGTGACATCATTAGATACCAGTGGTTCTTGGGAACATTCCTAGCCCTAGACGAGATCAGGGGGACATGTGACATCATTAGATACCAGTGGTTCTTGGGAACATTCCCAGCCCTAGACAAGAGATCAGGGGGACATGTGACATCATTAGATACCAGTGGTTCTTGGGAACATTCCCAGCCCTAGACAAGAGATCAGTTGGACATGTGACATCATTAGATACCAGTGGTTCTTGGGAACATTCCCAGCCCTAGATGAGATCAGGGGGACATGTGACATCATTAGATACCAGTGGTTCTTGGGAAACATTCCCAGCCCTAGACGAGATCAGGGGGACATGTGACATCATTAGATACCAGTGGTTCTTGGGAACATTCCTAGCCCTAGACGAGATCAGGGGGACATGTGACATCATTAGATACCAGTGGTTCTTGGGAACATTCCTAGCCCTAGATGAGATCAGAGGGACATGTGACATCATTAGATACCAGTGGATCTTGGGAACATTCCTAGCCCTAGATGAGATCAGGGGGACATGTGACATCATTAGATACCAGTGGTTCTTGGGAACATTCCCAGCCCTAGACGAGATCAGGGGGACATGTGACATCATTAGATACCAGTGGTTCTTGGGAACTTTCCTAGCCCTAGACAAGAGATCAGGGGGACATGTGACATCATTAGATACCAGTGGTTCTTGGGAACATTCCTAGCCCTAGACGAGATCAGGGGGACATGTGACATCATTAGATATCAGTGGTTCTTGGGAACATTCCTAGCCCTAGACGAGATCAGGGGGACATGTGACATCATTAGATACCAGTGGTTCTTGGGAACATTCCTAGCCCTAGACGAGATCAGGGGGACATGTGACATCATTAAATACCAGTGGTTCTTGGGAACATTCCTAGCCCTAGATGAGATCAGGGGGACATGTGACATCATTAAATACCAGTGGTTCTTGGGAACATTCCTAGCCCTAGACGAGATCAGGGGGACATGTGACATCATTAAATACCAGTGGTTCTTGGGAACATTCCTAGCCCTAGACGAGATCAGGTGGACATGTGACATCATTAGATACCAGTGGTTCTTGGGAACATTCCTAGCCCTAGACGAGATCAGGGGGACATGTGACATCATTAGATACCAGTGGTTCTTGAGAACATTCCCAGCCCTAGACGATATCAGGGGGACATGTGACATCATTAGATACCAGTGGTTCTTGGGAACATTCCCAGCCCTAGACAAGATCAGGGGGACATGTGACATCATTAGATACCAGTGGTTCTTGAGAACATTCCCAGCCCTGGACAAGAGATCAGGGGGACATGTGACATCATTAGATATCAGTGGTTCTTAGGAACATTCCCAGCCCTAGACAAAAGATCAGGGGGACATGTGACATCATTAGATACCAGTGGTTCTTGGGAACATTCCCAGCCCTAGACGAGATCAGGGGGACATGTGACATCATTAGATACCAGTGGTTCTTGGGAACTTTCCTAGCCCTAGACAAGAGATGAGGGGGACATGTGACATCATTAGATACCAGTGGTTCTTGGGAACATTCCTAGCCCTAGACGAGATCAGGGGGACATGTGACATCATTAGATATCAGTGGTTCTTGGGAACATTCCTAGCCCTAGACGAGATCAGGGGGACATGTGACATCATTAGATACCAGTGGTTCTTGGGAACATTCCTAGCCCTAGACGAGATCAGGGGGACATGTGACATCATTAAATACCAGTGGTTCTTGGGAACATTCCTAGCCCTAGACGAGATCAGGGGGACATGTGACATCATTAGATACCAGTGGTTCTTGGGAACATTCCTAGCCCTAGACGAGATCAGCGGGACATGTGACATCATTAAATACCAGTGGTTCTTGGGAACATTCCTTGCCCTAGACGAGATCAGGTGGACATGTGACATCATTAGATACCAGTGGTTCTTGGGAACATTCCTAGCCCTAGACGAGATCAGGGGGACATGTGACATCATTAAATACCAGTGGTTCTTGGGAACATTCCTAGCCCTAGACGAGATCAGGGGGACATGTGACATCATTAAATACCAGTTGTTCTTGGGAACATTCCTAGCCCTAGACGAGATCAGGGGGACATGTGACATCATTAGATACCAGTGGTTCTTGGGAACATTCCTAGCCCTAGACGAGATCAGGGGGACATGTGACATCATTAGATACCAGTGGTTCTTGAGAACATTCCCAGCCCTAGACGAGATCAGGGGGACATGTGACATCATTAGATATCAGTGGTTCTTGGGAACATTCCCAGCCCTAGACAAGAGATCAGGGGGACTGTGACATCATTAGATACCAGTGGTTCTTGGGAACATTCCCAGCCCTAGACAAGATCAGGGGGACATGTACATCATTAGATACCAGTGGTTCTTGAGAACATTCCCAGCCCTGGACAAGAGATCAGGGGGACATGTGACATCATTAGATATCAGTGGTTCTTAGGAACATTCCCAGCCCTAGACAAAAGATCAGGGAGACATGTGACATCATTAGATACCAGTGGTTCTTGGGAACATTCCCAGCCCTAGACGAGATCAGGGGGACATGTGACATCATTAGATACCAGTGGTTCTTGAGAACATTCCCAGCCTTAGACAAGAGATCAGGGGGACATGTGACATCATTAGATACCAGTGGTTCTTGGGAACATTCCCAGCCCTAGACAAGAGATCAGGGGGACATGTGACATCATTAGATACCAGTGGTTCTTGAGAACATTCCCAGCCCTGGACAAGAGATCAGGGGGACATGTGACATCATTAGATATCAGTGGTTCTTAGGAACATTCCCAGCCCTAGACAAGATCAGGGGAACATGTGACATCATTAGATACCAGTGGTTCTTGAGAACATTCCCAGCCCTAGACTAAAGATCAGGGGGACATGTGACATCATTAGATACCAGTGGTTCTTGGGAACATTCCCAGCCCTAGACAAGATCAGGGGGACATGTGACATCATTAGATACCAGTGGTTCTTGAGAACATTCCCAGCCCTAGACAAGAGATCAGGGGGACATGTGACATCATTAGATACCAGTGGTTCTTGGGAACATTCCCAGCCCTAGACAAGATCAGGGGGACATGTGACATCATTAGATACCAGTGGTTCTTGAGAACATTCCCAGCCCTAGACAGAGATCAGGGGGACATGTGACATCATTAGATACCAGTGGTTCTTGGGAACATTCCCTAGCCCTAGACAGAGATCAGGGGGACATGTGACATCATTAGATACCAGTGGTTCTTGGGAACATTCCTAGCCCTAGATGAGATCAGGGGGACATGTGACATCATTAGATACCAGTGGTTCTTGGGAACATTCCCAGCCCTAGACAGAGATCAGGGGGACATGTGACATCATTAGATACCAGTGGTTCTTGGGAACATTCCCAGCCCTAGACAAGAGATCAGGGGGACATGTGACATCATTAGATACCAGTGGTTCTTGGGAACATTCCCAGCCCTAGACAAGATCAGGGGGACATGTGACATCATTAGATACCAGTGGTTCTTGAGAACATTCCCAGCCCTAGACAAGAGATCAGGGGGACATGTGACATCATTAGATACCAGTGGTTCTTGGGAACATTCCCAGCCCTAGACAAGATCAGGGGGACATGTGACATCATTAGATACCAGTGGTTCTTGGGAACATTCCTAGCCCTAGACGAGATCAGGGGGACATGTGACATCATTAGATACCAGTGGTTCTTGGGAACATTCCTAGCCCTAGACAAGAGATCAGGGGGACATGTGACATCATTAGATACCAGTGGTTCTTGGGAACATTCCTAGCCCTAGACAGAGATCAGGGGGACATGTGACATCATTAGATACCAGTGGTTCTTGGGAACATTCCTAGCCCTAGACAAGAGATCAGGGGGACATGTGACATCATTAGATACCAGTGGTTCTTGGGAACATTCCCAGCCCTAGACGAGATCAGGGGGACATGTGACATCATTAGATACCAGTGGTTCTTGGGAACATTCCTAGCCCTAGACAGAGATCAGGGGGACATGTGACATCATTAGATACCAGTGGTTCTTGGGAACATTCCTAGCCCTAGACGAGATCAGGGGGACATGTGACATCATTAGATACCAGTGGATCTTGGGAACATTCCTAGCCCTAGACAGAGATCAGGGGGACATGTGACATCATTAGATACCAGTGGTTCTTGGGAACATTCCTAGCCCTAGACGAGATCAGGGGGACATGTGACATCATTAAATACCAGTGGTTCTTGGGAACATTCCTAGCCCTAGATGAGATCAGGGGGACATGTGACATCATTAATACCAGTGGTTCTTGGGAACATTCCTAGCCCTAGACGAGATCAGGGGGACATGTGACATCATTAAATACCAGTGGTTCTTGGGAACATTCCTAGCCCTAGACGAGATCAGGTGGACATGTGACATCATTAGATACCAGTGGTTCTTGGGAACATTCCTAGCCCTAGACGAGATCAGGGGGACATGTGACATCATTAGATACCAGTGGTTCTTGAGAACATTCCCAGCCCTAGACGATATCAGGGGGACATGTGACATCATTAGATACCAGTGGTTCTTGGGAACATTCCCAGCCCTAGACAAGATCAGGGGGACATGTGACATCATTAGATACCAGTGGTTCTTGAGAACATTCCCAGCCCTGGACAAGAGATCAGGGTGACATGTGACATCATTAGATATCAGTGGTTCTTAGGAACATTCCCAGCCCTAGACGAGATCAGGGGGACATGTGACATCATTAGATACCAGTGGTTCTTGGGAACATTCCTAGCCCTAGACGAGATCAGGGGGACATGTGACATCATTAGATACCAGTGGTTCTTGGGAACATTCCTAGCCCTAGACAAGAGATCAGGGGGACATGTGACATCATTAGATACCAGTGGTTCTTGGGAACATTCCTAGCCCTAGACGAGATCAGGGGGACATGTGACATCATTAGATACCAGTGGTTCTTGGGAACATTCCTAGCCCTAGACGAGATCAGGGGGACATGTGACATCATTAGATACCAGTGGTTCTTGGGAACATTCCTAGCCCTAGACGAGATCAGGGGGACATGTGACATCATTAGATACCAGTGGTTCTTGGAACATTCCTAGCCCTAGACAAGAGATCAGGGGGACATGTGACATCATTAGATACCAGTGGTTCTTGGGAACATTCCTAGCCCTAGACGAGATCAGGGGGACATGTGACATCATTAGATACCAGTGGTTCTTGGGAACATTCCTAGCCCTAGACAGAGATCAGGGGGACATGTGACATCATTAGATACCAGTGGTTCTTGGGAACATTCCAGCCCTAGACAGAGATCAGGGGGACATGTGACATCATTAGATACCAGTGGTTCTTGAGAACATTCCCAGCCCTAGACAAGAGATCAGGGGGACATGTGACATCATTAGATACCAGTGGTTCTTGGGAACATTCCCAGCCCTAGACAAGATCAGGGGGACATGTGACATCATTAGATACCAGTGGTTCTTGAGAACATTCCCAGCCCTAGACAAGAGATCAGGGGGACATGTGACATCATTAGATACCAGTGGTTCTTGGGAACATTCCCAGCCCTAGACAAGATCAGGGGGACATGTGACATCATTAGATACCAGTGGTTCTTGAGAACATTCCCAGCCTTAGACAAGAGATCAGGGGGACATGTGACATCATTAGATACCAGTGGTTCTTGGAACATTCCCAGCCCTAGACAGAGATCAGGGGGACATGTGACATCATTAGATACCAGTGGTTCTTGGGAACATTCCCAGCCCTAGACAGAGATCAGGGGGACATGTGACATCATTAGATACCAGTGGTTCTTGGGAACATTCCCAGCCCTAGACGAGATCAGGGGGACATGTGACATCATTAGATACCAGTGGTTCTTGAGAACATTCCCAGCCTAGACAGAGATCAGGGGGACATGTGACATCATTAGATACCAGTGGTTCTTGGGAACATTCCCAGCCCTAGACAGAGATCAGGGGGACATGTGACATCATTAGATACCAGTGGTTCTTGAGAACATTCCCAGCCTTAGACAAGAGATCAGGGGGGACATGTGACATCATTAGATACCAGTGGTTTCTTGGAACATTCCCAGCCCTAGACAGAGATCAGGGGGACATGTGACATCATTAGATACCAGTGGTTCTTGGAGAACATTCCCAGCCTTAGACAAGAGATCATGGGGACATGTGACATCATTAGATACCAGTGGTTCTTGGAACATTCCCAGCCCTAGACAATAGATCAGGGGGACATGTGACATCATTAGATACCAGTGGTTCTTGAGGAACATTCCCAGCCCTAGACAAGAGATCAGGGGGACATGTGACATCATTAGATTACCAGTGGTTCTTGAGAACATTCCCAGCCCTAGACAAGAGATCAGGGGGACATGTGACATCATTAGATACCAGTGGTTCTTGGGAACATTCCTAGCCCTAGACAGAGATCAGGGGGACATGTGACATCATTAGATACCAGTGGTTCTTGAGAACATTCCCAGCCCTAGACAAGAGATCAGTGGAACATGTTACATCATTAGATACCAGTGGTTCTTGAGAACATTCCCAGCCCTAGACAAGAGATCAGGGGGACATGTGACATCATTAGATACCAGTGGTTCTTGAGAACATTCCCAGCCCTAGACAAGATCAGGGGGACATGTGACATCATTAGATACCAGTGGTTCTTGAGAACATTCCCAGCCCTAGACAAGAGATCAGGGGGACATGTGACATCATTAGATACCAGTGGTTCTTGGGAACATTCCCTAGCCCTAGACAAGAGATCAGGGGGACATGTGACATCATTAGATACCAGTGGTTCTTGGGAACATTCCTAGCCCTAGACAAGATCAGGGGGACATGTGACATCATTAGATACCAGTGGTTCTTGAGAACATTCCCAGCCCTAGACAAGAGATCAGGGGGACATGTGACATCATTAGATACCAGTGGTTCTTGGGAACATTCCTAGCCCTAGATGAGATCAGGGGGACATGTGACATCATTAGATACCAGTGGTTCTTGGGAACATTCCTAGCCCTAGACAAGATCAGGGGGACATGTGACATCATTAGATACCAGTGGTTCTTGAGAACATTCCCAGCCCTAGACAAGAGATCAGGGGGACATGTGACATCATTAGATACCAGTGGTTCTTGAGAACATTCCCAGCCCTAGACAAGAGATCAGGGGGACATGTGACATCATTAGATACCAGTGGTTCTTGAGAACATTCCCAGCCCTAGACAAGAGATCAGTGGGACATGTGACATCATTAGATACCAGTGGTTCTTGAGAACATTCCCAGCCCTAGACAAGAGATCAGGGGGACATGTGACATCATTAGATACCAGTGGTTCTTGAGAACATTCCCAGCCCTAGACGAGATCAGGGGGACATGTGACATCATTAGATACCAGTGGTTCTTGAGAACATTCCCAGCCCTAGACAAGAGATCAGTGGAACATGTGACATCATTAGATACCAGTGGTTCTTGAGAACATTCCCAGCCCTAGACAAGATCAGGGGGACATGTGACATCATTAGATACCAGTGGTTCTTGGGAACATTCCCAGCCCTAGACGAGATCAGGGGGACATGTGACATCATTAGATACCAGTGGTTCTTGGGAACATTCCCAGCCCTGTGCAGGGATCGAGCCTGGCATCTTCGAGCCGGAGATGAACACCGTAACACCTGATCCACGGCTATCCTCTCTTCTCTCTTCTTTCTCTTCTCCCAATAATTTGTATTTCATTAATTTCTAAAATGATTACTGGTCTCTTATTCATATAAGGGGCATTCATTTAAAATCCGTTCGTGCCGCACCGCGCATAATTGCGTATGTTGAAAATTATCATGTCATAGTCATGTGATAAGTACTGACCAATGAATAAAAGAGCACATGCTTATCATCCCATGATGCCTAGGTTCTGTTTCTGACCATTGAGAAAATGACCGGGTTGATCCAAAGAAGCTCAAAGAGCGGTGATTCAGTTTCTTTCATTTGAAGGATGTCGACCAGTGGCCATTCATCGAAGAATGCAGGCAGCGTATGGTAACAAATGTGTGTCAAAGACAACAGTGACAGACTGGGCACGAATGTTTCTGAAAGGATGTCAGTTATGACAGATCTTCGACAGCCGTGTCAAGCGCATATTGTTGCAACAGAAAAAACCATTGCCAAAATTGATGCAGCAGTACAGATGAACCATTGTCGAAGCATACGTTTGCTATCGAAAGAATTTGATGTGTCAATTGGGACAATTCAAAAGGTCGTTCATAAGAAATTGCAATATCGGAAGGTGTGTTCACAGTGGGTACCACGGATGTTGACCGACCACCAAAATGAGGAACGCATGAGATGGTGTTTGAACTTCTTGCTGCATTACAGAGTGGGGGATGATGCATTTCTCTTCCGCATAGTGGCAGGCGATGAATCATGGTGTCATCACTTTGAGCTGAGCAGAAAAAGAGAGCATGCAATGGAAGCATGCTGGATAGCCAAAATATTCTAGTTACAGGTTTCCACTGGCAAGGTTATGCTGAGCGAATTTTTTTACCATGAAGGGCTATTGTTGGCCGACTTTAAAGAACCTGGTGTCAACATCAACTCTACCCACTACTTACAAACACTAGACAAGCTGCAAAAAGCCATCAAGAATAAACGATCCAGCATGCTTTCTCGCTGTGTGATTTTGTTGCACGATAATGCTCATCCGCATGTCACAAAGATTGTGCAGGAAGCATTAGCAAGGAAGAAGTGGGAAATTCTGCAACATCCAGCCTATAGTCCCAATCTATCACCATGTGATTTTCATTTGATTGGACCTCTAAAGAAAGCTCTCAAGGGGCAACGATTTCACACAGATGCAGACATAATGAACACGGTAAACACTTGGTTCAGTGAGCAACCACAATCCTTTTTTGCGGACGGCATTCGCCGCCTACCTAAGCAATGGGATGCTTGCTTAAATGTCTATGGTGACTTCTTCTGACCAACCCATGGTGCATAATTCATTCAAAATGAATGCTTTGGTTAATTCTACCACACCTGTTAATGTTTCTTTCATGCTTTTGTAATAAAGCTATTAGAACGGGTTTCAAATGAATGTCCCTAATATATCTTCAAGGGAAGCATTGGCATGCAGCAAAGGAACAGGAAAAAGAAATTCTGAACTTAAGAGCAACAGATGAGACTGGGGATGAAGAGTAAAATATGGGGGTTTCAGAAATATTTTCTGTTGTCTACTGTTATTATACAGTCATCCAATTGAAGTTAATATTGTTCGTGTCTTTAGGGTGTGTTATCATTTTAGGAAGCTGTCAAATAACAGTCATTTGAAAGTATATTGGGGAAAATTAAACAAAAACAGCAGAACTGACAATGTGAATGCATTAGTGCAGTGTTTCTCAACCTTTTCGATTCATGACCCTCCTTTTATAATAGCCAAGTGAATTGTGATCTAATCCCTCACCACATTTCTGTAAAGAGACATTTTAACAGGGTAATGATTAATTTTGATAATGAATTGTGTGTTATTATAAATATGTGTACAGTTCTCTGTTTGTTATATAAATTTATTGTAATATTAACAGTGGATTTGTTTATTTTTATTGAGTGGATATATATTTGCTGCTATGGAATTTGAAAGCACGTTTAAGGCCTATTATAGCATATTAAAATAATCTAAAATGTATAATATAAACAGACATGATGAAGAAAAAGTTAATAGTCTCTTCATTAGCACAAAATACAAAGACGCTGCTCAGTGAAATTAATCAAGATGAGACAAGAAACCAAAACATCACTGTTCTAAGAAGGTGTGGCAACAAGAAACAAAGTGGGTTGGGTTGGACTGCATGTTTGTAACCGCATTGACAGTCCAGAAACTATATTGAGTCAACAATATAGTGTCACTCCATAACAGTTTGTCATCTTTGCTTTTTCTTAATTCTTCCAGGCCCTAAAGAAAGTCGGTCAGGATTTGCTTATTCTTTTGTTGTGCGTTACAGTATTTCTTTCCTACCTGCCAGAAGCTGGAGAATATTCATCTATTTTTGTATATTTAAGATTGGTGAGTATTGTGTTTGAATGCTTTGTTGTGTTGTGATTCTAAGTCTAGCTGCGTTATTGCTGTGATTCTTCTTCTTCGTTAATCTTCAGTCAATATGAATAAATATGAAGAAAGCAGTCAGCTTAAGCTTGTTGATATCCCCATAGAGTTTAGCCTCAGATGGAGCGGGTTTTGGCCAGAATAGTTCTCTCCTCTGCAGAAACATTTAGCAGTCATTTTACCAGTAAGTCCCACGGTTACATTCATCAATATCTCCTGTCTATTTTAGCCTGTTTTTGTGGCGTGTCCTTAGTCTGAAGATTGTAACTTGTTCTTTTCGGTTGACTTAGTAATATGCATCATCTTTCTGGTGGCCTGGATGCTATGATCTCCACTTGGTGCACTCACTCTTAAACTTCCAGTGTGCTGATGCCAAGTTAGGGGGACAACCCCAAAACCAGTAAGTTGGACTTAAATGTTGACTTCTCATCCTTGATTTAGGGGACGTGAATTACACGTACCTCAGAAGTCAGAGTGGGTTTGCCTGATGGTGAGGAACACTGGTAATAGGGGAAGCTAGTCCACTCGCAAACAATCAGTTTAGTGTGGACTATGTTCGAGTTTAAGTGGGGGGGGGGGGGGGGGGGGGGGGGTAAAAAAAAGACGGTGCATATCTTCTTGAGAACTATCTCATCTGCTCCCCATGTTGTATCAGCAACATTTTTCATGATTGCCATTCTTTATTTTGCTCTTGTTCAATTTGATGTATTTGGTTGTTTTTGGGATTTGAGATTTAAAGACTGAGCACAACCCACAACTGGCAATGCTGATCGTATTCCGGTACGAACCTAAGGCCTTGTCCACATCAATTTGGAAGCACTATACTCGAGTTTCGCTCTCGTTTGAGCTCATCAGTAGTGCATATCCTTGACCGGACCCAGAAACAAACCCCGGATCACTGGCATGTGACGCGGGTGTGTAACCACTAGACCATGCAGCACATGCTGGACGCGATCAAATTATCACACTAGAATATCACAACATCACCCATCATAGGTTATAGCTCAAAATTTACCAGGTCGCCGCGATTACTTCCGTCATTCGATGTGGCCCCTAATGATCAGGTCTTCTCGCCTGGCAAGGCACACCAGGCCACCTTAAGTACAGAGAGCAATAATCAAATTGATAATCAAATTGATTTACTTGGTTGTTTCAGGATTTGAGATTCAATTGTTCAATTTGTCTCAGCCTGTGTTTAGTTACGATCAAAGGTGGTGCCTAGGTATTTTGGGCGTTCTTCCTGGCGCACTGTTTTTCCATTCAGCGATAGTTTAGTTTGCTGTAATTTATTTGAGAGGGAGGTGCATGTCGTTTTCTCCTCACTGATCTTCACCAACCGTGTTTTTGACCATACCTGTTGTTATCTTGATTAATATACTCTTCAGTAGTCCACATGGCTCAGTCATCTGCATAGATGGAGTTGAGTACTTTAGCAGGGAAATTTTCTGCAATGTCATTTGCATAAGCTTGGAAAAGTGATGGTGAAAAAACTCCTCCTTGGGAGACATCTTGTTGCAACATGTTCTGGCTGGTTTGCCCTTGTAATTTTGTCCGGGCAGTTATTTTCTGAAGGTAGTGGCTGATCCATCCATACTTTTTCCAACACCTTTTCATAAACAGCTGAGTAAACCGATAGGTTGGTAGCATGGTTGTGCCAGGTCTTTTATTCCTCTTTGGGACCAGTATTAATTTAGCTTCTTTCCATGCCTGTGGGATTATTCCTCTCTTCCAGCTATAATTTAGTACTTCTAATAGTTTCTTTTTTTTGCATTAACACCCATCATTTGTAATTTTGTCATTTCCAGGAGATTTCTTCTTCTTCTTTTTGAGGGCTGTCATTGTCTGTGTCCATATTCTTTCATGTTTAAATTTGCCATCATATATGTTGTTGCTGGTTCTGTGTTATTATTGTATATTTGTTTGGCTTTGATGGCATATTCTTGTCATCTTGTGACATCCGTGTAGCTTGCCCTGGAATACTACTTCATCAGTGCATTTGCAGCTTTTTTTTTCCTTTAAGCAAGATGATTCCCTATTTAATTGTCACTTGTGTCTTACCGGTCCTTCATTATTCATGACTTTTACTAGTTTAGATAGTTTATTTCCACCTTTGTCTAAGTTAAGATTTTCTATTTTTTTTCTCTCCAACAGTCTCTTCTTATTTGATTAAGTATTCTTGTGTATTTTGCTAAGATGGCTAGGAAAGAGATGTTTGCATTAATGATTTGTTCTCACTCTGCTAGCATCCTCGACTGTGTCCACCAGAGTTTGTAGTTCTTCAGTCCAATGTGGTGTGTAATGTTCCTAGCCCCTCTAGGAATGCATTCAGTGGCGGCCTGAAGAATAGCTTTGTTCAGAGTTTCCACCATTGTTTTAATTTTGCCATGTCTCACAGTTCTTGTCTGTAAGTATGACATATCTATCCCAATCAGCTCGTTTGTATTTCCAGCATAGTCATGCCTTTTGCTTCTGTGGAACATACACTATATTGATGACAAGTCTGTGGTCACTGCATGCTAATTGGTCAAATACATGATGATCAATTTTGTGGAAGATGTCTCCTGTTCAGAAAACTAAGTCTGGAGTGGTACTGGTAAACCATCTCCTGGAGTAGAGTTTGTTATCTGATTCGTTGATTATTTTGAGATTTGAATTTTTTTCCCGCTCCTCCACTTCATCTCCTCTTTTATCTTTATCTCCCCAGCTTTTCTGAGTGTCTATACAAATCTCCAAGTGTTATACAGTTGGAATCATTTATTTCCATGCTTGATAGCACTATATCTATAGATACTGGGCTGTATATGTTGTAAATTCTTATTTTTTAATTCCTTTAGTATTATATCAACCCCTGTATTTCTGCCTAGTTGTTAGTCTTTACAGAAATTTCACAGGTGTATGCCACCCTTGTGTCCTTCATAGTCAAGACATATTGTCTGACATCCCTCTGTAATGGGCATTGAAGTGTGTCTCTTGTATGTATGCCACATACATTTTTTCTTCATTAATGTGATGGACTATATGGACTTGTTTTTTAAGGGCTCCCCTTCAGTGTTCCACTGTGGTAAGTGTCCGAGGTGTTTGATCCGTAATTGTTGCCTTATCCTGCTGGGCATTGACTCTATATTGCACCATCATTAAACGTGTGCGCTGCGCTGTTTTTTTTAATCTCTTGACTTATTACATTCGACTTTGACCAGCATTTTTTTTATTGCTTTCTCTAACTTGTGACTTCCCCAGTCTGCCTACAAGGCAGCAGGTTTTGTATTTAGTTTTGTCAGGTTTTCTGTCCCTAGCCTTTGACTTTCCTGAGATACTTACATGGCAGCAGGTTTTGTTGTATTCTGTGTGATTAGTCAGTGATGGTGTGAAATTGGTGCTGGAGCGAATTTGCCTGATACATTCTCAAATAATAAAAACCTATTTTTGAAACATTTGAAAGAATTGAAATTCCTGAATAAGACACTGCTGGAGTTGACATGTGACGCTCCTTTCAATGGTATTTGTAGAAATAGGAACAGTTCTTGCTCTACCATCTTATCATTAGTATGGACGCCATTTTTCTATATTGAAAAATTCACATGAAATCTACCTAGACTAAGCACATTCTCATGTTTGCAGTTTTAAAATGTTGGTTCAAATTCATGTGGATTTGATGAAATTACAATGAAATGAAACGATCCTGCTACATAAGTAAATATTTCATCTTGAGGTTGAAATGAAATGTCCAGAAACAGATTAAATTCTCACAGTCGGTTTGTTTAAGTCTTTCAGCCATCAATTCAAAGCTTCATGTTTAATTTTAACTTACTGGTTGTGAAAAAGAGAACTGGAAATATTTATGATTTTTATATTCCATTTAAAAATAATGCTGCAAATTTGTTTCAAAACAAACTTGGTTGTTCAGCATAAACTGCAGATTCTTATTATTTTTCAGCAGCATAAAAATGTGACTTTCACCATCTTGACACCAGAAGTTGTGATTCTAAGTGTAGTTGTGTTGTGATCTAAGTCCAGCCATGTTCTGTTATGATTCAATGTCTAGCCGTGCTGTGTTCTAATTTTATGTTAACAAATATAGATTTATAGTGCACATTTACATATGTAAGATTTAATAAAGATTTTATGTTTTTTAAAGACTGATTGCTTAAATAAATCATCATTCTAACCTGCTACCAGAGTTTTTCATTTAATGTGACAGTTTCATAAGCAACTTTAAAAGCTTACCCTGATATCACATTTTATAAAATTTTTCTTCATATGTCAATTGTCATCATTTTTGGAAAGCTACACAAGAACATTGGGGTTAAAAATTAGGCAGAGCTGAGAAGAACAGGAGACGGTGGAGCGAAATATCAGAAGACTTCATCACAATTCTTTGAATGACAGTGTGATTAGAACATTACTGACTGCTGTATAGTTCAGATAAAGTGAGCCATGACTTTAACAGTGATGTCTATGTCACCAGACCTTGCTGCAAGGCATGCAAAGCTTTGTCCTGATTTCTGCCTAGTTGTTGATTACAAAAACTCAGTGATTCTGCTGTTATATATGTATCTGACTTCAGAGGTACTTGTAGTTTATATCTCCAAGTCAAGGACGAGAAGTCAACATTTTAGTCCAGCTGTCCAGTGTAGGGATTGAACCCCTTACCTCAGCATCAGCACGCAGATGTCTAATGATGCTTATTCTTATCCATTCGGCCATGCTGACCACATGTGCTGTTATATATGTATCTGACCAATTCTGGCCTATTCTTTCACTAGCACTGAGAAGAATACTAGAATTATGCCAGGAAATTGCTTGTTCCATGGAAACCCTGTAGTTTGTAATGTAATGTAAAACATAGTAATGAAGATATCTTGAAAGAAATTAACTCACAAAGAGAACTGGTTGCCCACACCAAAAGAGGACAATCCTCATTCATCGGACTCAACATGAGAATGAGAACGCTGGAGTACATTATCATATGGGAAAGTTGGGGGGGGGGGGGGGGGGGGAGGCAGGGGAAGACCAAGAGAGAAGATACTAGACAGTGTGACATCATGTGTATCAGAAAAGTTTGTGAGTTCATGAGACAGAGAGCTGTGGAAAGACATGATGACCAACACCACATGGTGGGGAAGAACAAGTGTGAACAGTGACATGTGATTGTTTCTGTGTGCATGTGTGTTTCACTAAGAAGAGGATAGGGATTTCCTCCAAACCTGGCTGGCATTGAGTTATTTCATTGTGATTAAGTCAATCTGTCTGACAGATGATACTAGAAACATTGTCAACGTGAATAAACTTTGCAAAATGAATCACCCTGTTTCACATTAAGCCAATATATACACTCTGTCATGCATCTGGCATAGAAATTAAATCATAACTTTACTCATGAGTTGCCAGACATAAGTAAACATTTATTTCCTTTTTCTCATTCTTGCAAAAATGATTTCCCTCTTTTGTTTACTCAGTTGATGGGTTTTTCCAAGGAAGAAGTTGCATCTTACATTGCCGTTGTAGGTGTCTTATCAGTACTAGCGCAGGTGAGTAGTGCATGAGCAGTCTGTGTATTGTCTTAGGTTACAACAGGTGAAGTTCTTTTTTTTTTTCTGCAGATGTTGGTTGCTTTTGCAGTCTACAGTGTTAGGCCCTCACATATAATATGTCACAGAGGCATAATACATACAGCATTATATAAGGTGGGGGGGGGGGGGCTAGCCCTTCTTCACCAGCTTTCCTTCCAAGACAATTCCTAACTGTATCTGGTGCCCATGTTATGAGGCCGGGTCTGCCCAGGAACTGTACTGATTGGGGCAAGGAATCCTGCTTCTGCTAGGGATTGAATCCAGATTTCTGTCTTGGTAAGCTAGTGCATTAACCACCATGCTCCTGCTACACTTGCATACATTTGCATATCTATCCTGCTGGTTATACACAAGTACAGGGCCCTTGTACTCACATGGAGGTGTACAGTGCTAGTTCAGTATGTGTATAGACCAGTCGGTACTCACTGGCTGATGTGGTCAACATCACACTGGCTACCTTTATTTCACATATTTCCTGATGTGGTCAACATCGCACTGGCTACCTTTATTTCACATATTTCCTGATGTGGTCAAAATCACACTGGCTACCTTTATTTCACATATTTCCTGATGTGGTCAACATCGCACTGGCTACCTTTATTTCACATATTTCCTGATGTGGTCAACATCGCACTGGCTACCTTTATTTCACATATTTCCTGATGTGGTCAACATCACACTGGCTACCTTTATTTCACATATTTCCTGATGTGGTCAACATCACACTGGCTGCCTTTATTTCACATATTTCCTGATGTGGTCAACATCGCACTGGTTGCCTTTATTTCACATATTTCCTGATGTGGTCAACATCACACTGGGCTACCTTTATTTCACATATTTCCTGATGTGGTCAACATCACACTGGGCTACCTTTATTTCACATATTTCCTGATGTGGTCAACATCACACTGGCTGCCTTTATTTCACATATTTCCTGATGTGGTCAACATCGCACTGGCTGCCTTTATTTCACATATTTCCTGATGTGGTCAACATCGCACTGGCTACCTTTATTTCACATATTTCCTCATGTGGTCAACATCACACTGGCTGCCTTTATTTCACATATTTCCTGATGTGGTCAACATCACACTGGCTATCTTTATTTCACATATTTCCTGATGTGGTCAACATCACACTGGCTATCTTTATTTCACATATTTCCTGATGTGGTCAACATCACACTGGCTGCCTTTATTTCACATATTTCCTGATGTGGTCAACATCACACTGGCTGCCTTTATTTCACATATTTCCTGATGTGGTCAACATCACACTGGCTGCTTATTTCACATATTTCCTTATGTGGTCACCATCACACTGGCTACTTTATTTCACATATTTCCTGATTTGGTCAACATCACACTGGCTGCCTTTATTTCACATATTCCTGAGGTGGTCAACATCGCACTGGCTGCCTTTATTTCACATATTTCCTGATGTGGTCAACATCGCACTGGTTGCCTTTATTTCACATCATTTCCTGATGTGGTCAACATCACACTGGGCTACTTTATTTCAATATTTCCTGATGTGGTCAACATCACAATGGGCTACCTTTATTTCACCATATTTCTGATGTGGTCAACATCACATGGGCTACCCTTTATTTCACATATTTCTTGACTGTGGTCAACATCACACTGGCTCGCTTTATTTCACAATTTCCTGATGTGGTCAACATCGCACTAGCTACATTTATTTCACATATTTCCTGATGTGGTCAACATCACACTGGCTGCCTTTATTTCACATATTTCCTGATGTGGTCAACATCACACTGGCTATCTTTATTCACATATTTCCTGATGTGGTCAACAATCACACTGGCTATCTTATTTTCACATATTTCCTGATGTCGGTCAACATCACACTGCTGCCTTTTATTTCACATATTTCCTGATGTGGTCAACATCACACTGGCTGCCTTATTTCAAAATTTTTCCTGATGTGGTCAAAACACACTGGCTCCTTTATTTACAATTTCCTGATGGGTCAACATACAGGGCCCCTTATTTCACTATTTCCTATGTGGCAACATCAGGTGCTTTATTTCCATATTTTTAAAGTGGTCCAACATCCTGGTCCCTTTATTTCGCAATTTCCGATGTTAAAATCGCCTGGGTTTATTTACATACCGGTGCCATTTTAGGCTGGGCCAACCCTGTTACCCCGGGTTCAGGTTTTAAAAGTCCCCTCGGTTGAATTCAAAAAAATAGCCATTTAAAGGCCGATGAATACTGCTGTGTACTCCCCCTTTGGTTGTATTTTTAAATTTTCTCTGCAAATGGTTTTTCCCATTAAGTTCTTAAACTGGTGTTATGTCAAGAAGTTATTTAATTAAATGTCCCATGTAACAATGGCAATTGGTAGTTGTAATATTCTTGCTTGTTTGTTTCTTGCAGTGTGTTTTGTTGAAAAAATTTCAATCATTCATGCTGGCAAATTTGGGTATTTCTTTTTTAAGATGGCAGGTTTGTTCCACTCACATTTTTTGAATGTAGTTATGGTCTTTTCATTTCGTTTGATTTGGCTGTGTTGTGAAGATTGGAATTGGAAATTTTTTGCAGTTTTGAATCATAAGTTACAGTTTTTTTTGCTCGCAGCACTGGTAAGTTTGTGTGAAGATAAATACATTTTGCACCTTCTTCATGTTAAAAGCAAGATTGTATTTTCAAAAATTAAGAGTTTTGGTTTTCACAGGGTTATTCTATACTTGCGACATTTTTTTGAAACTATTGTTTTCATGTTTATTGCCTGTATGGTCCATATACTGTGTTTGTGGGGTGGTTTATTTTGTAAAAGGATTAAAGGTTGTAAATTTTCTAAGCTTTTTAAAAATAAAATACAGTGGGTTCAGCAAGTTGTACCAAGGTCAAAAGGTAGCGGGTGAATCAAGTTGTGGGCTGAGTGCAAGTGTTGGAAACCTTTTGCTATATCCGTGTGATGAAAAAAAAATGGCCATAAGTGTAAGTTGGCTATTGAAAACTGTTGATCAAAAGGCATATTTGAAACGATGTCCAATACTGGTTACTATCTTAACTGTGGAAATTAAATTTGCCATTCCCCTTGGGGGGAGCTGATGTGTGTATAGTTGGAGCATTGCCTAAAAAAACGGTGTAAAATTTGTTGGGGCTCAGGTGTATTTTGTTGAGGGGCTGTTGTGTGTTGTGGATTGTTCAAACGTTTTGATGTTTGGCCATTGGGGTGTTTAGTGTGTGCTTATACTGTGTTTGGGATGTCTGAGTGGCTCATTACTGTGTTTGTGATGGGTTATTTTTTCTTTACTTTGTTTTGTGGGTTTTGTGTGGTCCATATACTGTGTTTTGAGGCGGGTTCTTCTTTGTTTATGGGTTTAGTCGAGGTGCTCTTATACTGTGTTTGTGATGGGTTAGTCTGATGTGTGTCTCAGGTATTGTGTTGTGATGGGTTAGTTGATGTGTTGAACTTGTGTTTGCGAGGGGTTTAGTTGATGGTTTCGTATACTGGTTGTGATGGGTTAGTCTGATGTGTGTTTATATAGTGTTTGTGAGGTAATTTGATGTGTTTCATATACTGGTTTGGAGGGGGTTAGTTGATGTGTCTCTCATTTACTGTGTTTTGGGTAGGTTCTTAGCGATATTCTCGCTGGGGAAAAGAGTCCTCAGTAAAAACAATTACACCTTTTTTGGAAGGGGAGAGGGCAGGAGAAAAAAAAGGGAACATGGTGTGGGTTTTGCAATGAAGAATCGCTACTGGGAATGTTTGAAATTCCAGCAGGGGAACAGAAAGACTATTATCCGCGCTTGGAAACCCCTTTGGGTTTTGCACCATTTTTTACTGCATTGAAACGACACTGATTCCTCGATGGTGTGAAGGATCGTTCTAAGGAGTTAGACTGTGATATGGCAGTTCCAAAATTGATCATTTATATGCTGGGGGACCTTAATGCCGTGTGGGCAAGGACCCGGTTCATGGCCAGTGTGCCCTTGGGAAAAAAAAACATTGGTCGCATGAATGAAGATGGGCAAAGGCTGCTGGAGCATTGCACCAAAATGACCTATGTATTACAAACTCCTTTTTTAAAATAAAAGAGCTGCATTAAAGCCACATGGAAACATCAAGATCCGGCCATTGGCATCCAGCTGGACTTCATTCATCACACGGAGACAACATCTGAACCATATATCATTGACTCGAAGTTACCACAGTGCTGACTGTGATACGGATCATTCTTTGGTTGTTGCAAGGGTTAGACTGAGACCAAAGAGAATCTACACAGCTAAACACAAATCTACGCCCCAGGATTAATATTATTAACACTCACGATCCTGAAAAGTGCTGTCAGTTTCAACAGCAACTTGAAGACGCTTTCACTGATACACCAGAAAATTGTACAGTAAATTAAAAGTGGGGTCAACTTAAGGAAACTCTTTATAAAACTGCCATAGGGGTTTACGGCACTGTGGATCATAAGAGGCAGGGCTGGTTTGCTGGCAACAAGCCAGACTCTGCAGCCCTGATTGATAAGAAGAAGATAGCCTGTCTTAAGAAAACAAGAGAAAGACCAACGCGTAACACTCTAAGTGAGCTAAGGCACGCTAGGAAGGATGTGCAAAAGGCTGCCAGGCAGTGTGCAAATGATTATTGGATCAAGTTATGTGAGTCCATTCAAATCGCAAGTGATAAGGGAAACATCAGAAGCATGTATGAAGGAATAAAGAAAGCCTGTGGTCCAATGATCAAAAGAAGTGCACCATTGAAAACCTTGACTGGGGAAATCATAACTGATAAGAAACAGCAGATGGACATATGGGTAGAGCACTATTTGGAGCTTTACTCAAGTGAGACCAAACTAGCGGATGATGCCCCCAACGCCATAGAGGCTCTACCAACTCTTGACCACCTGGACACACTTCCCACCATAACAGAAGTTAAGTGTGCTATAAATGAACTTGCATCTGGCAAGGCTCCAGGTAAGGATGGGATTCCAATAGAGGTTATCAGGAGTGGGCAAGGCACACTCACTCTACAGATCCACCAGCTAATAGAGCTATGCTGGCGAGAAGGACAAGTCCCACAGGATTTCAAAAATTCAAGCATCATAACACTGTACAAGAACAAGGGAGATCGGAGCGACTGCAATAACTATAGGGGTATCTCACTTCTGTGTATTGTTGGAAAAGTATTTGCCAGAATTGTTCTATGCAGACTTCAAGTCCTAGGAGATCAAGTCTACCCCGAATCACAGTGTGGCTTTCGACAGAACCGGCCTACCATTGATATGATATTCTCATTGCGACAAATGCAAGAAAAATGCCATGAACAGAATCAACCACTGTTTATTGCCTTCATCGACCTCACAAAGGCATTTGATTTGGTCAGTCGAGAGGGTCTGTTCAAGGCAATAAAGAAGATTGGCTGCCCACCAACTCTTCTGTCCATTGTGGAATCATTCCACACAGGCATGAAGGGTATAATCAAGCAAGGTTGTGTACTAGCTCCCACCCTCTTTGGAATATACTTTTCACTTCAACTGAAATATGCCTTTCATGATCAGGATGGTGGTATATACATTCACTCATGCTCAGATGGCGTCCTCTACAATGCTCAGAGATTAAAGGCCAAGACCAAAATTAGGAGGGTACTGATCAGAGAGTTGCTCTTTGCAGATGATGCTGCAGTTACGACCCACTCTGAGGAAGAATTGCAATGTCTACTATCTGCATTCTCCAATGCTTATTCTGAATTTGGTTTAACATTTAGCAAAAAGAAGACACAGATTATGTCACAAGGTGCACATGGGGTACCATCAATCTTTATTGACGACACCGAACTAGAGATGGTAGACCATTTTACATATCTAGGATCAGTGGTAAATAGCAAATTATCCCTAGATCTGGAAATCATAAACATCCGGATTGGTAAGGCAGCAACAACAATGAACAGGTTAAGAAAAAGAGTCTGGGAGAACAGGAAGCTTACTGCCAAAACAAAAGTCCTTGTCTATCAAGTCTGTGTCCTTAGTACTCTTCTTTATGGCAGTGAAACCTGGACAGCTTACTCACACCAAGAGAAACATTTAAACAGCTTTCATATGCGGTGTCTGCGAAGAATTCTTGGTATTAAGTGGCAAGACAAAATCACAAATACTGAAGTATTGGAAAGATCAGGTTGTGTGACGGTTTATTCCATGCTCAGTCTTCAGTAGACTTAGATGGATAGGACATCTTAGGAGGATGGATGATGGTAGAATACCAAAGGACATCTTTTTTTGGTGAATTACAGATGGGTAAGAGATCTCAGAGTCGGCCTCTACTACGATACAAAGATGTGTGTAAGCGGGACATGATTGATACAGGCATTGATAATGCACATTGGGAGCAAGTCGCCGCTAAACGTGTTGCGTGGAGGGCAAACATCAGAAATGGAATCAAGACAAAGGAGAAAATTATTGCAGATAAGTCGCACATTGAGCGTGTGAGACGTAAGATGGTGCGTGATGGTGGAAATGACCACGTATTCACATGCACCTACTGAACAAACATTTACAGCGCGAATTAGCCTTATCAGTCACATTCACTACCGCCATAGGTAAAAGTTATTATGCCTTTTAAAGCACAAACTATCGTCTGTCAAGACGGCAAGGTGCCAATGGAATGCTGTGTTTGTGATGGGTTAGTCTGATGTGTGTCTCATATACTGTGTTTGTGATGGGTTAGTCTGATGTGTCTCTCATATACTGTGTTTTTGATGGATTAGTCTGATATGTCTCATATACTGTGTTTGTGATGGGTTAGTCTGATGTGTCTCATATACTGTGTTTGTGATGGTGTGGTGTCTGGTGTGTCTCTCATATACTGTGTTTGTGATGTTTGATGTGTGTCTCATATACTGTGTTTGTGATGGGTTAGTCTGATGTGTGTCTCATATACTGTGTTTGTGATGGGTTAGTCTGATGTGTATCTCATATACTGTGTTTGTGATGGGTTAGTCTGATGTTTGTCTCATATACTGTGTTTGTGATGGGTAGTCTGCGTGTGTATCTCATATACTGTGTTTTGTGATGGTTAGTCTGATGTGTATCCATATACTGGGTTTTGTGATGGGTTAGTCTGATGTGTATCTCATATACTGTGTTTGTGATAGGTTAGTCTGATGTGTATCTCATATACTGTGTTTGTGATGGGTTAGTCTGATGTGTGTCATATATTGTGTTTGTAATAGGTTAGTCTGATGTGTCTCATATAATGTGTTTGTGACGGGTTAGTCTGATGTGTATCTCATATATTGTGTGTGTGATGGGTTAGTCTGACGTGTCTCATATATTGTGTTTGTGACGGGTTAGTCTGATGTGTGTCTCATACATTGTGTTTGTCTCCCTGGCCTAGGGGTTAGTGACTTTCTCCATAATCCGTATATTCTCGTGAGTAACGTAACTTGCGTGAGAATTGGTAGCAGTTTTCGTCGCATTGATGACTTGCGGGGTATGTGAGCCCGCCGCTAAGAAAGCAGTGGCAAACTACTGGGCGTAATCTTGCCAAGAAATCATCAATCAGCTGAAAGATGCTGATGTTGACAGTGATGTCCTGTAATGGATATGTGAACAAACAAAAAAAAGATGTGTCTCATATATTGTGTTTGTGACGGTGTAGTGTGTGTGTCATTTACTGTGTTTGTGATGGGTAAGTCTGATGTGTCTCATATACTGTGTTTGTGAAGTCTGGTGTGTCTCGTATACTGTGTTTGTGATAATGTGATGTCTGCTGTGTGTCTCATATGCTGTGATGTCTGGTGCATGTCTTATATGCTGTTTTTGTGATGGTGTGGTGTCTGATGTGTGTCTCATATACTGTGTGCTGTCTGATGTATCTCGTATACTGTGTTTGTGATGATGTGAGGTTAGATGACTTTAAAATATGTTTGATATTTCTTTACATTAAGTTAATGTTTGGTGGCATAGACATAAAGTTGTTAAAAGTAGCCAATCAGAAAACTATGCACATTTAAAAACAAAATTTACATAGCCACATATATTAACAGATGAAGGCAAAGTGGGAGGAAATAGCTGTCTTGACATATCATGATAGAAGTGAATATAATCAGGTGTAGCCTGGCAGCCACACAATCGTTGCTTACATTATCTCATGTTGCTCGAATCCATCATATATATTTCTAGAATGCAGTCAGCCTGTGTTATGTAAAGCCTGATATCATTTTTCAGCCACTCTGATTGTGCAATTAACAGATATGTAGAGATTGTTCTTCTGCATGCTGCTGGCAGCACATTTACTTTTTTCTCTTTTTGCAGGATCATCTGGTTTGCTGGAACAATGGCTGCTATGTCTAGTATAGCTTATCCTTCTATAAGCTCATTTGTATCAGCTCATGCTAGTCCAGACCAGCAAGGTCAGTGGCATGTCCAGATTTCTCACATAGCAGTTGTTTTATAACCAGACCCACGAACATATGTGATGGTTTGATATTAGGTTTTTGTGAATATCTCACTGCACTATAAATTTATAAGTGGATGCGCAATGAGCAGGGCTGATACAGTGTAGTGGATACTCTCAGAGAGGCAGGGCGATTAAACCAATCAAGTGATTGTGAATCTGCAACCTAACTAGACTACATGAACTTCAGCAAAAGAAATTGAATCCAGAGAACGCGTTGCCGGGGATCTGATAAGAATAGTCAGCCAACACAGAACTAGTTTTAATGGCTGCTACACAGTGAGCTAGTGAGGAGGGGATCTGGGCACTTATGAACTGAATGGTTGCATGTGCAGTGAGGACAATCTGGTGACTAACCATAAATCTGAACTTGTCTGCACACAAAGTGGATGCGCAATGAGCCAGGCTGATATGTTTGGGAAATTGAGTGGTTTTCGCTGTTCTCCTACACTTACTGTTCTTTATGGATAGCTTTCATTTATGTTGAATGGTGCCAGGGCAGCAGCCAATTATAGCAAGCTGTTCATAATGTCTGACTTGAGGGATCTAATGTGTACGGGTGCTCGTGAGACTGATCTTGTTGTCATCTTTATCCAAAGGGGCTAGTCATCCCTGGGATCAGGTGGGAGCATAACAACTTTTTTGTACAGAAATCATTCACTATTACATCTGGGTCGGGCAGTTGATTTAGTTAAAAAGGCCTAAGCTGTCACATATCCCTCCCTAATTCTCTCTCGAGAGAGAGAGAGAGAGAGAGAGAGAGAGAGAGAGAGAGAGAGAGAGAGAGAGAGAGAGAGAGAGAGAGAGAGAGAGAGAGAGAGAGCTAAAACTAGAACACAAAGTACATGGGTTAAAGTATTTTTCTTGTTTCTTTATTCTTTGTGATAAAAGCACACAGAAAATACACTAGATTTAGTGTGCATGTTTGCATACATTAATGTTCTTGAACAGAATAAAGAATAGGTCAAATAGACATATATAAAACATCCCCACAGCAAAATATTGACACTATACCTGGAGAGAAGATGTAGGCAGCACCAAAATATTGACACTATACCTGGAGAGAAGATGTAGGCAGCACCAAAATATTGACACTATACCTGGAGAGAAGATGTAGGCAGCACCAAAATATTGACACTATACCTGGAGAGAAGATGTAGGCAGCACCAAAATATTGACACTATACCTGGAGAGAAGATGTAGGCAGCACCAAAATATTGACACTATACCTGGAGAGAAGATGTAGGCAGCACCAAAATATTGACACTATACCTGGAGAGAAGATGTAGGCAGCACCAAAATATTGACACTATACCTGGAGAGAAGATGTAGGCAGCACCCAAAATATTGACACTATACCTGGAGAGAAGATGTAGGCAGCACCAAAATATTGACACTATACCTGGAGAGAAGATGTAGGCAGCACCAAAATATTGACACTATACCTGGAGAAAAGATGTAGGCAGCACCAAAATATTGACACTATACCTGGAGAGAAGATGTAGGCAGCACCAAGTAGATCTCTTGCTCCATGAAATACTACAGTGGTTAGTGGAATATTGATGCTTCCATTATGGTGCCACTGTGACCCTCAGATTGGGTTATGGGTTGATTTCTTTGTTGTTTGTGTGTGTGTGTGCACGCTCATGCTAATTGATGAGACATTATATGAGGGGGCTTTAAATAAACACCTTAAATGTTTTAAAATGTTTAGAGTGTGTGTGTGTGAATATATTCTGAAAAAGGACAGAACAAATGTATTATTTTTTTTATGTAGTCACCACTGCGTTCATTGAAAGTCCTCCAGCACCGATAAAGTGCTTGGATTCCTGTAGAAAAAAAATGTTCTTAGTCTTTCCTCCTAGTGACTCTTCGAGTTGTCCAAAAAGGTGGAAATCACTTGGGGCTAGGTCTGGCGAGTAAGGAGGATGTGGTACACACTGAAAGTGGAGGTCTTCAGTGGTTTAAACTGTTGCACGGGCAGTATGGAATCGAGCATTGTCATATTGCAAAAGGACACCTTTACTCAGAAGTCCACGTCGTTTGAATTTGATTGCGGGTCGAAGATGATTTCTGAGAAGTCTGTATGTGTATCACTGGTGACAGTTTTCCCTCTTGGCATGTAGTGCTCTAAAATAACACCTTGTTCATCCCAAAAGAGAGTCAGCATAACCTTCCCTGCAGATGGCTGTATGCAAAACTTCTTTGGTTTCAGTGAGAAGGGCTGGCGCAATTCCTTGTTCACTCTCTCCATTTCCAGTTCATGGTAGTGGACCCAGGTTTTATCTCCAGTAACAATTCTTGATAGGAAACCATCACCTTCTGCTTCAAGGCACTGCAAAAGTTTCTTGACAAGCATCAATGTGTCGTCGTTTCAGTTGTAGAGTAAGCTGCCATGGCACCCATCGTGCAGACAGACACTTTGCGGTACTGTAGCACATCATGGATGTTGTGGTGTGCTGAACCTTGGTTGATGTCAAGATGTGCAGCAATGTCACTCACATTCAGTTGACAGTTTTCCAGTACGAAGCCTTCATCAGCTGCAATCGACTCTGGGATCACTACTTGGTGTGCCTGACCCGGTCTTGAACAGTTGGTCACAGAAGTCATGCCATTTTATAACTTCCTACTCCACTCATACACTTACTGGACTGACAGGCATGCATCACCATACTGGACCTTCATTTGCCGATGAATTTCTACAGGTTTCACCCCTTCACTGATAAACAATGGATAATAAAATGCTGCTCCTTTTTGGTGCATGTTAAAAGTGGAGCGGCCATCTTTAAACTGTCATAATAATGCCACCGTATTCATATCACCATGATGTCTTGTGCTGAACGCTCTTAACATCCTTAACAATGTTGGCAGGTTACTTGGCATGGTTATTGTAATTTCCATCACACTTTTAAGGTTTTAATTTGAAGCCTCATATTACCTAGTGTATTTTGTGGTTTTAGGTTTATTGTTAAATTTAAGTACAGGCAGCCATTTTATGTTGTCCCCCATTTCATTCATTCATCATGTGCCATGCTGATAAGCGCAGGCGGTCATGTTTCGCCATCTCACGCGATCACCACAGTTGTGGATCAGCTCAGTGTATTCTCTTCTGTGCCTTCCCCTTGTTCTCTTTCCCTTGATCTTGCCATTTGTAACAAGTTCTCCAACTTATTTCTTCTAATAACGTGACCAAAATAGTTTGACTGTCTATGTCTAATTTCTCTAATCAGTTTATGATTTTCATTTGTTTCTTCTTGTACTTGGTCATTGGTTGTTCTGTCTGGCCATGGTATTCTTTGCATTCTCCTCAGAAACCACATTTCCACAGCCATCAGATGTTTTTCAGCCTGTTTGTTCATTGTCCATGCTTCACATCCATACAAAAGTACAGGTTCTTTGTAGCACCTCAACACTCTTTTTCTTGTTGCAAATGACATCTTTTTATTGGTCAATATGTTTTCCATCTTGCAAAAGTCTACCTTCGCCATGGCAATTCTTGTTCTAATTTCTTCAAAGCATCTCCCATCAGATGTTATGACTATTCCGAGATAATTGTACCGATTCACTTGTTTAAGAATATTACCGTTTACTTTGTATATTGCATTGTGATATTTCCTTCTTCCTAGTGACGACCATAATCTGTGTCTTAATATTTTGCTACTAAATGTGTGACTACCAGCCTTGTAACATTTCCTTCTGGTGAATCAATTTTGTTTGATTAAATAATATTCCTGGTTATTTTTAGGTGTTGCTCAAGGTATAGTAACAGGCATTCGTGGACTTTGTAATGGTTTGGGTCCAGCTGTCTTTGGCTTCATATTTTACCTGTTTCATGTTGACTTGAATGAGAAGGACTGCACTACAAGTAATAGTAAACAAGCCAGACAATCAGTCCCTTCTTTCTGGATACAAAGCTCTACAAGTAAGTTGTCAAACAGTTGTAAAATAATATCTTCCCTAAGGGAGAAATGTGACTTGTAGTAAACAGCAATTAATATAATGAGAATACAAACCACACAGATGTTACTTACAATGATAAGAGGAAACAACAACTTTCTAAGGCTATGATGCAATTATGAACCATGTTTTCAGGGAGCTGCTAGATGCTGGGTTTTGGTCTGTTGTTTGTGGGTTTGAATTCTCATTTAGGCAAATGTTTTTAATTTACCTGTACTCCCGGGTCAAGCAAGTCCCTAACTGGTACTGGGAAATGTTCTGGGAAGTCGAGATGGTCAGCGTGATGTTGACCACACCACTATTGGAGCGCCAACTGGTCTATGAAAATATGGGACGCCAGGCAATGATCAATATGCCTTCAGGCGCGAAAAAGGGTTCTTTAAGTACTTCTTAAAAGTGTTCAGGTTTTCATGTTTCTTTAAATAAGTTTATTTGTCCATCTAATACTGTATGTTGATGATAGTCACATTATTTTTTACAATGTGTATGTTATATATTTTACAATATGTATGTTACTAAGACTTGATTTACTACATTGTTTCTTGAAGTTTTAATACAATTGTCTTTTCAGAATGTAGTGCCTGGTCCTCCATTTGCATTTGGTGCTGTACTAGTCATTATGGCTCTACTAGTAGCTGTCTTTATGCCTGACAATCCACATTGTGGTGTAGCGAAAAAGCAGAAGTCCACAGCTTTGGCCTCTTTTGAGCTTCAGGAAGAAGCTGCTGGTAAGTCTGGACCAGTCATTGTTTACAATAAGTGTTATGCACAGTTAACTGATTATTATTCACATTTATTGTAGATTTTTATCCACCTACAACATTTTAAATTACGTTCATTTAATGACATAGCATGTTTGTTTTACACTTTTTAATAAATAATACAATAAATAAAAAGACTCGGAAGTTTTACATCCTGCTATTTGAGTAAAAAATGTTTTTTCGTTCTGCAGTAGAAAACAGGATGTGTTGAAGTGGAGGAAAACATTGTCACATTTATGAGTGTTTCTAGTGTGCTTAAAAGTGTTGATAGTGTAGTGGCTAGATTAGATTCTTACCAAGATAGTGGTCTGAGTTGAATCCCCAACAGTGGCAGAACTCATTTTTTCTGACCAGTGTACTTCAGGGTCGACTCACTCATGTAAAATGCATGCCAAATAATTTATTTTCAGAAATGTCAGGGTATGAAATGCAGTGACGTAGGCAACTTGCCACCCACCTGCATTATGCCATGGTCTAGAGTATGAGAAGGCCTAACACTTCAGACCGCAGTGAATACTGCCATTCTTCTTCTTTCTGCCTGTTATCTACCAATGTAGGGTAGACCCTCACCCAAAACAAGCCTAGCCCTGTCCTTTACTGTCTCATGCAGCTCATACTGTCCCCTCCCCATATTATTCATCGCTGTCTCTAGGTCTCTTCTTCGCGTGGTCTCCCTCTTTATCTTTAAGCCTGTGGGTTTCAGAGGAAGGATTTCTATTTATGCTGTTTACAGCTTTGTTCAATCTTTGTCCTATCCAGTGCCAGCATTGCTTCTTCATGTCTTGATTCACTGGAGTTTATTTAGTTTACTCCATGAACTCCACTTTGGTGATTATGTCATATCATATATTAGTCCTTCTATTCTATGCAGGCACTAATTGATGAAAGTTTCTAGTTCATTAGTAATTGTTCCAGTCGTCTGTGTTTATGATCAATGCAGCAGTAGTGATTTGACATAAGTGTTAAATAAGTTTGGTCATAACTGTCATTTACTGCCAATATAGTACCTTGCAGTGTAAGGCAGAGGGGTCTTTGAGCCTGAGGAATAAAAGCCGCCTGGCTAGTGCAGTCGCCGCAAACTGTGCAGGATTTGGATTTTCTTTTTCCCCCGACAGAAAAAAATCCCACACCTTACCGAGGGATCAAATCCGGGTATCCCGAAGGAGAGTCCGGCGATATAGCCGGTCGACCAGCTGCTCCTCACCTCACAATAAGTTTGGTACTAGATTTAATTTCTTTTGACTTCCACGAGTGACATCCTTCCTGCACTCGTGTTCTTATGTTAGATGTGTTTGTTACCTTACCTTATAAAGAACTCTGCATTGCAATGTCCCCATATGTTGATCTATTAAGTTAATGGTCTTCGGTCTTCCATGGGATTCCATAGTGCCTTATCAGTTTCAAAAGAGATTTCCTATCACTGCTGTCAAAGCCTTTTTTAAAGTGCACAAACACAATATAAAGTGGCAAATTCATTTAAGTGTTTTGCTGTATTACTATATTTGATGTGACTGTCTGATGTCTGCAGGATATGATCTGTTCGGTCAGAAACCTGTCTGTTCATCCCTTAGTTATTTGTCAGTAGCATCTCTTAATCTCTCCATAATTATCCTGCTTAATATTTTACCAGGGCATTAAATAAGATTAAAAATAAACATTAAATATCAACATTAAAATGAGAGTGACATTAACCCTCTACAATGTTCACATTCCTGTGGTCTCCTTTGTTTGGCAACTTCATTAGATATCTTTCTCTCCGGTCTGCTGGTATTTCTGTAATTTCCCATACAGAATAATTTGTGCAGCAATTCAGTTGTAGGTATTTCCGGTGGCTTTAATATCATCTGTTGGTATACCATCTGGATCAAAAGCTTTCCTGCCCTTCATGAGTTTGAGGTCTATTTGGAATTTCCTCAAAGTATTAGGCCCATCTGTCCATTTGATGTATAGTGTTGGTGAGAACTTACCCATTACTATTTTTGTTACGTCCACTTAGTTGTTTATATTTTCCTAGTAATGACACATTTGGTCTATGAGGTTTCCTTTTACTGCTGCTACTTCTGCCTCTCCTGCTAGGCTATCTATAAATATCTGTATGGGGTACAGTAACAAAGAGCCTCAAATATTAAGGACCTGTTTCTATACTGCCTTTATGGGGATGAAATATTATTCATCACAGAGACAGACAAGTATATTGTTCCACTCCACCATGAATCAAGCCCACAAGAACATCTCTTTGTCTATCGACCATGAACAAAATGACACCTTTTTGTTCCTAGACATCTTAATCTGACTTTGAAAGGGTGGCACCATTCATAGAGCAGTCTATTGAAAAGAAACATGGATGAGTCAATGCATGGATTTCAATAGATTTGCACCTATCCACTATAAGTGTGGCCTAGTGAGACCGCTGTTTAATTGGGCCAGAAATACTTGCTGTAATGACACACTAAAAGAGGAACTCACACCTTTAATCAGACTCTACAATCTAATGAATCCTGTGACATTTTGGTTACTTCATTTTAGTATATCAGCTGAGGTGATCCGAGTCCACACCTTGACCTGTGCAAACATGTAGGTCATGTAGAGGTGGTCTCAATGTCTGGTTAGAACAGATATACTATCAATTTGATTGTTTGTATTGTGGTGGTATCCAATGTTGCCAGTGTGTATTTATTCTTTTGTGTGAAAAACACTTATCCTGTGACATATTGATTCCCTCCGCAAAAATGTGTGAATAAGTAGCACATTTTCATTCATTATGCCAAGTCCATATTTCCCTGTGATCTCTTCATAACCCGTGTTGAGTGGTCCTGTCTTGGCATTCAGCACACCCGTCAACATTTTCATATTACAGTTGTGTTGATTACCTGCAGTTTACACTGTCATTTAAAGTTCCTCCTTCACTGAATCATCCGTATCATTTGTTGGTGGTAGACATGGCATCACATTCCTGTTTGCTTTCATTCTGGTGATTCTAGATATTGCTATTATTATTCTGTAACTCACTGCTTGCCACTCCATTACTGCTTTCTCTGCCTCCTTAGATATTTGGACCACTACTTCACTATGTGCAGCATTTTCTTCTGTATAACCTGAGCACATCACTGTTCCATCTCTGTTTAGAAGCACTTTGTCAGCCCCCTTCCATCTTGTTTCACATAATTCCAAAATGCTAATTTTAAAATATTCCATTGTCCTTACTACTTGCACTGTTTTTTGCCAGTTCTTACATAGTTCTAACATTGCCATTTCTGAAGATTTCCCTAGGTGAAAGAAGGTCAGTTGGGGATCTAGGCTCCTTACAGCTTTCTCCACATCATGCCATACTTCTTCTAAAAGAGTCTCCTTCCATCTTGACTGGCAGTTGGTTTTATTTTGTGAAGACTTGTTCATGACTGGTTGGATTTTGCAGCTAGTTGTCCGCACATTGAGGTAGTCTGTCACCTGCCAACTATCATTAGTTGCCCTATTAGGACATGTGTTGTAGTTTCTAGTGTTACTAATCTTTGCTTCCCTTATGGGCCCAGGTAACACAGTGGTGATCTGTCATAGGACTGCTTTTACACAATGTAAAATTAAATATGTTTCAGCAGCATCTTGTGCATGCTGATATGTTTTACCTATTGATGCAGTTGTATTGTTACTACTTTATAAATATAGCATCCATTTAGTGTATACTAGTGTTGAATATTTTTATTATCATTTGCTGTCTTAGTGCTTCAAAACTGCTCTTCTACCTCTGTAACCTGTTGTACTCAATTTGTGTTATTTGTGTCTAACATGTTCATGTTTGGAATTTCTCATTGTATCTCAGGAAGCAAGAAGCATGAAATTGAGCCTCTGATCACAGAGACAGATGTGGAGTTATAGCGAAAGGTACGTCGAGTGCAGAGGATCTACTGTCCAGGATGCTGCTGGTGGACTAGACTAGGTGTATATGTATTTCTGTTCAATGTTCTTGCCGCCAGATGTGAAATCTTCAGAATCGGTTCAGAATGATGCATAGTCAGCAAATTCAGTTACAGGTGTCCCCAAAGCTTGAGTTAATGTCATGGCACAATTTTCATATTTTCTTGTTTGTTTTTAACCACAAAACTTAGTGCATTTGTTTTGTGGTGTCGTGGCTGTTGTGATTAGGCCCAAAGCTGTACCAGAAACACATGAAATATGATGCTAGAGATCTGTATATGTATATATTATTGTTTGAAGGTGTTTTGGATGAAGAATCACATGGTACACATTTCAAGTTTATGTATGGTGACCACCTTTAAGCAAGAAATACAATTATTGATATAATCTGCTGCCTACCTACACCTTCACCCACTTTGTGACTCTAGCCTGAACAACTTTTTGTAACATTACAGATGATATTGTTTCACAAATTAAATCATTCCTGTCTAAGGTGGGGTTCATAGTTTTGTTAGTGGCACCCACCATTAGATTAGTTGACTGTGACAGCTCAGAACTATAAACAAAAACAGACATTTATTTACATGATTGCCTGATTACTGTGTGGCAGGGTGCTGGGAAACCTAATTTCATAGTTATTTCCCCTTTAATGAAGATGTTATTAGCACCCAGTTCAATTGAGCAAAATCATAGAGACACGTAAAGGTCAGTGATCGACTGTACAACCATAAGAAGTTATTGTAGCTGAAGATTGTTCTTTTTTTTTTTTTTTAAAATAAGTTTCATAAACTGCTAAACTTTGTTGTAAACATGATCACTTTCCATCTCGAATCGCATGATCTTGCTGCAGACCTCATTGTCAGACCCACTCGCCTTAGTATTGTGCTTTTGAGGCAGTGGTGGAAATTATTACACATACCCTTGCAGAAAAAAATTAAAATGAGAACTACATTGACTAGCATGTTTGCTTGGCCGCCCAATGGTGATGTATTCGAATCTCGGCCCAGACTTGCATTCCTTGGTCACTTACCTCAGCTCCCAGGTTGACCCATTCTAACATGAGCACCAGGAAAGTTCCTGGGAAGTACAGTTGGCCAGATTGGTATTATCCACATCACTCAACAAGTGCTGACCAGTGCTGGGGCTAGCACCACATACCCAGTGCAGCTCAGTATGAGGAGGGGCCCTGTACTTGTTACTGACAATGACAATTGTTGAATGATTGTCTCCAGGGCTACTGCCAGTGCAGCTCAGTATGAGGAGGGGCCCTGTACTTGTTACTGACAATGACAATTGTTGAATGATTGTCTCCAGGGCTACTGCCAGTGCAGCTCAGTATGAGGAGGGGCCCTGTACTTGTTACTAACAATGACAATTGTTGAATGATTGTCTCCAGGGCTACTGCCAGTGCAGCTCAGCATGAGGAGGGGTCCTGTACTTGTTACTAACAATGACAATTGTTGAATGATTGTCTCCAGGGCTACTGCCAGTGCAGCTCAGCATGAGGAGGGGTCCTGTACTTGTTACTAACAATGACAATTGTTGAATGATTGTCTCCAGGGCTACTGCCAGTGCAGCTCAGTATGAGGAGGGGCCCTGTACTTGTTACTGACAATGACAATTGTTGAATGATTGTCTCCAGGGCTACTGCCAGTGCAGCTCAGTATGAGGAGGGGCCCTGTACTTGTTACTGACAATGACAATTGTTGAATGATTGTCTCCAGGGCTACTGCCAGTGCAGCTCAGCATGAGGAGGGGCCCTGTACTTGTTACTGACAATGACAATTGTTGAATGATTGTCTCCAGGGCTACTGCCAGTGCAGCTCAGCATGAGGAGGGGTCCTGTACTTGTTACTAACAATGACAATTGTTGAATGATTTGTCTCCAGGGCTACTGCCAGTGCAGCTCAGCATGAGGAGGGGCCCTGTACTTGTTACTAACAATGACAATTGTTGAATGATTGTCGCCAGGGCTACCGCCAGTGCAGCTCAGCATAAGGAGGGGCCCTGTACTTGTTACTAACAATGACAATTATTGAATGATTGTCTCCAGGGCTTCTCTCAGTGCAGCTGAAGGCAATATCCATCGCAAGCATTCTGGTCATTTTTTCTCTTTCTGTTTGTCTGTAAAGATATAACATATTTCAAGGTCTTTACTGTTTTGCTTCCAGTTTTCTACATTCTTCACACCCTAGTGTGGGACAACCTTTACTTTGATAGGTAGAGATGCTTCTGTGTTTATTATTTTATAGATGAGCAAGTGCACAATCACACATGCGAACACACCACTTTATATGCCAGACTTTTATTGTGTATTGTGACATTTCACATGAATTGAATCCTAAATACCCCACAGAAATATGCGGGTGTACTACCATAGTCTCATCCATCTTTTAAGTTTTTGAAAGGATAACAGGAACAAATAGTTGAAGTTGTTTGTGGCTTGACATAGCCTACTTACTATACTAGTTCTGATCCAAGGCTGTCGTGATGGTGTGACGCTTGTTGGCATAGTACTTGATGATGACTATACTAGTTCTGATCCAAGGCTGTCGTGATGGTGTGACGCTTGTTGGCATAGTACTTGATGATGACTATACTAGTTCTGATCCAAGGCTGTCGTGATGGTGTGACGCTTGTTGGCATAGTACTTGATGATGACTATACTAGTTCTGATCCAAGGCTGTCGTGATGGTGTGACGCTTGTTGGCATAGTACTTGATGATGACTATACTAGTTCTGATCCAAGGCTGTCGTGATGGTGTGACGCTTGTTGGCATAGTACTTGATGATGACTATACTAGTTCTGATCCAAGGCTGTCGTGATGGTGTGACGCTTGTTGGCATAGTACTTGATGATGACTATACTAGTTCTGATCCAAGGCTGTCGTGATGGTGTGACGCTTGTTGGCATAGTACTTGATGATGACTATACTAGTTCTGATCCAAGGCTGTCGTGATGGTGTGACGCTTGTTGGCATAGTACTTGATGATGACTATACTAGTTCTGATCCAAGGCTGTCGTGATGGTGTGACGCTTGTTGGCATAGTACTTGATGATGACTATACTAGTTCTGATCCAAGGCTGTCGTGATGGTGTGACGCTTGTTGGCATAGTACTTGATGATGACTATACTAGTTCTGATCCAAGGCTGTCGTGATGGTGTGACGCTTGTTGGCATAGTACTTGATGATGACTATACTAGTTCTGATCCAAGGCTGTCCGTGATGGTGTGACGCTTGTTGGCATAGTACTTGATGATGACTATACTAGTTCTGATCCAAGGCTGTCGTGATGGTGTGAACGCTTGTTGGCATAGTACTTGATGATGACTATACTAGTTCTGATCCAAGGCTGTCGTGATGGTGTGACGCTTGTTGGCATAGTACTTGATGATGACTATACTAGTTCTGATCCAAGGCTGTCGTGATGGTGTGACGCTTGTTGGCATAGTACTTGATGATGACTATACTAGTTCTGATCCAGGGCTGTCGTGATGGTGTGACGCTTGTTGGCATGTACTTGATGATGACTATACTAGTTCTGATCCAAGGCTGTCGTGATGGTGTGACGCTTGTTGGCATAGTACTTGATGATGACTATACTAGTTCTGATCCAAGGCTGTCGTGATGGTGTGACGCTTGTTGGCATAGTACTTGATGATGACTATACTAGTTCTGATCCAAGGCTGTCGTGATGGTGTGACGCTTGTTGGCATAGTACTTGATGATGACTATACTAGTTCTGATCCAAGGCTGTCGTGATGGTGTGACGCTTGTTGGCATAGTACTTGATGATGACTATACTAGTTCTGATCCAAGGCTGTCGTGATGGTGTGACGCTTGTTGGCATAGTACTTGATGATGACTATACTAGTTCTGATCCAAGGCTGTCGTGATGGTGTGACGCTTGTTGGCATAGTACTTGATGATGACTATACTAGTTCTGATCCAAGGCTGTCGTGATGGTGTGACGCTTGTTGGCATAGTACTTGATGATGACTATACTAGTTCTGATCCAAGGCTGTCGTGATGGTGTGACGCTTGTCGGCATAGTACTTGATGATGACTATACTAGTTCTGATCCAAGGCTGTCGTGATGGTGTGACGCTTGTTGGCATAGTACTTGATGATGACTATACTAGTTCTGATCCAAGGCTGTCGTGATGGTGTGACCGCTTGTTGGCATAGTACTTGATGATGACTATACTAGTTCTGATCCAAGGCTGTCGTGATGGTGTGACGCTTGTTGGCATAGTACTTGATGATGACTATACTAGTTCTGATCCAAGGCTGTCGTGATGGTGTGAGCGCTTGTTGGCATAGTACTTGATGATGACTATACTAGTTCTGATCCAAGGCTGTCGTGATGGTGTGACGCTTGTTGGCATAGTACTTGATGATGACTATACTAGTTCTGATCCAAGGCTGTCGTGATGGTGTGACGCTTGTTGGCATAGTACTTGATGATGACTATACTAGTTCTGATCCAAGGCTGTCGTGATGGTGTGACGCTTGTTGGCATAGTACTTGATGATGACTATACTAGTTCTGATCCAAGGCTGTCGTGATGGTGTGACGCTTGTTGGCATAGTACTTGATGATGACTATACTAGTTCTGATCCAAGGCTGTCGTGATGGTGTGACGCTTGTTGGCATAGTACTTGATGATGACTATACTAGTTCTGATCCAAGGCTGTCGTGATGGTGTGACGCTTGTTGGCATAGTACTTGATGATGAACTATACTAGTTCTGATCCAAGGCTGTCGTGATGGTGTGACGCTTGTTGGCATAGTACTTGATGATGACTATACGAGTTTCTGATCCAGGCTGTCGTGATGGTGTGACGCTTGTTGGCATAGTACTTGATGATGACTATACTAGTTCTGATCCAAGGCTGTCGTGATGGTGTGACGCTTGTTGGCATAGTACTTGATGATGACTATACTAGTTCTGATCCAAGGCTGTCGTGATGGTGTGACGCCTTGTTGGCATAGTACTTGATGATGACTATACTAGTTCTGATCCAAGGCTGTCGTGATGGTGTGACGCTTGTTGGCATAGTACTTGATGATGACTATACTAGTTCTGATCCAAGGCTGTCGTGATGGTGTGACGCTTGTTGGCATAGTACTTGATGATGACTATACTAGTTCTGATCCAAGGCTGTCGTGATGGTGTGACGCTTGTTGGCATAGTACTTGATGATGACTATACTAGTTCTGATCCAAGGCTGTCGTGATGGTGTGACGCTTGTTGGCATAGTACTTGAATGATGACTATACTAGTTCTGATCCAAAGGCTGTCGTGATGAGTGTGGACGCTTGTTGGCATAGTACTTGATGATGACTATACTAGTTCTGATCCAAGGCTGTCGTGATGGTGTGACGCTTGTTGGCATAGTACTTGATGATGACTATACTAGTTCTGATCCAAGGCTGTCGTGATGGTGTGACGCTTGTTGGCATAGTACTTGATGATGACTATACTAGTTCTGATCCAAGGCTGTCGTGATGGTGTGAACGCTTGTTGGCATAGTACTTGATGATGACTATACTAGTTCTGATCCAAGGCTGTCGTGATGGTGTGACGCTTGTTGGCATAGTACTTGATGATGACTATACTAGTTCTGATCCAAGGCTGTCGTGATGGTGTGACGCTTGTTGGCATAGTACTTGATGATGACTATACTAGTTCTGATCCAAGGCTGTCGTGATGGTGTGACGCTTGTTGGCATAGTACTTGATGATGACTATACTAGTTCTGATCCAAGGCTGTCGTGATGGTGTGACGCTTGTTGGCATAGTACTTGATGATGACTATACTAGTTCTGATCCAAGGCTGTCGTGATGGTGTGACGCTTGTTGGCATAGTACTTGATGATGACTATACTAGTTCTGATCCAAGGCTGTCGTGATGGTGTGACGCTTGTTGGCATAGTACTTGATGATGACTATACTAGTTCTGATCCAAGGCTGTCGTGATGGTGTGACGCTTGTCGGCATAGTACTTGATGAAAAATTTTTCCCCCTTTAGGGGATGGAATTTTTAGTTTCTGGATCCAAGGCTGTCGTGATGGTGTGACGCTTGTTGGCATAGTACTTGATGATGACTATACTAGTTCTGATCCAAGGCTGTCGTGATGGTGTGACGCTTGTCGGCATAGTACGTGATGATGACTATACTAGTTCTGATCCAAGGCTGTCGTGATGGTGTGACGCTTGTTGGCATAGTACGTGATGATGACTATACTAGTTCTGATCCAAGGCTATCGTGATGGTGTGATGCTTGTCGGCATGGTACGTGATGATGACTATACTAGTTCTGATCCAAGGCTGTCGTGATGGTGTGACGCTTGTTGGCATAGTACGTGATGATGACTATACTACTTCTGATCCAAGGCTGTCGTGATGGTGTGACACTTGTCGGCATGGTACGTGATGATGACTATACTAGTTCTGATCCAAGGCTGTCGTGATGGTGTGGCGCTTGTTGGCATAGTACGTGATGATGACTATACTAGTTCTGATCCAAGGCTATCGTGATGGTGTGATGCTTGTCGGCATGGTAACGTGATGATGACTATACTAGTTCTGATCCAAGGCTGTCGTGATGGTGTGACGCTTGTTGGCATAGTACGTGATGATGACTATACTACTTCTGATCCAAGGCTGTCGTGATGGTGTGACACTTGTCGGCATGGTACGTGATGATGACTATACTAGTTCTGATCCAAGGCTGTCGTGATGGTGTGACGCTTGTCGGCATGGTACGTGATGATGACTATACTAGTTCTGATCCAAGGCTGTCGTGATGGTGTGACGCTTGTCGGCATGGTACGTGATGATGACTATACTAGTTGACATGTCAACTATTTGTGTACAGTGCTGACTTATGTCTGTTAACTTCACCTACCTATAGCTTCCAGTCCATACTTGGAAAGATCAGAATGGATATTTGTGGAGACCTCCAACCTTCAGCTGGTGTCGATCCATTGTGCTAGTCATGCACAAGTGTGCGGAAGCTAGAAAGCTGCTATGCTTGCTTTAATGTATGCAGTATATACATGTATCCTCCTAGTTATTTTGTCCTTATCCACAAGGCTAGATGCTCAGTACATTTCCCTCAGGATCTGGGGGAGTACATCCACTGATTATATTGTAAAACTCATGCCATTCATACCATGAGTCATTTAAGATCTGCTCGAGTTGTGAAGTGAATTTCATACTAGTACACGATTCTGTTGCTATACTTTTTTAATCAGATAAGGAGAGAAAGGATATTTCAGACACATATCGAATTAAATTATTCTGTCCCCATTAAGTTGTGAAAGTAAAGAGGCAAAAAGCATACACTACACAAAGTAATATACATGCTGAGCCAAGTTTGTGTCTACCCATTGTGCTGACATCTAGCAGCATCTGTTCAACTTGTTTACCTGGTTCTATCTATCTAATGTCATTGCAACAGTTTATGCATTTATTCTGTCAGATTGTTTGAGTGAGTTGAGTCAAGAACCGGCATCACAGCACTCTGGACATTCCCATATGTGCTCACTCATCTTCAACAGCCAGTGAAGAGTTCCATTACTAATGGTACCATTGGCAGTATGATTGTGTGTCCGCCTGGCCTTTCCTGGGAGTCCAGCGTGTCAGCCAGATCCTCTAGTCATGCCCTGTAGCACCATTCTCTCCAGGTCGTGATGATCTATCTGTTCTTCTGCACTATACACAAGATCCCAAAGGGCCCCGACCACATCTGCCTTTCATACACCAGTACCCCCACCTCCCCCCCCCCCCCACCCAGCAGTGCAGGCCCAGCCAGTCTGTCATACCCCACCCAGTGGTGCAGACCCAGCCAGTCTGTAATACCCCACCCAGCGGTGCAGACCCAGCCAGTCTGTCATACCCCACCCAGCGGTGCAGACCCAGCCAGTCATACCCCACCCAGCGGTGCAGACCCAGCCAGTCTGTCATACCCCACCCAGCAGCCAGTCTGTCCGCCTGCTCGTTTCCCACACACCAGCATGATTTGGGGATAAAGTCCAAGATGCTCTCTATTTGTGATTGTTGAATTGAAACCTGCCTGCAGCAGATTGTTTAAAGTATGTGAATATCCAGTCTCAGGTTGTGCTGCACTAGTAATTTTGTCCTTAGACACATTTGACAGATCTGCTGTAGTTGGATGCCACTCCTTTGTACAAGTGACCACGACTGAGGTGTGTTTGATTGATTGACTAAAATAAATCTGATTGTCTCATTCAGCAAATGCCTGAATGTAGGGGTGCTGATTATTTCCTAGCACTATGATCATGAAAGCGGCTATGTTGTCCCCACCTGTGATCATGCCTGCTGCTGCCACAAGTGATGCCAAATGACACGTCTTAGTCAGGCTGACTCATCCACCTTTCTATACTGGTTTTGCAAATAATTTTATCAATGAGATTTGAGTTAGCTTACATCTGAAATATTCTTTAAGCTGACATGTCTGTTTAGGAACTGCAATTATTGAGTATCATTCTCTGTGCATTTCTTTGTAGTATGTATGAAAACAGAAATTATTTGATGCATGGCTGTTTTGTGCTAGGTTTCTGTAAAAGTGTTCAGTGATATCATATTGATAGTATGGATTTGAGTGTTCATTTGGTGTAAATTCTGTGTCATGATTGTTAAATCTGTGTATGATTTCTAAGTTTAATAGCCATAGCAATTATTTGCAACCAAAGATAAATGGAGAAAACATAATTTTATGCTAACTATGACATGCCAGGCCAGTCTCTCTGGCTGAGGAGTTACACCACTTTCTCCGTAATCCCGTTTATCCACGCAAGGTCTCGTAGCAAGGTGAGAACTGGAAGCGGTTCGACCTGCGCTCGTGACTTGCGGGATAATGAGCCGGCCGCTCAGAAAGCAATGGCAAACTACTGAGCGTAATCTTGCCAAGAAATCAACATACAGCTGAAAGATGCTGATGTTGACAGCGATTTCCTGTAAAGGATATGCAAACAAAAAAACATAAAATATGACATGCCAGAGGAGTTTTCTGTACGGGCCTACTTGGCATAGGTTTATGGTAGCTTTCGATTGTTGCAAACAATTAGTAATGTCATAGAGCACAGCTAACAGGGTTTTCAGATTAAAGGGTGACTCCATGGCCAAGTGGTCAAGCTGCATGCCTTGTGTTACCAAGGTCATGGATTAATTTTCTGACCTAGTCATGTGGTACATGGGTGCAAACTTGTTGGCAGCATCGCTATCCAAAACTGGTGATCGTGTGTGTTGAACGCCATTGGTACATGGTGATGATGGAGGTTGCTGCTGGAACTATGGAATTCACACTCTGCCTGGCTTTCTGCAGGACTCGGCTGAAAGAAAACCAAGCCATATGGGATAGAACCTGGTGCAGTTAAGTCAGTCTTTTTAGTTTAACCCATGTTAACCTGTGAAATGGTCTCATGCAGTGACTGTGTGTGCACGTGAAGTTGTCTGCACTATTTTCTTTTCTTTTTTTATTTTTTTTATTTACCAACGTTTATGTCAGGTAATGCAGGAAATGTGATAAATGTGACCTTGTAACTTCATCGTGAGCATCTTTGCAGCTGCTCACCAATATTTTGATCTGTGTATTTTAATGGCTTCTTAATTTGTCCAGTTCTTTGTGAACAGGTATAGGTGTTCAGTTTTTTGTTTTTCTTCTTTGGATAATTGTTATTTCTAAATAAGCACATCAGGGAAAGGACATTTTTCTATTGAAGTTTCTGTTTTTCACAATCATATCATGTTGGAGTGAGAAGACAGCTGAAATGCCTGTGTATATTTAAGGATTTGATGTGGATAACATTTAGCTCTTCTGAATGTTACAGAGATCAACTGTAGCCAGTGTTTGCTTGATCTTTAGATCACACATTTATATAAAATGTATTGACTATGAATTGTTTCAAGTGTATCTCGACTTTGTTGTGATTTTATCAGTGTGGTTATTAAAGCTTTGGTGTTTACAGCATTTATCCATGCAGTGAAACGGAACTTGTCAGGCACCATCAGGTACTGGTGGCTAGATTTCACATGTTCCTGTCTACAGCATTCAAGAGATGTCATTCATTCAATTGATGAACCTTGCAGTGTTTTTTGTGGTGTAACATGTTTAATTCAGTTTTGTCCTGAAGACCAGCCTAAGTTTCATACATTGTAACTCTAGGCTGTTAGGTGAGTGCATTCTTAGGATTTTTTACCTGCTCTGGAAGGCAAGAAGAGTGAATTAATATGAGACTTGTCTTTACAGAGACCTGATATCAGAAATACCACAGCATTAATGAGTTGAAGAATTGTGTAGGCATCAAACAGTCCTGCAGTGTGGAGTTGTATCTGCTGGAGAAGATAGCATCAGACTCCATCAGCTCAGAAAATTATTTATAAACTATAATTTTTAGATGGTGAATATAGTATGCTAGTGAACTGATGCAACTGTTGTGCCCTGAAAACAAATGGATGAGATTCAAAATGTGCACACATGTTCTTTACTCAATCAGAGGTCGGCTTTCAGCACTTACATTTATTTGGGCATGGGAATTTCTATTGTATTATGTAAAGCACATTAGCATGAATATCAGAGTCTCTGCGGCGGAGTGATTCTGCCCGCTGCTTAGAAGGTTGTGGGCTCATTTTCACACACCATCATTCAGGTTCTTGAGTTCACTTTTTTCTGAGACCCCTGGGGGTCATTGCCAGAGCTACGGCATGAGTGTTCTGTGGTGCATTCATCAGATGTTTAGATCAAACTAGATGGGATCAAACACAGTGCATTGAAATTTACCCCCTTGCCTTTTATCCCCCTTTTCAAGGGTATTCTCTGAACACGAGACCTTCAGCTGTCAGCGCTGTAGCATCAACACAGCAAGGTAATGCAGTTACGTCACTTCCTTTTATATGCCTTTTTGCCATCCAAGAATCATATCCATCACGTACAAATCAACGTACGTATGGTGGGTGTGCGATGTGGATGGTCACTTTAGAGATTTTTTTTTATTGTTTGAAGTTGTTTTGGTGAATTCAATTATGTTCTCTGTGTGTTTCACGTAGCTTCTTTCCTTGTTCTTTCTTGCATTTATTACAAGCTACAGATACCGTTTCCATACCATGCAACATTGAGAATGTGATTCTAGGCACAGATTGGCACTCGATGGCTGTTGTCATCATAATGTTTGGCCACCTTTCACTTCCGAGATCATTTTCTGGTATCATTTTCAAGAGGTTGGGGAGAGGTTGAACCTATGACTACTGGGCTAGCCGGTGAGTGCACTATCTGCTACACTGCCACAGATCCTCTTTCACTTGTAGCATTAGATTATGTTCTACATCTCTCTCTCTCTCTCTCTCTCTCTCTCTCTCTCTCTCTCTCTCTCTCTCTCTCTCTCTCTCTCTCTCTCTCTCTCTCTCTCTCTCTCTCTCTCTCTCTCTCTCTCTCTCTCTCTCTCTCTCTCATTTTTATCTGTTTCTTCTTAAATCCTTGTAATCCTTGTTAACACATGCATATCAATGGCTTCTGACAATCTTTCCTTCACTGTTCACATTTCTTGATTGTCATTCACATTTACAAGTTTATTGACTGCATTTTGTGCTGATGTATTGCAAATCAGGTTGTCTCATTTTCTAGAATATTTATTTTCAACCAAGGTTAATTTTCTGCTATAAAAATCTATGAAGAGTGTGTCTAATTATTTTTTAATTGCGCACACATGTTGTGCGTGGGAGCGTGTGCATATATGTATGTATATACGTGTGTGTGGAGGGGGGGGGGGGGGTGTAATGTGCTGATGGCGGAATGGGTGGTTCAGCACCTACACTGGCTTTAAGCTGGACTTACATGTTGACTTCTCGCTCAGAAAGCAATGGGAAACTACTGAACATGGAGTTAATTGCAACTTCCTGCAAAGGACCTGCATGCAATATTATGGTATGAGAGGAGGTGAGAGAAAGTGAGAGCAAGATAAATGATATAAAGGACACAAATGGAAGAACCCTGGCAGAACATAAAGAAACTGTAATAGATGGAAAGAATACTGCATCAAAATATATAAAAATAAAGGGTGTAAAGAAACAAAATGTAAACCATAAAATGCCAAAAGATAAAGAGTTAGACCCAACATGAGATGAAGTCAAGTGAACAGTAAGAAACCACACCTAAAATAAGAAATACCAGGATGTGATAACATCACAGCAAAATTTATTACAGGAGTGAAAATATACCACATATTATTTAAACCATATGGGAAACATGAATATGGAAGGATAAAAACTAAAAAAGATTGATGTGAAACTATATTGCAATTGCAGAAAAATTGCCTTGATCAGTCATGCAAGCAAATTTGTATCTAAAAAAAAATAAAGGAAGACTTTATTAGAAAACATGAACATATCAAAAGCTGCATTTAGGCAAGATATAGGACACATGACAACATATTTAATAACATGAGGCCAGTTATAGAAAAAAATCAGGACAGAGTAGTTCTGTGCTTTTGCATTTTACACAAATCAAAAGCATTTTAATGTGAAGAACATAAAAAAATTATGGAACAATGAAAGAAGTTTGCTTCCCGTTAAACTTAGTACAGATCAATTTTAAAAACTCTGCAGTGAACACAAGGCAGCTGTAAGAATATGCATTGATTCAATGAATTGATTTGGTTTAGAACAGCTAGTCAGACAGGGTGGTCACACGTTGTTCCCTTACTTGTTTCACTATATTAAAATCCATCTTTATAGCTCTGCTAAAGAAACAAAAGCATAAGAAACAAGATTAAACCAGACTTTAGTGATGAACAGTGTGGATTTGTGGAGGGAAAGTGTACAAACAACGCTGTATATTCTCATGACACTATTACATAGAGCTATAGAAGTAAAAACAGATCTGTACTTATGCTTCATAGATACACAAAAGCACTTGACAATGTGAAACATGATGAAATAATAAAATTACTACAACAACTGAACATTGATGGCAAAGATCTGCACATAATAAAGAACATATATTGGCAGTAAACAGCAGCCATAAGAATCAACAACCTGTTAGTAACATTTCAGTATATAAAGAAGGGCATCGGACAATGTTGTGTAACATCTCCTGATTTGTTCTCATTGTACAGTGAACGTATAATGAGATCTACAGAAATATGTCAGGGAACCTGACATGGTGGACAAAATATAAATAACTTATGTTACGTTGATGATACCATCTTGATAGCAATAAATCAGAAGGATCTACAGGAAATGATAGACACAGTGGTTGTAGAAAGTGAAAAAATGGGCCTTAGTTTGAATAATAGAAAGATAGAAGTCATGTTAGTATCAAAGAAACAGATTGTGCCTAAATGTGCAGTTAAAGTAACTGACATTATTTTGGGACAAGTGCAGAAATTCAGATATCTAGACACACAGATAACATCAGATGGAAGACGCATCACTAAGATAAAGAACAGAATAGGACAAGCAAAAACTGCATTCTATCAAATGATGAACGTTTTTTGCAATAAGTCATTGTCCTTGTCAGAAGTGGGGGTGTGCCGCCGCCAAGTTAATGTGCTATCGCAGGCGAGCAACCCAATTTGTCAGAATTGACAATTGTTGATCTCTGACCGAGACCACAATTTGTTAGAACTGACTCAGGACAAAATCTATTTGGCTGAAATAAAGATTAAGCTCATGGATATTCAAGAGTACAGCTGCTAGTGGCTCGCAAACAAAGATGAAATTAGCTGGTCTTTATATCCCCCAAGGAGTGGGAAAGGGAAAGTTAGATGCCTAGGTTTATGTCAACAAATGGACTACTAGACAGCACATTTTCCCCTCTGACATATCTCATCCCTGGTACTTAAGTAAGCCCCAACAAGCATGTATGCACAATTGGAAAATAAAAGATAACTATGAGTTTAAAACAAACTACTATCACTTTAATTACTATCAATATCATTGGACATAACATTATAACAATTACATATCTATAGTGATGACAAACAGTTACATAACTTTAAAGTTACTTGTATCATGTCTGGACCTGTGGCCGGGTTACATGTGAGATACACTTCCAATAGTGTTCCCCTATGGTCCGCTGTGGGCAGCTATGTTCAGATCAGCACAGCAGGTCGGTATTCGGAATAACAGTGTTCCGTCCTGACGCCACAAAGTCCCTTGTTGTCACTGCACAGGAAAACCTGGGCTCCTGTTGAATGCTTGGAAGAGATAATCAAGAATGTGTATTACCTAGTTTTACATCTGTGCAATCCTATGTAATACATACAATCTATCACCCCCATATACATACTCACAATGACAAGTCTGGCAAAGTCTCTCTTCCTGCTCTACTGCATTCTCTCTCCTCTTCCTCTCTCTTTATCCCTCTCATACTGTCTAGTCTGGGAAAGACATTTCCATCGTCTAACTTGCCTCTTATTACAATTTGTGTCATCCCTTGTAACGTCCCGTCATGAGGAATGCCATGTCCTAAGTCCATGTCACTAATTCAGACACTCGTTTCTTTACAGCTGCTCCATTCAAAATTTGGTTTAACAGATCAAAGGGTCATTCGTGGTATCATAAAAGTATCTGATCTCCGGGCTAAAGTGCTGTGATCAGTCTCTGTGCCAGGCCTAAGTGAGTTATGATGAATGCTCGTTCACCACACACTGGAAGGGCTAAGCGCACCATATACCGATTGTGGGTAATGTCTGCACCACTACACCTCTGCTTCAAACACAATCGATAGGCAATGTGCGCTGCGCATAAGAACAAAATAGCACAACACACTGTTCATATTGGTAGGTTTGCATAGGACAAATAAATATCCAACATATACTAAACATTATACATATACACACATACAGGTATTCCTACATGAGTAGTATGAATGCATAAAATGTAGTAATGTAATTATCTACAACAATTAATCACCCTGGGGGGGGGGGGGGGCAGAGGTGTTTCCAAGGCACCAGGGCTGGGTTCTAAACTGGCCAAGATCTATTGACACATCCTCGTCGTGTGTCCTGGGCAACAGGCCCACTTCAGGGTCCTGGCTAAAGTCAGTAGTATCGTTGATTCCTCCAAAGGTCGGAGAGTGTCTGCCTGCACGGCGAGGAACCCCAGTGTGCACACCAATAAGCCAGACATGGGACAACGATACTCACGCAAACCTCAGGTCCTGTATGACATCACTCTGATGTTGGACAACAGGATGTCTTCATCCGACATACAGGACTTTACGCTGGAGATCATAGCCAGCGAACACAAGCATGCAAGCAATCACCCTGGTGTGTTATCTATATGTTGAGCATCCACATTAAGTATAAGCTGACTATACCAAGAATTGTGTGTGTGTGAGAGAGAGACAGACAGACATCTCATTTCATCATGTTTCTCTTGTACCTTGCGGTGTGTGTGTATATATATATATATATATATATATATATATATATATATATGTGTGTGTGTGTGTCAGCATAGTAAAAGTGTGCATAGAAACATGATTAAAAATATGCCTAGAGACATACGTTGAACATCTGCATAGCATGATAATCTTACTTGTTAGTAAGAATGACATAGTAATACATCTCTACAGACAAGTGAGAAAATACTAATTCTTCTTGAAAGTAACCAGAGTCAGACCGTCAACTGGAAATCAGTACATCTAAAAGACTGTTGAATAGTTACTACAAAATAATATTCATAGGGAATTCTAGACAACATAAAAATCAGATCATTCTATAAAGAAAGTATAAAGATCATTCATACCTGTGCTTAAAGTCTGACGAATCTGAAGTGAACCGATCTAGGCAAGTGTATTTATACTAAGTAGGACAAACGCCCTTATCTCTTTGGCGCCATCTGCGTCTGTTTCAAGTTACACATTTCCAGTTTTAATTGCCAGCCATGTCTGCCTGAGCGTCTGGCCATACCTGTGACTGTGGAACATTGTGATTACTTTGTGTGTAATCTTACATCCTAAAGTCGAATCATACGTGTTCCCATGCAGTCAGCAGACTGTGATCATTTGTGCAATGGCGTGTAATGTTGCATCCACTTCTCAAATGTAAAGAATACAGTTTATTCTTCTGTAATTTCTCTAAGTGGTTCTTCCTCTCAGATGGAATACTTTCATGTAGAAAAGCATTCTGGTGCTACTCGCAGCATTCTGTGACAGTCCTTAAATGTTAGAAAAAGAGTTCATGCATGTTACATAGAACAAATTTTAACATATGGCTGTGAATCCTGAACAGTAGTCTTATCTCTCTCATCTCATCATGTTCCTCTTGTATGGGCTTCAGGTATTGATATTCCCAAGGACTCTGTTATTCTCTGCATCAATAATTTACGTGGTCGATCTCTTCCTCTGCTTCCATCTGGTCTGTACATCGTTGCTTGTTGGACAATTAGTAAACAGGCGAAAAAAGCCTTGGAGATGTGGTTGTACAGAAGAATGCTGAAAATCAATTGGACAGCCAACATGAGCAATCTAGACGTTTTGAGTGAATGAGTCACGAAGATAACTTATAACAAACATCAGAAAGAAGCAGTCATCGTTTTTTGGCCACATTATGAGAAGACAAAAATTGAAACATGTTGTGACAACTGAAAAGATTTGCGGAAGGAGAGATAAAGGAAGACTGCGGGTGAAGATTCTTGACAGTCTTGTGTCGATGTCACGGAAGAGAGTCAACACAAGAATTAATCCATAACGTCAGGGATCGGAATTTGTAGAGAGGCATGATTACTCACGCCAGCCAGCAATGCACTGGATGATAATGATGATACACACACACATATATATATATAATTCATATTTTGGAAGCTAGTTACAGAATGTCATTATTAGTTTAAGTGTACAATAACACTTTATAAGAAACATTGTGAGGGCTTCCATTGAAGCAGTGTGATCTTCCATTGTAATAGACTTGCCATTCATTTATGTGATATAGTTTTAAATATATCTAGGCCGGCCATATACATATAGAAAGAGTATTGCATATGTTCATTGAAAATCACATCTAGCATTTTTCATAAATATTAACAAAAATGTGAAGGACATATTTATAGTCTTTTATTGCTTGTTAGTTTGTCTTTGTGCAAACATAGGAGGAAAGGAATTTTGAAGCTAATGTATTTTATGGATATATAGTTAGTAGTAAAATATTGTTATCAGCAGATATGGCATTTGATTCATCATTACTACTTTCTTGGAAGAGTGCGTATTGTGAGACCAACTGACTGTTATGAATATAGACTGCTATGTACTTTATTTGTTTGCATGTACATACTTATTATACTGTTGTAATGTTTTCAGGCTTCTCTAAAGTTCAAGGAAGCTATTCTTTGATGCCTCCATTTGTCATTTTGCATATTTGGTATAAGGGCTATGGATTTTAACTCTCTGAGAATCAATTTATGAATATATGTAATGTATTAACACATATAGATGATTATCATAATATTGTCATGTTTAAATATGTCTCTGTCAGCAGAATTCACAATCATAGAACTGTTGAATGCTGTCCATTGTTTGACTTATCAATTTGTATAAAAGTGTGCAAGTTGTGTGCTGTACATTTATGAAATGATGTGAGCCTGGCAATCATAGATGCAAGCATGCAGATAGGCACATGATTCCATGTTTAGAATAAGTGGCAAGGTGAGGCCTGTGTGCCAAAGTTGTTAAGCCACCTGTACATTTGTTTCCAGTTTCCACCATTCTGCTCACAAGTTTTCTCAGAAACTCCTAGGAGTTGTCACTTGGTCTGCTGAGTGTGTGCCCTGTGCACCACTCTAGGAGTTGTCACTAGGTCTGCTGAGTGTGTGCCCTGTGCACCACTCTAGAAGTTGTCACTGGGTCTGCTGAGTGTGTGCCCTGTGCACCACTCTAGAAGTTGTCACTGGGTCTGCTGAGTGTGTGCCCTGTGCACCACTCTAGGAGTTGTCACTAGGTCTGCTGAGTGTGTGCCCTGTGCACCACTCTAGAAGTTGTCACTGGGTCTGCTGAGTGTGTGCCCTGTGCACCACTCTAGGAGTTGTCACTAGGTCTGCTGAGTGTGTGCCCTGTGCACCACTCTAGGAGTTGTCACTGAGTCTGCTGAGTGTGTGCCCTGTGCACCACTCTAGGAGTTGTCACTAGGTCTGCTGAGTGTGTGCCCTGTGCACCACTCTAGAAGTTGTCACTGGGTCTGCTGAGTGTGTGCCCTGTGCACCACTCTGTGCACCACTCTGCAGAAAGAGGCTGAGCTATTCTGGAATAAACCCAATGCCATGAACTAGACCCTAATACCTTCAAACCTTCATTAAACACTTTTTGAGAGGTGAAGGTGAGAAAACAGTGAACAAAATGTGAATTTGTCATCAGTCATCAATGGGTTATCCTCATTGCACTCTTAACAAAGACCTAGGTGCTTCATTCTCTACCTTAAATCCATCTGTGTAGAAAGGCTGATTGTTTGTCTTTGTTGATTGGGTGCTATTTTTCTGCTTGTTATGATATGTTCTTTCCAGGTCATACCTATCCTTATTCCTAGTTCCTGCATTGTGGACAGTGACTTAGATTCATGGTCAGTAAACTTCTTCTGTAGCAGCCAGCTTGTCAGCTCATTCAATACCCTCGCTCGCCTGCCCACTGGGTCATCTTGTCTTCTTTTTCATTCACCTGAAATTGAATGTCTATATCTGCAGTGTTGTCTCTTATATACGCTTCACTGCCTTTAGAAGTACAACCAGGGGTCCATAGATTTTATTCTCCACTGTTGTTTCCCTAGGCCTGAAGGTTTGCCTAGACATGTTGTATTCAAGGCAGTCTTGGATGGAGTATGTGGTCTACAGTGCCAGTCCACATCTGCTCATGGTTGATTTATCGATCTTAGATGGTCCTCGTATGTTCAAATCCTCTTGGGCCAGATTTTTTTAATTGACCTGGGGTCCCAGATTAATTCAGCCTACAACAGGTGCCATGAAATGTTTTGGGCAGTAAAGTCTGCTTGCATGATACTTACCACATCAGTCACCAAGTGCTGCTGGCTCTATAATGGGTCTAGCACCATGCAGCCAAAGTGTCTTAAAGTGTGAAAGAGTCCTTTACTTGTACTTATATCCTTCTTCTTCTTCGTTCATCCGGAGTTTTTTTTTTCCGGACATGATTGGGTTGTGCCTGTTTACAGCAGAGCTGCGTTCTTGCGCCGTTAGGCCGACACATCCGACTTCTGCGGGCATTTGTTGACCGGGTTAACCTGCCCGGGGTACTTATATCCAAGACCAACATCAGGGAAATTTCAGTCACCATGTCCATGTTATGCCATGTACATTCTCAGAAATTAGACAGAGCTGCAGAAGTAAAAACACATCTGTATTTATGCTTCAGAGACTACATAAAAGTGTGTGACAGTATAAAATATGAGGAAATAATCAAACAACTAGAACAGTTCACCTTTGGTGGCAAAGTTCTTGAATAATAAAGAATATATATATTGGCAACAAACAACAGCCATAAGGATCATCAACCATTTAGACATGTTTCAGTGTATAAAAGAGGATGTCAACCAAAGATCTACAGAAAATATGATGGTCATGATGTAATTATGTTATTCTGATACAATCGTCTAGATAGCCACAAGTAAGAAGGAACTACAGAAAATAATAGATACAGTGGTTGTAGAAAGATGCATACAGACAATGGCATGCAAAATGATGAGACCAGAGAAATTTATTTGCTGGAATTAATGTCATTATCTTTGCTTTTCCTCTATGAAGTTTTACACCTAATTGTTGTGACCTCTCATCAAGTGTGTTTAGTCTATCTTTTATCTAATTTTGTGTGTGTGACAGGAGTGCAAAGTCAGCGCTGTCGAGGCATCAAGCTGCTTGTCAGGATCCTTTGGATTCCATTTCTGGCGATAGTTACTGTTATCTTCATAATCTAGTCTATAGTTGGTAATATTAAAAATACTTTGGTAGATTCATTGTGTTTACTGTGACTGTCTGGTACATGCCATATCTGTTTGGTCAGAAGTCTTCTCCCCTCTGCCGTGCGTCCACCTTGACGAGGTATAGGGGCTTGCGCGTTCCAATGACCCCAAGAGCTATGCCGACGGTAGCACAGCTACTGGTAGGGTCACCCATGTCGGACAGGTCAAGGGAGAAGGACCAGACGAAGAGACGCACAAACCTGCTGCCTTGTAGGTAGACTGGGGACAGTCAAAGGTTAGGGAAAGCATCCCGAAAAATGCTTGTCGAAATCGGATGTACTGAGCCACCGGCTTGACAAAGCAGTGCAACGTAACTTTATCATTTCATGATGCCACAGATGAAAGAAATTAATCGTTATGGTGCTAATCCCGTGAAGTCCCATCAGGCGGTGATAGTGCCGGGCCCCCTGCCTCGAGGGGGTCCACCCATGACTACTGGTGGTCACCTTCCCCTGTGCTGTGGAGTCAAGGCACAGAGGAGTAGGTTAAGAGCTATTGACCAAACACCCCGGACACTCAACATACTACAGTGGAATGCCTAAGGAGTTTATAACAAGAAAGTCTCCCTAACACAGCGTCTTCATACAGATAGAATAGATGTGGCATGCATTCAAGAGACACACCTCAATGCCGATCGCAAATTCTCAGTCAGAGGATACCAAGCTACACGTTTCGACCGCCAAGGACACAGGAGGAGTTTTAATACTTATTCAAAATACAATACCTTGCAGCGAAGTATCTGTGATCTCTGACAACCAAACGGAAATTATAGGTGTTGATATAATGATAAAGGACATGAAAATAAGAATTTACAATCTGTATAGCCCAGCCGATAAGGACCTTATACTCTCAAACATGAAAATAACTGACATAGACTGCATTATTGTCGGAGACTTTAATAGCCGTTCAGAAAAATGGGGATACCCAGATACTGACAAAAGAGGAGATGAAGTGGAGGACTGGGAAATAGACTCAAATATCCATCTACTCAACAGCGGATGACACACCGAGCTTCTACTCCAGAAGATGGTTTACCACTTCTACTCCAGACTTAGCTTTCTGCACAGGAGACATCCTCCACAAAATCGATCGCCATGTGCTTGACCAATTAGCAGGTAGTGACCACAATCAAGCTTGTAATGAATATGGAGTATGTTCCACAGGAGCAAAAGCCTTTGCCCCGCTGGAATTACAAACGAGCAGATTGGGACAGATTTGCCAAACTAACAGACAAACATTGTGAAAACATAAATACACGATATGGCAAAATGAAGCAAATGGTGGAAAGTCTAAACAAAGCAATAATACAGGCGGCCACTGAGTCTATTCCAAGAGGAGCGAGGAAAGATTACAAATCATACTGGACTGAAGAACTACAAATTTTGGAGGACAAAGTTGAAGATGCCAGGAAGACCGCAGAGAGAGAACAAACAACTGAAGCGAACATCTTTCTCAAAGCCATCTCAGCAAAATATAAAAGAACAGTAAATCAAACAACAAGAGATTGTTGGAGGGAAACAAACTATGGAAACTAATGAAAGCCATGAACAATGAAGGACCTAGAAACAAACAAATAACAATTAAACAAGGAAATGCCTTGCTTACAGGAAAAAAGGCTGCAAATGCACTAATGGAACACTATGCCAGTGCAAACCACATTGATATTACAACTGAACAGAAGAAAGCAATCAAAGATAAACAGATACATCATAGTAATACAGAGACAGCAGCAGAATATATGATGGCAAGTCTAACAATGGAAGAAATGGAACGGGCAATGAATACCCTAAAAAAGAAGAAATCACCAGGAAAGGATGGAATCACAAATGAAATGCTAATAGGACTAGGCACTAAGGCAAAAAAGAAACTACTAGCAGTCCTAAATTACAGTTGGAAGAGGGGAATAGTCCCACAGGCATGGAAGGAAACTATACTAATACCAGTCCCAAAGAAAGGAAAAGACCTGGAAGAACCAAATGGCTATCGACCTATTAGTCTACTTATCTGGAAGAAAACCAACTCTTAACACCACATCAAGCAGGATTCAGAAAGTACAGATCCACTGAAGATCAAATCTATATATATAAAAGAGACTGTATGTATGTATGTCCTTTATACGTTCGCGAACGGTCCATCCGATTGAGATGAAATTTTCTACATGTCTTCCTCTCATTCCCGTGCTGCCAACTGTCATAGTTTGTTAGTGTAAAAACGGTTATTTACTTAATATTATTTAATATTTCAATTTACATTATAATGTATATATAGCGAGGGGACATAACTTCTAATAGCATTGCTATATATGTAAAATTGTTGCATATTTCTCAAATAGGTGGACCCTTTCGCTACAGTTATCTACAGGCATAAGCGTTATACTCCTCCATCTAAATCCTCCTCCTCTCTCTCCTCCTCCTCCCTCTCCCTGCTCCTCCTCCACACTTCTCCCTCCTCCCTCCTCCTAATCCTCCTCCTCCCTCCTCCTCCTCCCTCTACCTCCTCCTCCCTCTACCTCCTACTCCTCCTCCCCCTCCCTCCTCCTCCATCCTCCCTCCACCTCCTCCTCCCTCCTACCTCCTCCTCCTCCTTCCCCCTCCTCCTCCTCCCTCCTCCTCCCCTCCTTCCCTCTACCTCCTCCTCCTCCTCTCTCCTCCTCCCTCCTCCTAATCCCTCCTCCCTTCCTCCTCCCTTCACCTCCATCCTCCCTTCTCCTCCTCCCTCTCCCTCCTCCTCCCTCCTCCTCCTCCTCCCTCCTCCTCCTCCCCTCCTCCTCCCCCTTCATCCTACTTTTTCCCTTCCTCCCTCCTCCTCTTTCCCTTCCTCCCTCCTCTTTCCCTTCCTCCCTCCTCCTCCCTCCTCCTCCTCCCTCCTCCTCCTCCCTCTTCCTCCTCCCTCTTCCTCCTCCTTCCTCCTCCTTTTTCTTCTTCTGCTGCTGCTGCTGCTGCCGCTCCATTTACCCAAGTTAATTGTTAGGGGAAGATGTAAAGATCTTTCAAGTGCTCTTTCTAATGCTTTTTGTAAGTTGGTTTTCGTTTATCTAAGGTTGTTCTAACTGCAACCAATAAATTATTAGGCAGACAGACAGTCGGGAAAGGGAGTTTATATGACTACTTATATGAATTAAATGAGATGCTCCCCACCAAGTGTGGGCGAAGTCGGGTCGGGTCAGACAGACAGATAGTTGGGAACGGAAACGGGAGCTTATGTGACTACTTATGTGAATTAAATGAGATGCTCCACACCGGGGACTGGGCAAAGCCGGGCCGGGTCAGACAGACAGACAGTCGGGAACGGGAACTTATATGACTACTTATATGAACTAAATTAGATGCTCCCCATCAGCGACTGGGCGAAGCCGGTTCGGGACAGACAGACAGACAGACAGACAGATCCCCTCCAGGGGCTGGACGAAGCCGGGCCGGGTCAGCTAGTAACCTATATAGCTCAGGAAATAGAGGATGCCTTCCAAGAGAAAAAGCACACACTAGCGGTCTGGATAGATTTAGAAAAAGCATTTGATAAAGTATGGAAGGAAGGACTGAAAGTAAAACTAAAAAAAATGCTTGTTTGTGGGAAAATGTACAAATGGATCAGCCACTACCTTGAGAACAGAACTGCCAGGACAAAAGTACAAGGACAAACCAGCAAAATGATGCTGTTGGAGGAGGAGTTCTTTCACCAACATTGTTCCTAGCATATATAAATGACATCACGGAAAATTTTCCAGCCAGAGTACACACATCATCCTTTGCAGATGACCTAGCCATATGGACATCTGAAGAATATATTAGTACAGCTAACAGCAGAATACAGCAAGCCCTGTTAGCGCTAGAGGAGTGGTCAAAATCATGGCTAGTGAAGATAAGTGAGGAGAAAACAACATGCACAGTGTTCTCCCTCTCAAATAAAACTCAGCAACCTAAGCTGGTATTGAATTGAAAAATATTGCGCCATGAAGAAAATCCAAACTATCTAGGAGTCACCTTTGATCGTCGCCTGACATGGAAAACACAGGTTGAGAAAAATCGAACAAGAGCAAGGCAAAGAATGGCAATCATGAAAAAGCTTGCTGGTACAACGTGGGGAGCAGATGAGAAAGTTCTCAAGAAGTTATATACTGGACGGGTGAGGCCAGTACTGGAATATGGCATTGCAGCTTGGCCAACAGAAGCTAAGTCAAACTTTAACAAAATAAGTAGAGTCCAAAATCAAGGAATGCGAATCATAACTGGAAGCCTGAAGACAACGCCTATTAATGAACTAGAAAAGATCACTTGTTTACAACCAATGCAGGACAGAAGAGATAGCAGATCCCATCAACAAGCAGAAAAATTTAGAAGATTGACAAACCACCTGTAACATGATGAAACAGAACTCCCCATTCCCAGCCCGACACATTCATAAGAATACTTTAAGTCGGAACGGGGGCGTTTCCAGATAGAAGGACGATTCTTGGAAATAGTATGTTCCAGAACGAGTTAGGGGAGGGCAGCGGTATGCGCTTGCTTTTTCATTGGCTAATAAGTAATGAGCCCACGCTATTCCTGGGCCATATTTTAAAATCTAATTAGTTGAGCGGGGATTCCAACCTGAGCGGTCGCTAGTGTGATGTGATGACCCAACAATGCCCTTAAAGATTCGATAATGTATTGTTCTCTGGACAACAGGTACCACTTTAAAACATACTTTAATGTTGTAGTTGTGCCTAGTGAACGAAAGAGAAGAATATAAGAGTATTTTATGAATAAAATGTGAAAGTGGAAAACCTAACTTCTGTGCGCCAGTATTCTGGATACTGCTTCTTCAACCTTGACATGTCTTTCACGCTGTATACTCCAAGTGCATATCAATCCCTTGTTGTGACTGGTTGCGTATGCTTGATGAATGTATAGTACACTCATGCAAATTCGCAAACCCAAACCCCTTGTGCATTCTTCATGCCTAGGATGACTCATTCTTAAATCAACTGTACCTTTGCTCTCGCGAGTTAACATATGGCAGTCTGAATTGGAATGAGTGATGTAAACATGTACAAGTTCCTTTGTAAAACGCTGAGAATGTTGGAGTGAATGAGCTGGTGCTTTGATAAGTAGCCTCTCACATTAGTAGAAGGAAAGATGCTTCAATATCCATATGTAAACAGGGACGGTGATGGCACGCCAGAATTGCTAAGTTCATGTGATGCCTGGTGGCTATAAGCTCAAGAGAATTAATATAATTTCTCTTTGAAGTATTACACTGTTACCTCTACTGTTGGTTGGTTCATATAAACTAGTTCTTAAGAGAACCATAGGTGTGTGAACCTGTGTCTTAGTTGGCTGAATATAATGTATGGCTCATGCAAATTTACAAGGACTAAACATGTTTTTCCCATATGTGCTTGGTGCATATGTGAACAATTGTGTATGCAATTGAGCTTCTGTTACCTACTGTAGTAGACATGAAAATTACTCAGTGGGGAAAGAGCACATGATGATGATAGATGATGTACCTGTGAGACAAGTCTGGTGAAAAGGGGTGAGGTCTGGCATTGCTGTGTAAGTGTATATGGAATAGGACATTCATGCACCAACATCACAGCCATTGGAATGGATGTCTGGTCTGCTAATTGGGTAAATGCCATTAGTTAATACATAATGCATATTGCAGTTGTAAATGCCTATTTTCCATTTCCCTTCACAATGCCTGTCCCATGTTGCTATGTCACAATGATTGCTGTATTGTGTCTAGTCCTCCTTGTGCCCAGGTCTACTGTGGTTCAAACATGGTGGAACTTAGACCACATAAATGCTTGTAATTGTGTTAAGCTACCCTGTCTCAGCATATGGTCTTGTGATTACCACAGTACATCACAGTGAAATTCACTACATCATCAACTAGGAGAGGTGTGCTTGGACAACACCCACCTTAACCTTCCCCATCTCCAATCTGTGTATGTTGATGTATGATAACATCATCTTTTAACATATGTAAAGAGATGTTGTGCCATTTTGTATATTGACAGAGAACAGGAGGATGGAGGAGAGGCCTTCCATATATCATCTGGGACCTCTAACCAGAAGTCCTAGATCCAGAAGTGACTCCCTATCAAAAGGCAGGAAAATCTAAGAAGAATTTTCTCTCAGCTCTTTAACAGCTGAATGCACAAATGGGAGAATAACACAATCTGAAGCACTACCAATGTGGTGAACTGGACAGTGATCTTTGAGTCAGTCAAAAGGGTCAACTGAGACTAACAGCAAGTCGTGTAGTATGAATTACATTCATAGAAAACTGTGGGGTAACTTGGAGTGTTTGTTTATCTAAGACTCACCCTTAGAAAATATCCAGCCGGATGCTCACACAGTGATTCTTGAAGAATGTGATTGAACAGTAGGGAAGTTGATCTGGCTAAGTGAGTAGCTGCAATGTATGGGACATTATGTATGTCATTATTGAAGTATCCAGTGACAGCCTTCACTAACAGCCTGATCAACCATGAGATGCAGTACCATATCATCATACCAAATCTTGTCTTCAAGAGGAATGAATCTGCCATGAAGCTTATTCTGGGGAAGCTGCTAACTGGAGCTTGTCCAACATCAATGCTGATGATAAAAGGATTCAACAGACCCAGAACAGTAGTTTCTTCCTTGAGTTGCCCATGGATAGGATTTCCTAAATTCCCAAGAGACAGGAAATGATGATAGATACAGATACTGTAACGGAATGGTGTAGTTAGATATTGGAGAGGAGGAAGAGGAGAGTTTATTATTGGGTGGTGGAGTAATGGGGAGGTGTTGTATCATGTTTATCTACATGCATGTGGGACATATTTTATGCATTTTCAATGTAATTATTGAGGTGTTGACATGCCAGGAGATGGAACAATGGTCATCACTATACTCACCATCAGCTCAATAAATTGTGTATTAATGAATCAGTGTTTTAAGTACATGTCCCCAGTGAATTTCTTGTACAGTTGCTGTCAAGTGTTGTCTCTGGTGACTGTCTTAAGTGCTGTGGTTGATTATACATATTGTGAAAAGTCTTGTATAGATGTTGTCAAGTATCTCTTATGATGTAAGTCTTGTACAATGGCTGGTGTACACAATTCCTTGTGAATGTATGTCCCACTTTTGTCAAGAAACTGTCATGTAGATGTCTTGTCCAACAGATGTAATGTACAGTTATTGTTGAAGTTGTTTGTCTACAAATAATTGAGTCCTACAAGTCCCAAAGAAATGGACAAACTGATATAGGTCACAAAATGACAAAATATATAGGAGAAGATCTATGTGACGGACGAACAGCACACTGGCAACATTATGTTGAGTGAGATGGATCCTCAGTTGTACAGGCGCTAATATTTCAGATCTTCTCTGGCCTTGGGTGAACTAGTTACTTCTTATATAAATTTCTGTGTAGATACATAGTAGTCTCACAGTGGGGGTTTGAGCCAAAGAAAAATGGTTCTCCAAAAAGGCTATTGCGGGAATGATTAGCTCATTTGAGTGACCTCTAGACAAAACGTGCTAAATCATATCCTTTATCTTGTTATTTATTATTCAAGATATATCTCCATAGAACACTACTAACTAGGTCCTCTGGCAACTCAATCAAACATGTCACATAACTGGTAGGCTCTTTCCGGGATATAGACCCTGGGAAAACCTGGCACATAACTGGGTTGCTCTTTCCGGGCTATAAACCCTGGGAAAAAGAACACTCGTCTCGGATTTAAACCCTGGTAATAACCTGCTAGGGGCTCACATACCTGTTGCCCTGATGACGGGATACAAACTTTGGGTATACCCTGCATAAGACTCACTTTTGGGATCTCTATGTTGGTATTAAAATCCGGGGTGACCTCTCGCAAATCAGACCCAATTCTTGGAGTTTTTATGGTGTTGTTTAATGGACCCTGTCTCTTATATGAGGGCAACTGTCCAGACATGTAAACCCACAATAAATCTCTAGAAGGTTTGATTTCATTAATAGTGATAATATTGCATGTATCACTGTTTTAATATATCAGTTAGGAATTCAATGTAGCAGACTGAAGATGATGTATAAATATCTTATGGGTCAACATAATTGCTTGTATCCATGATATTTAAGTTCTCAGTATGAAATGATTTATTAGCTTGTCAATATTGTTGTATAATTTTGTGCATGCTGGTTGTTCAATATATGTATCCAAAAATTAAGGTACCTGAAACACCAGAGAACACAAATTATTTTAAATATAACTGAGACAGCTATTACAGGGGAAAATTCATTTTTGTCCCTGAAATTAGGACACTTGATCCAGTAAATGAATATGGGGCCTACTCCATCTCCAAAATTAATTGCTGGCATGGGTGAGAGAGGGGAATATTGTTGTAACTACAACATTTTTAATGTCACCACATCACATAAAATAACAACTCCTTATATTCTCTTCTCCCCATAACATGCTTGCAATACTGAGGGTGAAGTTGGTGAGCACTGATGGTAAATTCATAGGGCACCCATAAAGACACCACATTAACACACTCTCGGTTATAGTCAGTATTCGTACCGGCTAATGTCCAGTGTCGATTCGACATCTGGATTTATTCTTCAGTTGTGTAATCTTGTCGGTAGCCCTGATCAAGCTGCTGAGAAAGTGAGCACAATTGAAATCTCCAGGAGAAACATCCTTATCAACTCAGTCACTTGCCATTCCTGAAGTAGTGGTATTATTAAGCGTACTTGATACGTAATGGACGAGATGAAAGGAAGATTCTACCTGATGTCATGGGCGGTCATACAAAACCGACCACAGTCTGGTGTCTATAAGACATTAGTCTATTGTTCGATGGTGTAATCTCTCTGGTGTACTAGGATCCACGTCACCAGGAGTTAACTCATTGAATCTCCAGGAAGGCCATCAAAATAACTGGACCCCTAGCCATTTATATGGAAGTGGAGAGCGTACGCAAAGTATGTGTCCAGGAAACGATGGATAACCAACCTGATGTCATTGGCGTATCATACGACTAGGAGCATAACGTGGACAACCTGAAAGATTTCATGAAGAGATAAAACAGGATCCGTCTCCGACGTCGGCCGTCAATTCATCCTCAGTTGAGAAAGCGTTTCTGCCTGAAAAATGGTGGAGATTAAAGGAAGGACAAAGTTGAGTACAACTGATGTCTTCCTCCTTTTTCATTCTCAATTGGGAAGACCTTTCTGCCGGAAGAAGGTGGGAATGTAAATAAGGATTACTGTCTCCAAACAGTTAACTCTTATATGGTAGAGATCACTGCAACTCCAGCAGTTGACACTCTATACACAATGTCTGCGAAAGTGGACTAACGAAAGATCAGTTTCAAACAGCTGACTCCTTTCAAGATAAAGATCCCTGCACTCCAGCAGTCGACTCTTTATATAATAAGAACCATGCATTGAGCAGTGGAATCTTATATTATTACTGAGATGCGAGGTATATTCACAAGACCTGGCCAGTCCTATCCTCAAAGTCAGTAAAATTGGCTTCCAAAATTCCAATCAATATTGGTAACTAAGAAGCTAACCCACATAATCACACCCCTTCAAAGGTGGGTGATAATGACGAACCTCTCTGTGCTGAGAGGGAACGCCTTATTCGCCAAAAGTAAACGTTTTGCTCATGTGGGAGAGAAAGAACGGATACTCCAGCCACTCAAAAGCACTTAGCTAAAGCATGGCTGAAGACAACTAGTTGGAACCTCCACCTGGAATTCTATATTAGTAGTGGTGGATGTTAGTCTGGCTGCATCTACAAATTCAGTTGCTACGTTAGAAAATAGAGCAACTAAGGAGAGAAAATGCTGTCACTTCTCACAACACATCAAAATAGAGGCATAACGGAATGAGAGAATCTCAACCGACAAGCACCTCTAAATCTATGGTAAGACTACAGAAATAAGTCAAGGAAATATAATGGGAAATTGCTACTATCTGCAAACACAAGAGGCTTATTGGAAAGGTAGACCCTGTGTCCAACGCTAACCAAATCTGCACTAGTAGATTTTAGTCTCAAGTTCTGCAGCGGCTGCTATACAGTTCACCCGGAAGTGATTGTCTTTGCTCCGGTGATGATCAAAAATTTTAACCCAGTTCCAAATGCCAAGATTACTGTTGGAGAAAGTGTTCAGTTAAATACACTCTCACAGGATTATCATTCTCCAGTGGCGAAGGGAAGAATGAAGTTCTGATAAGGTGAAAGGTTGAGAGATACATGGAATGCAACCATTCTCTCTAAACGTCATCTAGGAAGTTGGCTTAATTGCAAAGCCATTACTTCACATAATGAATCTCTATGGTCCATTCATACATTACGAAATGGTGTGACTCAGAGAGATCATTTATCACAACAGGAAATATAGCAAGGATGTCAGCAGTGAAACACTGTCAGAGGTAAATAGAAGGGCAGTTCACAGGTGAGTGGAGTCAGGACTCCTGATGCTCCAAGTGACTTAAAGGAACTTAATGCAGGGCTAACTTCATGGTCTTTGCAGTTGTCACCAAATTCATCAACAGATGCAATGTTGGGGCAGATTTTTTTTTAAAGGAGAAAAATCACTTAGTTCCAAAATGTACTACTCTAGTAGGGTAAAGGGAGACAGGGAGTAATTGACAAAACCACCTGAGGGATCTGGGAACTGTGGATTTCTGAGATCATCTGTCATACCTATGAAAGATTTAAGAGAGGGGCCATGTAGCATGATGGAATCAGAACTCCCCATTCCCAGCCCGACACATTCATAAGAATACTTTCCGATTTAAGTGGCGTTTCCAGATAGAAGGACGATTCTTGGAAATAGTATGTTCCAGAACGAGTTGGGGGAGGGCAGCGGTATGCGCTTGTCTTTTCATTGGCTAATAAGTAATGAGCCCACGCTATTCCTGGGCCATATTTTAAAATCTAATTAGTTGAGCGGGGATTTCAACCTGAGCGGTCGCTAGTGTGATGTGATGACCCAACAATGCCCTTAAAGATTCGATAATATATTGTTCTCTGGACAACAGGTACCACTTTAAAACATACTTTAATGTTGTAGTTGTGCCTAGTGAACGAAAGAGAAGAATATATGAGTATTTTATGAATAAAATGTGAAAGTGGAAAACCTAACTTCTGTGCGCCAGTATTCTGGATACTGCTTCTTCAACCTTGACATGTCTTTCACGCTGTATACTCCAAGTGCATATCAATCCCTTGTTGTGACTGGTTGCGTATGCTTGATGAATGTATAGTACACTCATGCAAATTCGCAAACCCAAACCCCTTGTGCATTCTTCATGCCTAGGATGACTCATTCTTAAATCAACTGTACCTTTGCTCTCGCGAGTTAACATATGGCAGTCTGAATTGGAATGAGTGATGTAAACATGTACAAGTTCCTTTGTAAAACGCTGAGAATGTTGGAGTGAATGAGCTGGTGCTTTGATAAGTAGCCTCTCACATTAGTAGAAGGAAAGATGCTTCAATATCCATATGTAAGCAGGACGTGTATGGCACGCCAGAATTGCTAAGTTCATGTGATAGCCTGGTGGCTAATTAAGCTCAAGAGAATTACTAATTTCTCTCTGAAGTATTACACTGGTACCTCTACTGTTGGTTGGTTCATATAAACTAGTTCTTAAGAGAACCATAGGTGTGTGAACCTGTGTCTTAGTTGGCTGAATATAATGTATGGCTCATGCAAACTTACAAGGACTAAACATGTTTTCCACATATGTGCTTTGGTGCATATGTGAACAATTGTGTATGCAATTGAGCTTCTGTTACCTACTGTAGTAGACATGAAAATTACTCAGTGGGGAAAGAGCACATGATGATGATGATGTACCTGTGAGACAAGTCTGGTCTGAAAAGGGGTGAGGTCTGGCATTGCTGGTGAGTGTATATGGAATAGGACATTCATGCACCAACATCACAGCCATTGGAATGGATGTCTGGTCTGCTAATTGGGTAAATGCCATTTGTTAATACATAATGCATATTGCAGTTGTAAATGCCTATTTTCCATTTCCCTTCACAATGCCTGTCCCATGTTGCTATGTCACAATGATTGCTGTACTGTGTCTGGTCCTCCTTGTGCCCAGGTCTACTGTGGTTCAAACATGGTGGAACTTAGACCACATAAATGCTTGTAATTGTGTTAAGCTACCCTGTCTCAGCATATGGTCTTGTGATTACCACAGTACATCACAGTGAAATTCACTACATCATCAACTAGGAGAGGTGTGCTTGGACAACACCCATCCTTAACCTCCCCATCCCCAATCTGTGTATGTTGATGTATGATAACATTATCTTTTAACACATGTAAGAGATGTTGTGCCATTTTGTATATCGACAGAGAACAGAGGATGGTGGAGAGGCCTTCCATATATCATCTGGGACAATCTAACCAGAAGTCCTAGATCCAGAAGTGACTCCCTATCAAAAGGCAGGAAAATCTAAGAAGAATTTTCTCTCAGCTCTTTAACAGCTGAATGCACAAATGGGAGAATAACACAATCTGAAGCACTACCAATGTGGTGAACTGGACAGTGATCTTTGAGTCAGTCAAAGGGTCAACTGAGACTAACAGCAAGTCGTGTAGTATGAACTACATTCATAGAAAACTGTGGGGTAACTTGGAGTGTTTGTTTATCTAAGACTCACCCTTAGAAAATATCCAGCCGGATGCTCACACAGTGATTCTTGAAGAATGTGATTGAACAGTAGGGAAGTTGATCTGGCTAAGTGAGTAGCTGCAATGTATGGGACATTATGTATGTCATTATTGAAGTATCCAGTGACAGCCTTCACTAACAGCCTGATCAACCGTGAGATGCAGTACCATATCATCATACCAAATCTTGTCTTCAAGAGGAATGAATCTGCCATGAAGCTTATTCTGGGGAAGCTGCTAACTGGAGCTAGTCCAACATCCATGCTGATGATAAAAGGATTCAACAGACCCAGAACAGTAGTTTCTTCCTTGAGTTGCCCATGGATAGGATTTCCTAAATTCCCAAGAGACAGGAAATGATGATAGATACAGATACTGTAACGGGATGGTGTAGTTAGATATTGGAGAGGAGGAAGAGGAGAGTTTATTATTGGGTGGTGGAGTAATGGGGAGGTGGTGTATCATGTTTATCAACATGCATGTGTGACATATTTTATGCATTTTCAATGTAATTATTGAGGTGTTGACATGCCAGGAGATGGAACAATGGTCATCACTCGACTCACCATCAGCTCAATAAATTGTGTATTAATGAATCAGTGTTTTAAGTACATGTCCCCAGTGAATTTCTTGTACAGTTGCTGTCAAGTGTTGTCTCTGGTGACTGTCTTAAGTGCTGTGGTTGGTTATACATATTGTGAAAAGTCTTGTATAGATGTTGTCAAGTATCTCTTATGATGTAAGTCTTGTACAATGGCTGGTGTACACAATTCCTTGTGAATGTATGTCCCACTTTTGTCAAGAAACTGTCATGTAGATGTCTTGTCCAACAGATGTAATGTACAGTTATTGTTGAGTTTGCCTACAAACAATTGAGTCCTACAATCCCAAAGAAGACAAACTGAAATAGGTCACAAAATGACAAAATATATAGGAGAAGATCTATGTGACGGACGAACAGCACACTGTCAACAGTATAATGAGTGAGATGGATCCTCAGTTGTACAGGCGCTAATAGTTCAGATCTTCTCTGGCCTTGGGTGAACTAGTTTACTTCTTATATAAATTTCTGTGTAGATACATAGTGGTCTCACAGTGGGGGTTTGAGCCAAAGAAAAATGGTTCTCCAAAAAGGCTATTGCGGGAATGATTAGCTCATTTGAGTGACCTCTAGACAAAACGTGCTAAATCATATCCTTTATCTTGTTATTTATTATTCAAGATATATCTCCAGAGAACACTACTAACTAGGTCCTCTGTCAATCAATCTAACATGTCACACCACCCTATGTACAAAAGATTTAATGGTTTTGGAAAGGGAAGACTGAAGCGTAGCAACTTTGTAGAAACTGCAAAACGAAGGATTAGGGCAGATCCTATACTTAACATATCAACAGTCAAACCCATTTACAATGCACACAAGTTCCCAGCTTGGAGACAGCAGCAACTGCCTGAGATGATAGAAAACATTGAGAAAAAGAACACTCAGCATGAAACCGAAAGAAGAGAAATAACACTAAACTACATAAAAGAACATCACCCAAGCAATTGGACCCATGCATATACAGATGGATCAGCAAAAAATTCAGTAGAGAATGGAGGAGGAGGAATTCTCCTAAATTTTAAAAATGGAGTGGGAAAAAAACACATTCAGTGGCAACTGGAAAATTTTCAAGTAACTTCAAAGCGGAGGTAGAGGCTCTGAAAACTGCAGCAAAAATGCTCCTGATGGAGGAAAATAAAGAGAAGCAAATAGCTATCCTCACAGATGCAAAGTCAGCTGTCTCAATACTGAAGAGATATAACAGTACAGAACTAGCTGACCTAGGAGCAGCACTCCATGGTCTATGCCAGAAACCCAAAAAAGTTGTAATACAGTGGATCCCATCACATTGCAGTATACCTGGAAATGAAGAGGCTGACAGACTGGCAAAAGAGGGCGGACGACTACCACAGCCTGACATAGACATAACCTATAATGAGTCAAAGAGATGGATAAAAAGCACTTATAGAACGAAATGGGAATCAGAGCATCCAGGACATCAGAAGGATGATGCATATTACAAACTCGACCGAAGAGAACAAGTAGCAATCTTCAGACTCCGCATAGGACATAACATGCTGAAATACCACTTGTTCAATAAACTACAGATAGGATTGATTGATTGATTGATTTAGGAATCGACATCACAGCATTCGGGGCATTCCCTTAAGTGCTCCGTCCCCATCCTCAGCAGCCAGCGAAGAGTTCCAACACTAATAATTGCTGGTGTTGTATGAGGGTGTACAATATTGAACAGACGTCCTCTCCGTAGAGAGATTAAATACAAGTATTTAGAAATCACCTTTAACATCTGTATGTCTTTAAGGATCTTGTGGAGGCTTTGGTGAAGAAGGCTGGCAATGGGCTTTAATGCACTGAGGGTTGCATGGCAGCAACCAGGGTAGAGTAGAGGATGCTTGACAGGCTGTTTGAATTTAATGTCAGCAGTCATTGGGTATGGTTTTGGGCTGCAGACAGTATTAAAGAGTCAGCTTGAAAGGTTGGAGGAGCACACACAGAATTCGGCCATGCGGGTGATCCTGGGATGCACAAAGGATATGCATGAGGCATATCCTGGCGCTACCAACAACTGCCGACCGTCATTAGGGTCCTTCAAGCCAAATGGTACCTGAGAATCGCTGCAGACAGGGATCACCCCCTGCATGAAGCCATGGATATGGTCAAAGGTCATTGACTGAAAAGAAGCAGGTCCTGGATGGCTCAGGCGGAAATATCTATCAGCCAGGTGAGTGAAACAGAGAACATCGATCGTGAAAAGGAGTAAGTAAAAGTACCGGAAGATATGTCGGACTGGCACACGGTAATAATAACTCTCGTGAATGCAGAGAATGGATAACAGACCGCGCAGATTTTGAGAGCAACACATATCAAGGTGGCATAGTGAATAGTGATCTACAACGATGGATCAGTGGTGAGAGACAAGTGTGGTGGCTGGAGTTTCATTGCTAGGCTAATGGACGATACTTGAGAAATGGAGAGTCTGGCATGAGAATGGAGGTGGAAGCAGTAACAACAATCTTCCGAAGGTTGGGGGAGACCACTGCAACAAACATTGTATTCATTGCGGACACACGGAGTATGCTTGGTAAGGTGGAGCAAGGAATATTTCGTGTAGAATAGCTTGCCTCTCTTCAGAGGTGAGAACTGTATGAATTTTCTGTCCTGGTCATGCGGGAGTGCGGGGGAATAAACGTCTCGGTTGTAGATTGCCTATCATTATGCGAAATATGGTCGGGCGACGGGCGCCTGTAGGGCTAGGTGGAGGAGGCGGTCGAATAGACTGAGAATCCGTATTTGGAGAGAATGATATGGCGGGGAAATGGCAGGGGTTCTGGACGAATCTCAAAACTGAGTTAAGTCAAGAAAATTGCACTCGGGGTATTCCCATAAGTGCTCAATCATCATCTTCAACAGCCAGCGTAGAGTTCCAATACTAATGGTGCCAGTTACAGTCTGATTATATTATACGCCTTGCTTTACCTTTGAGAGGTCGTCTATCTACCAGATCCTCTGACCACCCCCTGCTGCCGCATTCTCTCTAGAACATGATAGTCTATCTGTTCTTCTGCATTGTCTACGCTCTTTCAGAGGACCTTCCGCACATCTGCCTTATCATGCATCAAATCACCCCTCAATGATGCAGCACCAGCCAGTCTGTCTGCTTGTTAATTTCCATGCCACATAAGAGTGTCCTGTAGAAAAGATCCAGTGAATCCCCACAACCTGAGACACCCGAATTTAATTTAATTTAAATTTTGATTTTATCTCAAAACTGAGAGGGGAGACAAGGAGAACTTTCAGTCAGATGGTAATTGGAATGATTAACAGTATAACTCTTCGCTGGCTGTTGAACGATGAGCGGAGGGCGTGTGGGAATGCCCTGAGTGCAGTGATGTCGGTTTTAGGTCAACTCAGTTCAACTTAAGATCTTTTTGCCTGCTGCCATCCATCTTGCTTCGCATAATCACAGAACGCTAATCTTATATTTCATTTCTTCTACCATTTGAGCAGTCTTTATCAAGTAGTTTTACCATTCAGTATATCAAGTCTGTAGATTTTCCTAGGTGAAATATTGTAAGACAGCGATTCAGACTCCTAATGCAGTATTGATTGCAGATAATAAATAAGATTTTCAACATGCCGTGATTTTTTTTTTAAAGTTGCATAACCCATTACAGGATGTTGCAGTCAACACCATAATTTTTCAGCTGTTGTTGATGTTCTTAGGCAAGATTAAGCTCAGTAGTTTGCCATTGCTTTCTGAGCGACCAGCTCACATGCACCGTAAGTAACCAACGCGACGCGATCCACTGCCGAATCTCGCGCAGCTGTGTTCTTCACGATGATATACGGGATTACAGAGAAGGTCGTTAACACCTACGCCATGGAGACTGGCATGCCGTGATTGCACACTATAATTTTGATTTACAATTAAGTAATTATAAATAAGATATGATAGTTATCTCTAATAAGAACTTATAAACCACACACAAACATAAGAGTAACTGGAAATCTGAGCAGGTGAATAGTTTAAATCATCTTAGCAGTCATACAAAAGTCGTCATGACAAAAGTTGCTTGTTGCAAGCAGAAAAATAAATTCACATCGACGCAAATTACAGTGGGAGAAAGAGTGTTGTATAGTCATTGCCATTACTGCACGTGAGACCGGGACAAGCATACAATGCGAGAAACATATGATGGTAGTAGACATCTGGTTTCTGAGGAATGTACAAAGGATATGGAGGGACAGAAAAACAAATGAGTAAATTCGAGAGAAGCAGACTTTTTGTGTGTGCTCGCTCGCTTTGAACTCACGCGTAGTCATACACACTATTTATAGTAATAATGGACTGAATTTTGCTTGTGGATTAGCTTTTCTTATTAACAGTGTCCTTCGCCATCAGGCGAACCCACTCCGACTTCAGAAGTACTTGTAATTAACGTCCCCAAGCCAAGGACGACAGGTCAACATTTTAGTCCAGCTGTCCGATGTAGGGGCTGAACCGCTTAGCTCGGCATCAGCACAACGGATGTTTAAGAACACGCGGTCTTATCAATTCGACCAATGGGACCTGCAGAGAAGCAGATGAAATCACCCCACTGATTGTAGCTACAAATTCGTTGTAGAAAGTCGATAATGTTTAGGCACATTATAAGGAAGGACAAATGTGAAAACTTAGTGACAACTGGCAAAGTTTATGGTGAAAGAGCAAAAGAAAAGCAAAGAGATAACCCGAATGACTCACCCAGAAGGCATAATTAAGTACCCCCCCCCCCCCCATGATCTAAGATTCGGATGATAGCATGCGAGAAAGTTAATAAGTAAGTCACAAATGGCTGTGGAAAAATAACTAACTATGATAACGACTTGAAACCAGTTTATTTTTATACATACATTGTCCCTTTATTTCTCAACATAATTTTCACCAACATTGATGACTTATCCAATCGTTTTATTAGTCCTCCCAAACCGGCTGCATAGAACTGCATGCCATGTTTTCATTTACCGGCCATCCCACAGAACTATGTGACTTACTTATTGACTCGCCCTCATAACGTTTTCTACCCAGCTATGCACCACTTTACGGGAAATCGCTAGGGGCTAAGTCCACTGAAACCCACCTTGGCGGGAGACATTTCGCGAGTGACGCCGAAGTTGAATGTAAAATGAAAACGAGGTTTAGAAAACAGAGCACGCAGTTCTATGCAGCCGGTTTTGGGAGGACTGATAAAACGATGGGATAAGCGCATCAATGTTGGTGAAAATTATGTTGAGAAATAAAGGGACAATGTAGCCTATGTATAAAAATAAACTGGTTTCAAATTGTTATCATAGTTAGTTATTTTTCTACAGCCATTTGTGACTTACTTATTAACTTACCCTAGTATGAATAATAAAGAATGGGGTTGATTGATAACATATTGGATTCTTTATGATCGACTGACCCAACGTTTCCGTACGTCACCATACCGTTTTTATTCTTTTGGGTGATAGTGTGAAATGGCGAGCATTGCTCTGCATAAGCTTGTGAAGCATGATGATGATCATGACTTCTTTTCGTTGACATGGAATCAGCCAGTATCTGCAATATTGTTTCCCACATGAACTGCAGTCTTGTACAGAAGAATGTGTAGGTATAAACATCCAGACATTATAATTGTTACATTTGAAAGATCCTGCCAAACACTAGGATGTAATTAAAATAATTCGCATAGCTGTTCATGCTATCCATCCATCCATCCATCATGTGCCATGCCGATAAGCGTGGGCGGTCATGTTTCGCCACTCACTCGATCACCAGAGTCGTGGATCAGCTCAGTGTTTCTGTCTCGACCATGCCACGAGGCCAAGCCATCCAGGTATTTGCTTCTAGGTCTTCCTCTTCGTCTGTTCCCTTCGATCTTACCAGTTGTCACCAAGTTCTCCAATTCATTTCTTCTCATAACATGCCCCAAAAATTTTGACTGTCTGCGTCTAATATCTCTAATCAGTTTACGATCTTCATTTGTTTCTTGAAGGACTTGTTCATTGGTCTTTCTGGCTGTCCATGGTATTCTTTGCATTTTCCTCAGAAACCACATTTCAGCCATCAGATATTTTTCAACTTGACTGCTCATTGTCCACGCTTCACATCCATACAAAAGTACAGGTTCTATTTAGCACTTCAACACTCTTTTTCTCGTTTCAGTCGATATCTTCTTATTAGTCAGTATGTTTTTTTTTTTATTATCTTGTAAAAGGCTACCTTTGCAATTGCCATTCTTGTTCTAATCTCTTCAACGCATCTCCCATCAGATGTTATGAGTTATGACTGTTCCGAGATAACTGTACCCATTCACTTGCTTAAGAATATGCCCATTTACTAATATTAAACATGACGCTAAACAGTTTAGGGGAAGGGGTGGGGTAACCAAACGCACCAGGGATCAAGAAAAGCACAAAAGGCATGTAACATAATATGTGTTAAATTAATGACCAGTTCACCCCTCCCCCCTTCTTTTTTTTCTAAAAAAGAACTTTTTTTTAAACATCCAGACGTTTCTGGATCATTAACTGACAATAACAGCAATTTTGGGTTCAACGCTCAAGTGTAAGCCGCTTTGGCTGCTAGCTGGCGTGGAGCTGGCAAGTACTACAGCGCACGCTCCCTGGCTGTGATCGTCTGCTGTACCACGGACAGGACACGGTGCTAGAACTTAATTCAGAAGGGTTGGAAGGAGCATTTATTTCGAAGTGGTCGCTGAGTGTGAGTTTATATCAAGAAGATGGATCCACAAACATATATGGATGTCGCCACTGTTGTGACGAAGTTGAAAATGTACCCATATTTCGATATAGCACATTACATTCTAATGTGCATCTCTGTTCGAGAGGATTCTCCTCCTCAACAGCCGCAAGGTGAGTCAAATGGCACGGTAGTCAAGTTCAAGTAACATTCCAGTCTGCTCAGCCTAGCTATCCAGGTAGCAGTTTTACATCACCGGTTTTGGTGTGTTCGTCTTGCCAGCATTTGCACATTTCGCTGGGTGCGATGTTCTCAAGCGTGTGTACACAATTATGAGTTGTTTTTTTTTTTAATTTCAAATTTTATACATTATTCTCTTCTAGTTGTAGTTACTCTGATGTTTGTAGTTATGATTATCCCGTGGCCTGCCCTGTGCACTGTTGCTGTCTTGCGTAGATTAGCTCTGGTTTGTGTGTGTTGTTTTTAAACTAAAGCATAGTCCATACACATGCTACAACCTTTTAAACTGCACTAGGCTGAATTTTGCTTGTGGATTAGCTTTCCCTATTGTTCCACTGTCTAGCCACTTTAGTACCATTTTCTAAATTGTTTTTTAATTATATAACCTAGGTACTTTGATGACATTTTAAAAATTGGTTTGGCATTGATTAAATCTGGACAGATGAATAGGACTAGAAAAATACTTTCCAACAGTACCTCATTCAAGTCTGTAGACCAATTCTAAGCAGATATTAATGTTTGTGTGTCAGTTGATCATTTAATATGAACAAAGAGCAAAATACTATTTTACCCTTTGGCAAAATGTGGCCTACACACACACCACTGTGGGTAACAGACACCAAGGGAGATTACAACTGCCGATGTTTTCTAACTAAAGGGAAGATCATTCATTGGCACCTTGCCGTCTTGACAGACGATAGTTTGTGCTTCAAAAAGGCATAATAACTTTTACCCATGGCGGTAGCGAATGTGACTGGTAAGGCCAATTCACGCTGTAAATGTCCGTTCACAGTGGGTGCATGTGAACACGTGGTTATTTCCACCATCATGCACCATCTTACGTCTCACACGCTCGGTGTGTGACTTATCTGCAATAATTTTCTCCTTTGTCTTTATTCCATTTCTGATGTTTGCCCTCCATGCAACACATTCAGCGGCGACTTGCTCCCAATGTGCATTATCAATGCCTGTATCAATCATGTCCCACTTACACACATCATTGTATCGTAGCAGAGGCCATCCCTGAGATCTCTTACCCATCTGTAATTCACCAAAATAGATGTCCTTTGGTATTCTACCATCATCCATCCTCCTAAGATGTCCTATCCATCTAAGTCTACGAAGACTGAGCATGGAATAAACCGTCACACAACCTGATCTTTCCAATACTTCAGTATTTGTGATTTTGTCTTGCCACTTAATACCAAGAATTCTTCGCAGACACCGCATATGAAAGCTGTTTAAACGTTTCTCTTGGTGTGAGTAAGTTGTCCAGGTTTCACTGCCATAAAGAAGAGTACTAAGGACACAGGCTTGATAGACAAGGACTTTTGTTTTGGCAGTAAGCTTCCTGTTCTCCCAGACTCTTTTTCTTAACCTGTTCATTGTTGTTGCTGCCTTACCAATCCAGATGTTGATTTCCTGATCTAGGGATAATTTGCTATTTACCACTGATCCTAGATATGTAAAATGGTCTACCATCTCTAGTTCAGTGTCGTCAATAAAGATTGATGGTACCCCATGTGCACCTTGTGACATAATCTGTCTCTTCTTTTTGCTAATTGTTAAACCAAATTCAGAACAAGCATTGGAGAATGCAGATAGTAGACATTGCAATTCTTCCTCAGAGTGGGTCGTAACTGCAGCATCATCTGCAAAAAGCAACTCTCTGATCAGTACCCTCCTAATTTTGGTCTTGGCCTTCAGTCTCTGAGCATTGTAGAGGCCGCCATCTGAGCATGAGTGAATGTATATACCACCATCCTGATCATGAAAGGCATATTTCAGTAGAAGTGAAAAGTATATTCCAAAGAGGGTGGAAGCTAGTACACAACCTTGCTTAACTCCACTCTTGATTTCAAACTCTTCAGAAGTTGCACCATCAAACTTGATTATACCCTTCATGCCTGTGTGGAACGATTCCACAATGGACAGAAGAGTTGGTGGGCAGCCAATCTTTTTTAGTGCCTTGAACAGACCCTCATGACTGACCAAATCAAATGCCTTTGTGAGATCGATGAAGGCAATAAACAGTGGTTGATTCTGTTCATGGCATTTTTCTTGCATTTGTCGCAATGAGAATATCATATCAATGGTGGACCGGTTCTGTCGAAAGCCACACTTTGATTCGGGGTAGACTTGATCTCCTAGGACTTGAAGTCTGCTCAGAACAATTCTGGCAAATACTTTTCCAACAATACACAGAAGTGAGATACCCCTATAGTTGTTGCAGTCGCTCCGATCGCCCTTGTTTTTGTAGTGTTATGAAGCTTGAATCTTTGAAATCCTGTGGGACTTGTCCTTCTCGCCAGCATAGCTCTATTAGCTGGTGGATTTGTAGAGTGAGTGTGTCTTGCCCACTCCTGATAACCTCTATTGGAATCCCATCATTACCTGGAGCCTTGCCAGATGCAAGTTCATTTATTTATTTATTTTTGTTTTCTGCATATCCTTTACAGGACATCGCTGTCAACATCAGCATCTTTCAGCTGTATGTTGATTTCTTGGCAAGATTACGCTCAGTAGTTTGCCATTGCTTTCTGAGCGGCCGGCTCAGTTATCCCGCAAGTCACCAGCGGGGGGTCGAACCGCTCCCAGCTCTCGTCCTGCTACGAGACTCTGCGTGATAAACGGGATTACGGAGAAAGTGTTGTAACCCCTCGGCCAGAGAAACCGGCAGTTCATTTATAGCACACTTAGTTTTTGTTATGGTGAGAAGTGTGTCCAGGTGGTCAAGAGTTGGTTGAGCCTCTATGGTGTTGAGGGCATCATCCGCTAGTTTGGTTTCACTTGAGTAAAGCTCCAAATAGTGCTCTACACACCTGTCCATCTGCTTTTTCTTATCAGTGATGATTTCTCCATTCAACGTTTTCAATGGTGCACTTCTTTTGATCATTGGACCAGGCTTTTCTTTATTTCT